>RXID01014245.1:1200000-1574205 GCA_005019695.1 Trichopus zeylanicus subsp. travancoricus
CCCACAAAACATTCTCCGTCCCTTTTGTCATTCTTACAACCAATGAATGCCTAGGGTCTCAGGAATTTTACCTCTAAAGGGACATTGTCACCATTAAAAGATTGGATTGGAAGTGAGTAAAGATTTCAAGTGAAGCAAATTTAGGAGGGAAAGGGTTATTACTAGGGGAAGAAGAGGATGTTTCACCTTTCCTCTTCATGGAGGCAAGAAGCTTGAACTATGGAGCCATGAGGAGAGAAATCAAAATTGAGGCATAGGATGGAGAAAGATCAAGGGAGGAAGGGCAAAAAACACATAAGATGGCCTTAGATTGCCCTAATTTGCCACTGGATTGCTTGGAGAGTCACCGAGAACCACAGTGCATAAGCAAAGATGGATGGCCACTAGGGTTTGAAGATAGAAATTGTGCCTAATTTTCATGTATCAGATGACCCTTTCATGAACTAGTTGCCGATAGTGAATCCTGATGCACAGAGACTCTATGAACCGATCAACCATTTCTCAATCGATTAATCGATAATAAATTTTGACCAAACAAACATTACAAAACTAGGCAATCATTTTAGATCTGATCATCCAATTCAAAGAAAAATAGCAATCCACACACAAAATTAGAAGAGATACCTTGAATCGATTCTCAAGAGCATTTTTCTTGGAACTCCATGAGAGTAGAGAATAAAATTCTAAGAAATTGGCATGTACCACTAGTATTATTTCATTCCGCATGACATCTGGCATAGTTCACATCATAAATTTTAGTTAAATCAAAGCATTCATCTCTTGAATACTATAATCCTAAATCTAGTGTGCTCTTAAGATATCTAAGTATGTATCAGTTTTCTAGCAGATGCTTAAAATCTAGCACATAAGCAAATACTAAATATGATTTCGGGTCTACTAGTAGTAAAATAAAATAAGCTACTAATTATACCTCTATATTACTTTTCATCAACCCTTTCACTATCTTCATTCTTATCCAACTGGTTTAGGGACTCATTGGAGTTCCTATTGCCTTAACTTTATCCATGTTGAACTTCTTTAGTAGTTCTTTTATGTGCTTAACTTAGTTGATGAACATCCCATTTTTCATTTGTTGTACTTGGAGTCCAAGAAAGAAGTTCAATTCTCCCATCATGCTCATCTTAAACTCCTCTATCATAGTGCTTGCAAATATCTCACATAAATTTTCATTAGTACCACTAAATATAATATCATTCACATAAATTTGTACTACTAATAAGTCATTATGCTTTTTCAATAGAAATAATATGGTCTCCACACAACCTCTTGTAAAACTATTTAAAATTCAAAAGGAACTTAGTCTCTCATACCAAGTTCTTAGAGCTTGTTGAAGACCATATAGTACCTTCTCCAATTTTAAAACATGGTTTGAAAAATTCTAAATCCTCATATCTAGGAGGTTATTCAACATAGACTTCTTTGAATAAAGAACCATTCAAAAAAGTACTTTTGACATCCATTTTAAATAGTTTGAAATATTTATAATATGCAATAGCAAGCAAAATACAAATAGATTCCAAACAAGCTACGAACCAAAAGTTTCTTCAAAATCAATACTCTCAACTTGGTTGAAACCCTTGGCCACTAGTCTAGTCTTATTTCTAACCACGATACCCTTTTCATCTAGCTTGTTCCTATAGATCAATAATTCAGTAGTTATTTGATATTGGAACAAGCTCCCAAACTTGATTCCACTCAAATTGATTTAATTCTTCTTACAAATTGATTTAATTCTTCTTACATAGTAAGAATTCAACTTTCATCTTTTGAGCTTCATCAAGATTTTGTGGTTCAAATTGAGAAAGAAAAGTAATAATATGTCTAGTTTTTACCCATTGATCAACATTATTGATGATTTGATTATATGGGTGGCTCTTTTGAAATCTCTATGCCTTGGGGAGCTACTTATCTTCATTTTACTCTTCTTGTTAGTCCTCTCCATTTTCATTTTCCTTGTCTTTTGAGCCTTGATTTGACTCATCCTCTTCCTTTTCTTTTAGTTGCATCTCATCTAAGTTCCTGAAGATATCTACATCAACATTAATAATTTGTTTCTCCAAAAGAGGATTACCTTCACCATATATGATATTTATAAATTCTTTAACAACCATAGATGACTTATTGAAGGCTCTATATGCCTTGGAGATAGTTGAGTAACCAAGAAAAATGCCTTCAAAAGTTTTTGAGTCAAATTTGGACAAATAATCTTTTGTATTTAGAATAAAATATTTGTAACAAAAAACATAGAAATATGTAATATTTGGCTTCTTGCCATTTCCCAACTCAAATAGAGTCTTCTCAAGAATTGGTTGAATAGTGACTTGATTCAAGATATGACATGCTGTATTAATAGGCTCCGCCTAAAAATATGTTGTAAGGGCATACCCTCCCTTTAATTGAAATGAATTTAAATTTCTAATAATGAAAGAATATGAAATTGGAAGGGAAGTAAAAAAGACTTTAAGTGTGGCTGATAGCTCAGAGCATTAATAATTAACTCCTTTTGCTAGCATTGCTGATAGATGTGGCCAATAACCTTAGACATTGGTGCTTAACTTTTTTTGATGACATCATTAATGGCTTGTCAGATTTAGCTTGAAGAGTGACTGATAGCTTAGGGCATTAGTGATTAACTTCTCTTGATGGTATGATTGATGGCTTATTAGGTTCAGCTTTCAAAGGGGGGCATCATCATCATCTTCTGGGAATTGATTATCCCGAAGGGAGCATTACTACTGGCTTTTGGAGTCAAATGCATCATCAACTGTGTCTTGAGGAGAACGTCATCAACTTCATCTAGAGATTGACTAGCTTGAGGAGAGCATCGCCAACTATTTTTGGGGTTAGGTGTGTCATCAACTACTTCTGGGAGTTGAAGTTTCTGGTGTTAGGTGTGTCATTAATTACTTCTGGGAGTTGACTAACTTAAGGGGCACATCATCAATTACTTCTAGGATTGGCTAGCTTGAAAGATGCATCATCAACAGCTTCTGTGGTTGACTAGCTTCAAAGGTGATCGATGGCTTTAAGCATATTATCGATTGACTTTTTTCGAATAAGGTGCTTGATTGAGTGACTAAGTGAGTTCAAACCTATCTTTAGTTTGATTTGATTTAATAATCAATGGCCTCTCAAGCAAGTTGTTGATTAAATTTAAAGCATTACCATTAGCTTTCGAGTGTATGTTGGCTTAGCTTTGAAGTATGGTCGATGGCTTTAGCTGCGTTGCAGGTTGACTTCATTTGAATAAGAGTTTGGCTGATTGACTAAGTGGGTTTAAAAGCCTAAAGCCTACTTTAGTTCAATTTAAAATGGTTAGCAATCTTAGCTCATATTGACTATTTTTTATTTAATAATTGATGATCTCTTAGGTATATTGTCAACTTAAATTTGAGACATTGCTAACTACTTTTGAGCATGTGTTGGCTTAGCTCGAAGTGTGGCCAATGGCTTCACAAGTGTTTTCGGTTGACTTCATTCAAACATTGCATCTGGTTAACTAACTGAGTAAGTTCAAACCTACATTTAGTTTGGTTTGGTTTGAAATTCAGACTTGGTTTAGTTTAAGTCTAATATGATTCAATTTAATATTCAAAACTTGATCTTGATTTGAATTTGATTTGATTCAGTTCAATGTTTAGGACTCAATTTTAATTTGATATTCAGAACTTTATTTCAGTTTGGATCTAATTTGATTTGATTTAGGTCAAGCTTGACCTTGCATTGGACTGTTATAAATTTCATAATGGATCCTTAAAAGATCATGGATCTAATCTTTATTAGGTTCTTATTGGATCCTTAATAAATCTTGAATCCAACCTTTGATGGGTTCTTGATGGATTCTTAATGGATCTTGGACCTGACCCTTATTGGGTTCTTAATTGATGCTTAATAGATTTTTGAATTTGACCCTTAATAGGTTCTTATTAGACCCTTGCTTAACCCGTTAATGGGTTCGGGTTTCAACCTTAATGAACTGAGTTCAAGTTCAAGTTGATTTTAACTCAAGCTCAACCTAGTTCTAGTTTGAATTTGAGTTTGAGTTTGATCTAACCTGATTAGGGTTTGGATTGAACTTGATTTAACCTAACTAGGATTTGATTTAATTCTAGTTTGACCAAATTAGAATTTAGCTCAAATTTAATTTGATCTTGGTTGATCCGATTCAAACCTGATTGGGTTTGGGTTTGAACTAATTTAATTTGGATTAATTCAATTTGGATTTGAGTCTAGTTCAATTTAAGTTTGAGTCCATCTATTTGATTAATTTTGGTCCATTTGAGTCAACTTAGTTTTGCTCATATGTTCTACCTGAGTTTAATATGATTGAGACACTTCATGTTAATCAATTTGATTGGAGAGTTCTAAAATTGTCATGATAACTTTGGGCAAGCTCATGGCTTAGCCTTAGATGTGTGAGCCTGATACTTGGCTTGATTCATGAGCTCAAAAGCTAACTTAGAAGTATGAGTCTGAAGACTGGCTTGAGGTACGAGTGTAAAGACTAGCTTGAAGTGCGAGTTTAAAGATTGGTTTAAAGCCTGAGTCTAAAGATTGGCTTAAAGTGTGAACCCGAATGCTAGCTGAGTGTGATACTAAAGGATAGGTTGGACGCGAGCCCAAAGGTTGGCTTGGATGCAAATATAAAAGCTAGTTGAGTATGAGCCCGAAAACTAGCTATAATGCAAACCTAAAGGCTAACTAAGTGGGAACCCAAAGGCTGGCTTGGATGTGAGTTTGAAGGCTAGATAAGTGTGAGTCTGAAGACTAACTCGGATACTAGCCCAAAGGTTGGCATAGTGCGAGTCCAAAGGCTATCTTGCATGCAAGCCAAAAAATTGACTGAGTGTGAGCCCAAAGGCTGACTGAGTGTAAGCTCAAAGGTTGGCTTGAGTGCAAGCCCAAAGGTTAGTTAAGATGTGAGCCTAAATGCTAGTTGAGTGTAAGCTCAAAAGCTAGCTTGAATGTGAGCCCGAAGACTGAATAAGTACAAGCCTAAAGGTAGGATTGAGTGCGAGTCCAAAGGTTGGCTACGATGAAAGCTTGAAAGCTAGCCAAGTGTGAGCTTAAATGTTGCCTTGGATGTGAATCTAAAGGATGGTTGAGTGTGAGCTCGAAGACTGACTTGGATGCAAGCCCAAAGGCTGATTGAGTGTAAGCTCAAAGGCTAATTGAGTGTGAGCCCAAATACTGACCGAGTGTAAGCCCCAAGGCTGGGTTGAGTGCAAACTTGAAGACTAGCTTAGATTCAAGCCTAAAGGTTAGTTGAGTGTAAGATGAAAGGCTAGCTAAATGTGAGCCTAAAGACTAGCTTGGATGTGAGTCCAAAGGTTAACTGAATGTGAGCCCAAAGGTTATCCTGGATGTAAACCCGAAGATAGGCTTGAGTGTGAGGTAGAAGGTTGGTTGGGTGCAATCCCGAATACTAGTATGGTACAAGCCTAAACGCTGCTGAGTGTGAGTTAGAAGGCTGGCTTGGTGTGAACTTGAAAGCTGGCTAAGTGAGAGCCCAAAGATTGGCCAAATGAGAGCCCAAAGGCTAGCTTGAATGCCAACCTAAAAGCTGATTGTGTACGAACTTGAAGGTGGCCTGGTGAAAGCCCGAAGACTGACTGGAATTAAGCCTGAAGGCTGGCTAAGTGTGCTAGGGCACAGATGGCTATGGTGGAGTCTGTTGATGTGCAAAGGGGGCCATGGATGACAAGCAACATGAAGATGATAGTCGTGAAGGCATGGACGCAACAGAGATGAGCGAAACTTTGAGTGACCGTGAGCATGGGGGGGGAGCCAGTTCCTCCTCCCTCTAAACCTTTTTTTTCTTTTATTTGGCCAAATTCCCTTTTTTTAAAATTTTTTTCTCCTTTTCTAGCTACATTCTTCTCCTTTATTTTATTTATCTTTTTCTTCTTTTCATTTCTTCTTCTTCTTCCCTGTGCTCCTCAAGCCCAAAGCCTTCTCCCTCGATCTCATCTAGGCCGTGGTGGCCTAGAGCTCTTCCTGGCTAGATCCCGCCGAATTTGGTAGGATCCAACCCTCGATCAATGGCAGAAGGTGGTAGCAACACCTTGAAGATGATTGACAATGGGATGACGAGCTGACTAGTGAGAGACAGGAGTTAGGGCGGTAGAGAGATGAGCAAGGTGAGGGAGCTGGCCAACAAGGGGCAACTTGGGGCTACTCAGACCAATAATGGTGTCTCGGGGTCAACACAGATGTGGCAAGCAAAATAGGAGGGAGCTCAGAGCGAGCAATGGTGGCTTACCAGCAGGCACAATGGTGCAAAGTCGAGGATCGCGAGGAAGGCCTGAGAGGCTCAGAATGATGACATAGTGGGGCAGCAGGAGCAGGGCTAGGCATGGGGGCTGACATTCAGGGAGGTGGTTGTAGCCATAGGGGCAATGGGTGAGGCAAGGACGAGTGGCCATGGGTGGTCCAGGTCAGTGGGCAGGTCAAGGAAGCAGTACTAGGTGGAGGATGGTGCATAGGGCTCGATGGGATGTAGGCCAACAGAGCTCCAGTTTTTGGCGCAATGCAGTAGCGAGGAGAAAGGCACAGGTGCTGGTGTTTGGTGCTAGTGGCACAGCCACCTATGCTAAGGAGAGACAATGAGTGAGGAGTGGAGCTACGACAGTGGTCCAACAAGGGAGTAGCAGAGCAGAGGAGGGAAGAGGACAATATGTCAAAGAAAAAGAAATAAAAGCTAAATAGAGAGCTAACCTTGCTTTCTTTTTTGGAGCTTATCCCCTTTTTTTCTTCTGATTCTCTCTGTATGTTGTGCTTCATTTTTGATCTCTCATCTTGATCTTCTAATCTATCATTTTCTTTTTTGCAAGAATATGGAGGGATTTATAGGCATCAATAAGATCGAGTTGGGTTAGAACAAACTTCAATCAAAATTTTGAATCAAGGATCTTATTATTCCTTTGTATTTATTTTGAATGAGTTTTGTTTGGATTGGATTATTGTGGATATGTTTGTTTGAGATTAAAATAATTATAACAATAAATTAAAAATACAATAAATGATCAACTAATAAATAGAATAAATCCTATCTTTGGATTAGGTAGAAAATAGCCATAAGAATGTAGCAAATTTTAAGCTCGTGGACCACTTCTAATTAACTTATGTTACTTAAGGGAAGGATGTTTTAGAAACTTAAATTTATTTGGATTTCTTAGTTTTAGGAATCATCTTCTTATGTACTCAAACTTTCTTAAAAGAAGAATTTCTCTTAATTGGGTAACTTGTGGAGATATGTCCAATTTAACAATAATAATTACATTTTAATTTTAAAAATATAACATTTGAAGCCTTTACAAAAGTAAACTTGGCACCTTTAGATTTTGAAGAGGATATAAAACTAAGTCTGGATCAACTTAAATTATTGTTTTGATTTTTTAAATTCATATTCAAAGTAGTGTTTCCATGGAAGAAATTCTCTAGAGTCTATTTTAGATCGACCTTTTTCTTTAGAAGATTTTCAAGATTTTTTTTGCAATCATAAAATATTTTGGAGGATTTTAAAACAAGATTTTCTTTTTGAAGAAGCTAAACCTCCTTTTTACAATCAAAAAAGTTTGTAGAAGATTTCAATAATTTTAAATCACTCTCATGTAAATTCAACTTGTCTTTCAAAGAAACATATTTGTGAAGTAATCTTTTATGTCTAGTAGAAAAATTTTTAAATATATCTTATAATTCATCAAATGTTAAATCACTTACCTTGTCCTCAATGGCCATGACACACAAGTTTACAATTTCTTTTTCCAATGAGGCATCTTCACTCTCTTGCTCCGAGTGGTCCCATGTACTCACCAATACCTTCTTCTTCTTTCCTTTAAATTTCTTTAATTGAGGGTTGAGAGGATATTTGGCTTTCATGTGTTTGGGCTTCTTGCATTTGAAATACATAGGCACATCCTTATCCTCTTCATTGTTGTGGTTCTTCTCATTACTTGTAGGTATTCTTGGCATGTGCCTCTTCTTTAAGAATTTCTTGAAATTTCTAGTAATGAGAGCGATTTCTTTATCACTATCTTCCTCATCATTACTAGACTTCTTAGCCTTGAGAGCTATGTCTTTCTTCTTGTCTTCATCATCCTCTTGGCTCCTATCCTTCATGGGATGACACACAAGTTTACAATTTCTTTTTCCAATGAGGCATCTTCACTCTCTTGCTCCGAGTGGTCCCATGTACTCACCAATACCTTCTTCTTCCTTCCTTTAAATTTCTTTAATTGAGGGTTGAGAGGATATTTGGCTTTCATGTGTTTGGGCTTCTTGCATTTGAAATACATAGGCACATCCTTATCCTCTTCATTGTTGTGGTTCTTCTCATTACTTGTAGGTATTCTTGGCATGTGCCTCTTCTTTAAGAATTTCTTGAAATTTCTAGTAATGAGAGCGATTTCTTTATCACTATCTTCCTCATCATTACTAGACTTCTTAGCCTTGAGAGCTATGTCTTTCTTCTTGTCTTCATCATCCTCTTGGCTCCTATCCTTCATGGTCATCCCATGAGTGATGAGTGACCCCAAGAGTTCCTCCAACGGTAAATTTTTGAGATTCTTTGCCTACTTGAATCACGGTCATCTTGGGATCCCATAACTTTAGAAGACACCTTAAATTATTGCTCACCATTTTATATTAGTAAAAACTTTTCTAAGATATTTTAAAGTATTGATAATATCGATAATACGAGTAAATATTTTTGTTATTGATTCATTAGATTTCATTCTAAAGAGTTCATATTGGTTAACCAAGATATTCAGTTTAAATTCTTTGACTTACCTTGTACCCTCATGAGTACTCTCTAGACAATGTCAAATCTCATAGGCCATCTCATATATGTTAATTTGGTTAAACTCGTTAGAATCAAGAGTACAATAAAGAATATTTATTTTTTTACATTTTAATAATCATTTTTCTTATCCAACTCATTCCATTCTACTCTAGCATTGGAAACTCTCACACCATCAATTTCTTTAGTGAGTGGAGTACTAACAATCTTTCACAATATGCTAAAGATTATTGTCTATGGTCTTAATAAAAATTTTAACTCTAGACCTCCAATAATTAAAATGGGTACTATTAAAGAAAGGACATCTAGTTATGGATTGCCATTTTTAGAGAGAAGGAGAAATATCAAAATTAGCCATTAAAATGGGTCAAAAAACTCTAGACAGTTAAACCAAAAATAGAGCAATAGACTATGATACCAATTTAAACACAAAAATGACCAAGTGGGGGTTTTTTTGGGGGGGGGGGAATTAGATTTTTGAGAAATAATGATACTTTCTGATAAAATCAAAACCAAATTAATCTACCAAAATAATTTCAAGTGAATCTTAATTAATTATAATTATAATAAAATAAATAGAGTAAAGAAAGTATGCACTGTGATAGAACGTGATTTGAAAATCAATCGCTCCTACTCCACGATTCTTATCTCGCTCTTAAGAACTTCAACTCTTCACTAGAGTGTTATTTCGTTGGTGAAACCAATCCCTTACACTTCCTCTTGCACCAACTCACACAATAAACTACAATACAAAGCTTGAGTCTCTCAACCATTCCAAGTAAATTTGAAGTGAATTATCAACGAAACTTGAAAGAAAATTATATAGATTAAGATCACACAAATATCTCTCAAGATTGTGTGAAAGAGCAATAAAATTTACTTCAGATTGAAAAATTTAGAGCATTTCAATGCTAGAGAACTAAAAGGACTTTAAATTTTTTTCACAAAGATTAGAAGTTACAAAAAACTGTTTAGAGAAGCTACTTCAACTCCATTTATATCTTTAGAGTCAAATCTAATAATTGGGGGTGAGATCCCATTACTAAGTTCACTCTAATGGTTAAAAAAACTAGCCATTGTTTGCATAAAAAATCTAAACCGGATAACTACTTCAGATAACTAGTTGACCACTTCTAGTTTATTAGAACTAGCCCACAACCCAGCTAATCATCCAATTCTAATAACTAAATCAAAAATAGAATCTTAGCCGAGTGTCCAATTCTAGTTCATAAATTAGAACCTGAACCTCCAACTAGACATCCAATTCTCAATTGGTTGTTCGGTTCTGCATAAGTCTGAAGTTTTAAATCTTCAATCGGATCCAATCGATCATTCGATTCAAAAGAAAACATCTAACTCAGTCAAAAAAGCTCTATCAAGAGCTCCTTAAAGAACTCTACGCGACAAAAAACTCTAAATAATTAATCTTAAGTGAAATTTTCAACTCGATTGAAAAAAAAAATCTAAACCAAATCAATGCCGAATTTTAAGTTATTTTGGCTTTATATTCATGTCATCTGTGAATTTTTAAGTTATTATAGACACCTTTAAGTGACTTCATTTCATCTTATGACTTTTTTAAGTCATACTCGGTGATTCACCATCATGCTTTCTTTTTTTTTAAAGTTTCTAATGTACTCTCGAGAGATTTGAAGTATTTTGACTAAACACAACGGATGTAATCATTAAATATAATTTATTTATTATGAAAATTAGAAAAAATGACACTTATATATAGTTATCTATAAATATTTTTGATAATAAATTATTTTATTTATATTAACATTAAATAGATGACAACTCACACACATTTGGCAAATCCGTTTAGGAATAGCATGATCAATCCACGTGATAAACCTGCGCAAAGAAATAGATAATTTAGTAAAAAGATAAGTACAAATATTTTTTTAAAAAATTAAATAAATTTTTTTAAAAAAAAACTTATAAATGGAAACACATATGATAAGATATCTAAATACGGATATGAGCATGGAGCCTACTAATATGACAGATGCACTTGGCCATTGACTATAAATAGCACATGCATTCAGTTACCTTTTTTAATCAGGTCTCCAGATTGTATATTTTAGCTGAAAAGCGCGTAAAATTGAGCTGAAACTGTAGCCCGATTCCGTATTACAGCTCATGACAAGTACTGTACTAAAATAAGATACCACAGCTTGCTGGGGTGTTTTTTGTAACAAACATGTCCATCCCAGCTCCAACGCCATGTGTGTGTGGCCTTCGACTTCAATAATAACTCTTTTTTTTTCATTGTTATTCGCCGAGGAATAAACAAAAACAATACCTCCCCACATATTTCCGCAGCTTCTCCGATGGCGCATTCCGACGAACTTTACCCCGATATCGAGGCCCCGGAGCCCTTGCCTTGGGCGGCGGCGATCGGCATAGAATTTGACGCTCAGGAGCCGGAAGAAGCTAGGGCTTCCGCAGTGGAGGGGGGGAAATCCGTCTCTTTTTCTTCCTCTCAGGTGATCTTTTGCTATCTTGGATTGCGTTGTCCGTCTTTTGTTTCTTTGTTATTTTTGTGTGGATGTCGCTTCAAAGGGAAGTTTTGAATTTTGGAAGGTTTTATGTGGATTGAGCGGAAAATTTGCTGGTTTCTGGGTTGGGGAAATCTGGAATTGGAGAGGTTTAATTGATTGTCGGAGATGAAAATAATTCGATTGGTAAAATAGGGAAAGATTGAATTTTTTTTTTATCGGTTTTGAATTGTTATTGCCTGGATATTTAGAGTCTACCGTTGAACATCGAAATTCAGAGGCGTAATTTGCGAGTTTTCTAAGTTCTATATGTTGTAAATGCATTTTTTAGTTTGATTTATTTCTGAATGTCTATAGGACAAAAGTTTTGAATCCATGCTTCTATATTTGCGAATAGGCCTCCGGAAAGGAAGAACTTGATGGTCAAAGCTCTCCGTCATCATCAGATGTTTTAAAGAGATTAGAAACAGCTCCGTTTCATGAGCAAGATGAAACTAATGTTCAGGACTCGGCCAATCAGAAGCTGGGGAAATACTTCTATTATGATGCTCCACTCTATGAAGAGACTGGCTCATGGATACCGGTTTCAGTCCCGCCATTATCAGAAAGCAAGCACAATGACTGGAAGAAGGGCTTACTTTTGAATGGTGCGTATTTCCCAGAGGGTGAAATTTGTTGGGAGTACTTTGCTGGTGAGAAAAAGGAGATGACCATGTGGGATGTTGTGTCTGAGATGCTTCTTACGGCTCGAGGCAAGGTGGATTCCCTTAGTTCTGGCCATAGTTGTGGGATTTCATGGGTAACATCACGTATTCTTGATCAAGCTTGGGAAGAGATGGCTGATACGATCATGGAGGCAAACATTGGGAATGCAGAGGCGATTCTTGGTTCAGAGCCACCTAAGTGGTTAGCGGACAGTACTTCATCTTCTTGCATGCTTTGTAATGTGCGCTTCCATCCAATCATTTGTTCGCGGCATCATTGTCGGTTCTGTGGTGGTCTATTCTGCAGTGAATGCTCAAGAGGAAGAAGCCTGTTGCCTCCAAAGTTCAGAACAGCTGATCCACAGCGTGTCTGTGATGTTTGTTGTGTTCGGCTTGAATCCGTGCAACCTTATTTGTTGGATCAAGTGAGTCGTGCTTCACAATTGCCAACGCATGATCTGACAGATCTCAGTACCTTCAGGTCATGGCTGAACTTTCCATGGGGACAGAGGATGGAATATGAGATTTTATAAAGCGGCAAATACAATTCGTGGTTATAATAAGGTAAAAGGTTATCTCCTTCCAGTTCTCTATCTGGTGTTGGTTCTTGGCTTTAGATTGTTGTTGTATCTGTTGAAGCCCTTGAAGGCACTCTTCAGTGCGGTTTCTTGAGTTGTTTTGGTGAAGGCCATACTTCAGTGATTGCATAGACATTGATTACCTTCGTATGTCTTATGAAATTTGTGCTGACTAAGAATTAACTTATTTTGGTTCAGTTTCTGCAATATTCTAAGCTACTTCAAGCATGCTTTGCTTGATAAATTTGCTATTTATTTGAGTAGGATTTTTTGACTTACAATAGATTTGACTGCTTCATGATCATGTTAACCTATAAGTTTTATCTGTGCCTTCATTGTTACCAATTTTTTGTCTTTCCAACACGGCGTATATGATAATTTATCCTTTGTTCTATTTATTGTTTTAGATTAGATACTCCTTCTGTTGGATTTGAAGACCCACAACTTGAATTACGGAAATAACTTCCAATGATGATGTTCTATAGCCATCATTTGGTAATACAAAGAAAATTAAGATGTACTTTGAATCATTGGTCAGGTGGGTTCACTCAGGCCAGAAAGGTCAATTCCTGATGCTATTCTAAAGCAAGCAAAAGGCCTTGCTATACTTACAGTTGTAAAGGTTGGAGTGATGATTACCTACAAGGTCGGAACTGGGCTGGTCATTGCTCGTAGAGAGGATGGTTCTTGGTCTCCACCTTCTGCCATATCTATGTTGGGTGTTGGATGGGGGGCCCAGGTAATCATCCTTGTTGGTTGATTATCTTGTGAAATAAATTATACATCAAGAAAAATGTCCAAAGATATAATTTTTGGTTTTGCAGGCTGGAGGGGAACTAACTGACTTCATAATCATACTGAGAAACAAAGATTCAATTAGGACTTTTAGTGGAAACACACATTTGTCTGTTGGTGCTGGCTGCAGTGCTGCTGCCGGAGTTGTTGGACGGGCTGTTGAAGCTGATCTGCGAGGAGGTGATGGAGGTTATGCTGCTTGTTACAGTTACAGCTGCTGTAAAGGTATATCTAGGGAAATATTTAGTTTATTATTTTAATATAAAAACAACTTTATCTTATCTTTTCATAAATCTCTGTTGATGGTTTTGTGGGTGTCAAGGTGTTTCTGCACTTGTTTTCTCAAACATATTCCCACATAGTTTTACAGTAGACCAAATGAATTATGTTCACATAAATAAACCATCACTGGTTTCAGTTTCAGTAACAGCCCTTGCAATTTGATCCTCCTGTTATCCGCCAGGTAGACCTAGCAGATGCAAGTATACACACTTACCAACGAACAATAGCAAGTTGTGAATATTTCCTACTAATGTGTTGCTTCAAGTGTTGGCATGATCAACCCATACTAAGCAAGTTCTTTTTCTCCTGCTTCTTTCAATTGTTTTCCACAGTAACCTTTGTCTCCTTTACTGTAGCTTTCAGTTTCACTATATTACACCTGAACTGTTACATTTCTTGGTTACAGTTTATTAGTTTTATAACTACCTTCCAAAAAGAACTACCTAGATCTTGGTTGCTCAGAAGAAGAAGCACCTAGATATGTGGTTTTAGTATCATAATCATCCTTCTTTTTTTTTCAGATCAAATGGAAGTCAGCATTCCATTAATTTGTTTTTTCTCTTGTTGTGATATTATAATATTGTTTCTTGCAGGAGCATTCATTGGTTGCTCCCTTAATGGAAGTGTGGTCACCACTAGAAACTCGGAGAATGCTCGTTTTTATGGCACTTCATCCATCAAGGCATCTGATATCCTTTTTGGATTATTACCAAGACCACCTGCCGCTGCTGTTCTTTACAATGTTCTTTCTGATTTATATCAGAGGCTGGAAAGATGATCATCAGACTGCTATAGACAAGGCTTATGCATTGAACTTCGCAGATATGCACCCCAGTTCTGTTTCAGAAATCTTTGGTCCATTCATCTGAGCTCTATTCTTAGGTGCAATGAACAGCTGGTGACAATTAATTATTGTCCATACGAACAGCTTAAAAGTGATTGACTAAGAAAACCAAAAATTACCGGAAAATTGTTATGGAACAATTTGTACATAAGGTTTTGGTGCACTAGATTTTAGTTGGACTCTATGCAAAGTTATATACATTCTCCTACTCATTATTGCATTTCCACAATCTATTCTTTTGTTGTTTCATCTTTACATGATTACAGATATCTCTTGAAGATTTTGAGTGTGAAATTTTGCTAGGCAGAACTATCAATGCTAAATCCCAAGCGGTCAACCAAAAAAAAAACATTCACCATGGTGAATCTCTATTAGTTTTGTTAATTACTTTTTTCTGGGGAAAATTTTACTGTTTATTGAAGTCAAAATGCATAAATGGCCTCGGTGACCACTAAATCGTCTAAACTATTTGCTCCAGTCACTTGCAAGACCAAAAACTAAAGAAAAGATTTGTAAAATAAATAATGATTTTATATAAATTTAAAATTCAATTCAATCTATTAAAAAAAATTCACACAAATATCAAGCAAATCACAAGTACAATAACATAGATAAAGAAGCCAAAGAATAAATTGTGATTTATGTGGTTCAAATACCAGCTATTCTTACTTTATGATTCTTGCTTTACTCTCAAGAACTTGAACTCTTTATTAAAGTGATGTTTCATTGGTGAAACCAACCCTTACAATTGATCTCACTCCACAATTGGGCTTTAATCTTTCACTCACTACAAACACCTTTAGGGTGGATTACAAATTGAAGAAAATAAAGAATGTCACAATTAAATCTCATGACAAAATCTCACGAGTTTGAAATCAAGGACAATAAAGATTTGATTTTAAATTGAAAGCTTACGATATTCAATATCTAGAAGGCTTCAAGAACTTTGATCTTTTCTCAAGAAAGAATTAGAAGTTGTAAAAATTATTTAAAGAAACTCATCCTACTATATTTATAACCTATGGGTCAAAACTAACTGTTGGAGGTACAATTCCACCATTAACTTTGCTCTAATGGCCAAAAAAATAGCTATTAGTCATGCAAAAAATCCAAATCAATCAATCATTTAAACAATTGATTAATAGTTTTTGGTCTGGCAAAACTTACATAATAATTTTACCGGTTGTCTAGTTCTAGTGTACTAGAATAGGGAGAAAGTTTATGCTGGTCATTTGATTTTTCAATCGGTCATTTGATTTAATTAGTTTTAGAAGTTTAAATATTCTAACATAATTAGTTATCCGTTAAGTCAAGCGGACGTCCAGTTCTATCAAAATATCTCTATTAAGAGTTTCTTGTAAAACATAACACAACCAATACTCTAAAATAAATAATCTCAAAATCAAATTTTAGACTCAAGTAAAAAAAAAAAAGAAAAAAACTAGTTGTGCTAGGTTGTTGAGTCATTTTAGCTATATCCATGTCATTCTCGAATTTTCAAATTGTTGCAGATATTTTTTAACCTCTTTCAAGCCATCCTTTGGTCTTTTCAAGTCATGCTTGCCAACCCACCATAATCTATAACATAAAGCAGAAAGTCTAAAAATCCACTAAAAACATAAATATAAGATAGAGAATCTATGGGCTTGGTATGGGTGCAGAATGATCTAGCAAAGTATGAAACATCTCAGTCACCTCATCCATGGAAGTTTGAAGGTATGTCAGCTGGTAGGTTGCGTTCTTTGCAAAATCCTCCAAATGAACCAATCTCTTGGAGAACTCTATATGTGAACCTAAGATGTGGTAAGTGGAGCCTCATTACCATTAGAGTAATGTCGAGCACCCTTGCCTCTCTCCATGGTGTTGATCTCTGCCTCCTCTTGGTTAGTAAAGCCCATCTAATAAATGTGTAGTGGGATAAGGTATCAAAGGAGGTATAGACAGAACGCAATGAGAGATCACAGAGAAGAGTAGGAGCCCCAAAATTACGAAGGACTTTTGTAATGACTCCTGGGTATCCAAGGGTAGCATGGTTATATCTAAGATACTAGGCCATATGGTGGATGATAATGTAGGATAAGCACACCCTATGCTAAGATAGAATAGACTAAATGAGGTACAATTCCATAGAGGAGACTTCATTATGATGTCCACCCTTCGGAAGAAGGGTGTAGGCCAAAATCTGGTGGATCAAACATACCCTAGGAGGGAGGAGGTTTGATTGTAACTTCTTCATGGCTTCACCCAGTTTCCCTCAATACAACTTCAATAACCAATTGGTATAAGAGAAGTTGGTCAAATTATTTTTGAGTTAGAATCTACCTCTCCCCATCTATTGGAACACTAAAAATAGAGCCAAGAACTACAATGTTAGTGTGCATATTTTTGTCTCTATAGTAAGTGTCAAGGGTTTTTTCTAGATTCATCAAAAAAAGAGCTTGCATAGAAAATACATACATCATGATCGTGATAGGTTTCATGGTCAAGTAAAAGAGATGTCCACCCTTGAGTATCAAACAATGGTCTAAGGTTGCAAGAGTGAATATCATCAAATTTAACTTTCCTAGGAACAACAATTCTAACGGAGGAGAATTAATCCTGGAATCAATTAAAATTTTCAAGAGATGAAAATTCAGGAGGATAGGTATGATTACTAGAGGAGGAGGATGATCCTTTATCTTTCTTCTTCTTGGAAGCAATGTTCTTGAATCTTGGGGCCATTGGAAGAGAAAGAAAAGGGAATTAGGGCTAGAGATGAGAGAAATTGAATGGGGGAAGGGCGAAATCAAGCAAAATAGCCTTGAATTGCTTGAAATTGCTGCTTCGGAGACTTGAGAGGTCATCTTGAGCTACAATCCATGAAAGGAATGGGGGAAAATAGACAGTTGATTGGGTTTTTAAGATGAAATCACACCAAACTTTCTTAAACCAGTTGACCATTTCACTTAACCAATTGATGACAGAAGGTATTGGTCTATAGGTGCTTGTGAAATCGACTGACAATTATAGGGAATCAGTTGACTGACAGAAGGTTTTGGTCCATAGTTCCTCTAGGCCAACCGGTCAACTAATAACTAAACTGGATGACTACTTTATATGGAACAACACTCTCCAAGAAAGTTTAGAATTGAAACTTGAAATTAATCAATTAATAAAATTTCTAATTTTTCTCAAAAAAATAAACTAAAATCCATCCAAAGGTTTTGTAAAAATATCCACAAGTTGACAATCAGTTTCAACAAAATCCAACGAAATATCTTTTTTCAAAACATGATCATATAAGAAATAATGTTGAATGTCAATATACTTAGAATGAGAATTTAAAACTGGATTTTTTGAAAGATTGATAGTACTAGTGTTATCACAAAAAATTGAAATCTATGTAAAACCAAATCCAAAATCCAGGAGTGTTTGCCGCATCTATAAGACTTGAGTATAATAACATCTGGTGGCTATATATTCGTTCGGTAGAAAGAGACATAAAATTTTATTTCTTGGAGTTTCATGAAGCAAGACCCTTACCAAAAAATTGGTAAGTGACATTAGTTCTCTTCCTATCCACACGGCACCCCACATAATTTGCATCATAAAAATTGATTAAATCAAAATAATCATCTATTGAATACCACAAACCTAATTTAGTATGCCCTTAAGATATCTAAGAATATGTATTATGGCTATTAGGTGTGATTTCCTAGGTGATGCTTAGAATCTAACACATATACATACACTAAATATGATACCCGACATATTTACGGTTAAATATAATCAACTACCAATCTCACCTCTATACCACTTTTCGTAAATCTTTCCACTATTTTCTTCTTTGTCTAGCTTGGTGGAAGGACTCATGGGAGTTCCAATATCTTTATCTTGATCCATATTAAACTTCTTGAGCAATTCTCATACATATTTGCCTTGGCTTATGAAATTTCATCTTTGAGTTGCTTGCCCATCATACTCATTTCAAACTCTTCTTGCATTATGCTTGTAAATATCTCATAAAAGTTTACATTAGTAGCACCAAAAATAATATCATCAACATAAATTCGCACTATTAACAAATCATTATGCATTTTGAAGAAAAATAATGCAGTGTTTATAGAACCCTTTGTAAAATCATTTAAAATTATGAAGAAACTTAGTCTCTCATACTAAGCTCTTGAAGCTTGCTTAATACCATACAGTACCTTCTTTAAATTTAAAACATATATTGAAAATTTTGAATCCTCAAATCTGGGAGGTTGCTTAATATAAACTTCTTTGGATTAATTGCCATTTAAGAAGTATTTTTTGACATCTATTTGAAAATAGTTTAAAACCTTTAAAATATGCAAAAGCAAATAGAATATGAATTGACTCCAAATGAGCCATGGGTGCAGAAGTTTCACCAAAATTAATACTCTCAATTTGGTTAATTTGGTTAAAACTCTTAGCCACTAATCTAGCCTTGTTTCTAACCACAACACCATGTTCATCTAACTTATTCCTATAGATCCATTTGGTACCAATAATTGGATAGTCATTTTAGTTTAGAAATGAGCTCCAAATATAATTTTGCTCAAATTAATTTAGTTTTTCTTGTATAGAAAGAATCCAACTTTTATCTTTTTAAGTTTTCTCAAAGTTCTTGGACTCAATATGAGAAAGAAATATAATATGATGAAAGTTATACTTAATAGCATGATGAGTTTTTACCCCTTGATCAATATCACCAATAAGTTGAACCATTAGATGATTCTTCTTGTATTTTCACACCGTGGGTAACTCCTTATCAGTCTTTTGTTCTTTTGGCTCATCATCTCTATCATCAATATTCTTCTCTTTGGATTCGTAGCTTGTTTCACCCTCTTTTTGCTATGATATTTACAAATTATCCATTCTCTTGGAGATCTCTACATCATCATCAAGAAATTTCTTCTCCAAGAAAGGGTTATTTTCAACAAGTTTAACATTGATATATTCTTCAACAAGCATGATGACTTATCAAAGGCTCTAAAAGTTCTAGAAGTATATGAATAACTAAGTATACCTTCAATGGTTCTAGAATCAAAATTTGATAAATAATATTGGATTCAAAATAAAGTATTTACATCCAAAAATATGAAAGTATGAAATATTTGGTCTTTTCCTATTATACAGCTCAAATGGGGTTTTATCAAGAATTAGACAAATAGAAACTCTATTCAACATATAGTAAGCAATGTTAATGACCTCCATCTAAAAATACTTGAGTAGGGAGTATTCGTTAAACATGACCTTTGCCATCTCTTGAAAAGCTGATTTTTCCTCTCAATAATTCAATTTTGTTGTGGAGTGTGAAAAGCCAAAATGCTATGCTCAATACCATTTTCAAAACAAAATTTTTTAAATGTACGATTTTCAAATTCACCACCATGATCACTATGAGTTTTTGAAATCAAATAGACTTTTTCATTTTGAAGGCGTTTTGTAAACTAACAAAAACATCAAAAGAATCACTTTTATTAGTAAGAATTAAAATACATGTATATCTAGAAAAATTATCAATAATTACAAAGACATAGTTTTTACCTTCTAGACTTGTAGTCTCAACTAGTTCAAACAAGTCTAAGAGAAGAAGTTGTAGTGGCCTTGTAGTTGACACCACTTTCTTGGATTTATATGAGAACTTCACTTGCTTCCCCATTTGGTATGCATCACATATTTAATCCTTAATAAACTTTCCTTTGGATAGTCCTCTCATTAGCTCCTTCTGGTTGACTTTGGTAATTTATCCATACAAGTGTGCCCAAACATTCTATGTCATAGCCATTCAATATTTTCATGAGCTACAAAATATATTTCAACATTCAAGTCATCTTGATCAATAGTATAGACATTTCCATGATGGTGATCCACAAAAAAAATATTATTGTTATTATTATGTCTAACTATGCAATAATTAGATTTAAACTAGGCATGAATTTTTTTATCACATAATTGACTAATAGATAATAAATTATGCTTAAGTTTCTCAACTAAAAGTACACCTTTAATTATAGAAGAATCAATAGAAGCATCACCTTTACTAATAATTTTACCTTTACCATTGTCTCTAAAAGTGACAAATCAGCTTTCTTTGCTTACTAATTTCTTGAACATTGATAGATTTCCCATCATGTGTCTTGAACACCCACTATTAAGGATTTTTTTCATTCTTATTCTTGGAGTGAAGGCATAACTAACACATTAAAATTAGGATAGCACCTATTCTCAATTATGGATCTTCAAAGTTAGGAAAAACAAAGCATGTAACAAGACATAATAAAAAATAACATGCAAGATATATAAGATATAATTACTTACCTCTACCATATTAGGTAGAGAATGATCATAAATATTTAGCTAATAAAGCTCATGAGTCACCCCTAGTTACCCCAAGCTACTCATGCTAGAGAGGTTTTAAGAACCCAAATGAGCTTGGATTCCTTAGCACTGGCAATTATTCCCTTAGGTACCCAAATTTATTAAAAAAATTCTCGTAATTAGGCAACTAGTGGAAACACATCACCTTTTATAATAATAATTACACATTAAATGAGAATGAGCAACATTTGAAAACTTTACAAAGGTAGATTTAGTATCTTTGAACTTAGGAGATGACAAAAAAAGCCTAGTTCGGATTTATTTAGAACATTCCTTTGGCCTTCAAGAATCAAATTCAAGGTAGTGTTTCCATGAAAGAAATTTTGTAAAGGCTTTTTCAAATGACTATTCTCATTTCCAAGCATGTCTAGTTCATTTTTGTATCCACAAGTAGTCTTAGAAGATTTTAAAGTATCATATTCTAATTGAAATGCCACAATGTCCTTTTTGCAATTACAAGAGCTTTAGAAGACTTCAAAGCATTAAAATCATTCTCAACTAAATACAAAATTTTTTTTCAATGAAATATGCTTGAGACTTAATTTTTCATGCCTTGAAAACAAATCTTCAAAAGCTTCTTGTAACTTCTCAAAGGACAAATCATATACCTTATCCTCATTTTCTGTAAGGCATAAGTTCACGATTTCTGCATTGAATGAGGAATCTTCACTCTCCTCCTCGGAGTTATTCCACATTGCCACCATTGCCTTCTTCTTCTTTGTCTTGAACTTCTTCATTTGAGTGATGAGAGGAAAATTAGCTTTTATATGTCTTGACTTGGAGCAAGTTGGTACATCTTCTTCCTCCATAATAGGGTTTCTCCCCTCACTATTCTTGGGCTTCCTTAGCTTGTGCTTCTTCTTGAGCAATTTCTTGAACTTTCTTTTAAGAAACACCATTTCTTCATTACTATCTTCCTTTTCCTCTTCACTTGATTCCTTAGCCTTCAAAGTTATGTTTTACTTCTTTTTTATCTTCATTGTCCTCTTGAATCTGATCCTTCATCATTATCTCATGTGTGATGAGAGATCCTAGGAGCTCCTCCAGAGGTAGAGTCTTTAGGTCCTTCACCTCCTGAATTGTCATCACCTTTGGATCCCATGACCTAGGCAAGCATCTCAATATCCTTCTCACCATCTTATTATTGCTATAAATTTTACCAAGATATTTAAATGTATTAATGATATTGGTAAAATGAGTGAGCATCTCGATGATAGACTCATTAAATTTCATCTTAAAGAGTTCATATTTTTTAACTAATATATTCACTTTAGATTCTCTTACTTCTCTTGTACCTTCATAGGTAACCTCAAGACAATGTCATATCTCATGAGCCGTCTCACAAATACTAATATGATTAAATTCAATCAGATCAAGAGTACAATATAAAATATTCTTTGGTTCCACATTTAAGGAGTTATTTTTCTTGTCAATCTCATTCCACTCATCCTTAGGTTTAGGAACCTTCATACTATCAATCATTTTGGTAGGTGGAGAGTACCCTTTTTCAACCAACCACCATAAGTCATAGTTAATGACCATAATGAAAATCCGAATTTGGGTTCTCCAATAGTTAAAGTGAGTGCCATTGAGTAGCAGTGGGCAAGTGGTAGATTTTCTCTCTTGATGAGAAGGTGAAGCACCAATATTCTCCATAAAAATGATTGAAAAACTCTAAATCGTAAAACCAAATTCAATCCACTAAAAAAAATCCACACAAGTATCAAGCAAACCACAAGTGTAGTAACATATATAGAGAAAGTAAAGAATCTATCACGATTTATGTGATTTAAATACTAATTGCTCCTAGTCTACAGCCTTTGTCTCACTCTTGTGGACTTGAACTCTTCATTAGAGTGATGCTTCATTGGTGAAGCCAATCTTGTACAATTGATTTTGCTTTAGCTAGTGAGAATCACTTTGCACTAGAGCTATAGACTCTCACTCACTCCAAACACCCTTAGAGTAGATTACAAGTTGAAGAGGATAAAAAAATATTACAGTTAAGCCTCGTTACAAAGTCTCACTCATTTGAGCTTAAGGGCAATGAAGATTTGGTTTGAAATTAAAAGCTTAGAGCACTTAAGAGATAGAAGGCTTTGAGAGCTTTGATCTCTTCTAAAGAAAGAATTAGAAGTTGTAAAAATTATTTAGAGAAGTCCATCCAAGCCTATTTATAGTCCATGGGTCAAAGCTAGTCGTTGAGGGTAAAATCCTGCAACTAGCTTCACTCTAACAATAAAAAAACTAGCTGTTAGTTTCATAAAAAACCCAAACTAGTCGACCTCTTGGACAACTGATTGACTAGTTCTGGTTTATCAGAACTTGCAGAATAGTTATGTCAGTCATTCGAATCCTTAACCGGTCATCTAGTTTGCATAGGATCAGAAGTTTGAATGTTCTATCTAGCATAATTGGTCATCTATTAAGCTAAGTGGATATCCAGTTCTGTCAGAAAAACTTTGTTAAGAGTTTCCTATAAAATCCAATAGGACCAATGCTCTCTAAAACTAATAATCTCAAAATCAAATCTTCAACTTGACTAAAATAAAAGAAAGTCTAAACCTAGTTGATGCTAGATTGTTGAGTCACTTTGGCTATATCCGTGTCATCCTCGAATCTTCAAATTATTGTAGACACCCTCTTTCAAACCATCCTTCGATCTCTTCAAGTCACATTCACCAATTCACCATCATACTTCCTTTCCTTTGAAGCTTTCAAACGTACCTTTGAGAGCTCTCATATACTTTTAGTAAAAAGTAACATAACTCAAAAAGATATTAAATATGGTTTATTCATCATTAAAATTAGGAAGGACAATAAGATAATTTGAGCGATAGAAGACACGAGCTGAAGTTGAGCTCGATAAGAACCCACAGTTTGGCTCTCCAACCTCAATTGGATAGGGCTAGAGTAAGTTGAGTCATCATATATATATAGCCCACATGACAATTAGCCCTTGTGACATTCTAGAGTATAGATTTTTGCAATAGTAACTATCTCCTCTTCCACTTCCAACTATCTGAATTGGCTCGTCAAACCACAACATGCAACATAAAGTGAGTTTCTTCAAATGCCCTATAGTAACTCATCTAAAAATCATGGTAGAGTTACTCTCAAATTTAGAGTCAAGTTACCTCCAAACCATATAAGAAGGAGGTAAAAAGGCATCAAGCTATCTAATTCTCTCCTCTTGAAAAAATAATATCTGATAAGCTATTGTTCCATGAATGGATTTGGAGTATAGACTTGAATGTTAGAGCATCATTCCTCAATAAACACTGGATGGGTAGTTTCTTTATTTTGATAGCAACTGATATCTCAACAAGCTTCTTTTGGAGATGCTCTAGCTCCCTATCACTGTAGACACCCACCTTTTTGATTTTTTAAATTATAGACATGTAGCCTAAAATAGATCCTATCTGCCAAACACAACAATTCAAACTCTTACACAATGCTATGATTTTCGAGAATTTTATTTATAAAAGTACCATCACGCCATTGGCTTTCTCATGCTTTCAACTATCTTAGTTTTATATTATGAGAAAAGTGATATTTTAATCCTTAAAATCAGACTTAGTCAAGATTTTACAAATTTTAGAGATCTACTTATAAAATTACATATTTTCAGGGTTTATTTGTAAATAATCAGTATTAAAATCCTTAAATTTAGTATTTTAAAGTTGTCCATTGCAAAATCGTATTAAAACTAACTTGTTTATGAAAATTTGGATTTTAGAGGTTTATTTCTAAATTTGCAGTGCAATTATACCTTTTAAGAATATGTATTTCTATACAAAAAGTGCACTAGTAACATGAGCCATGAATCTATGAGAAATCTGACTGGAAATGGGCTAAATTTTGATAACAAATCATGAAAAAATAGGCCAATAATTCAAATTTTAGAAAGTTTGAAATTTGAATTTTTAGGTGTTAGATTTCTAGTGCCAAAATAGATCCTTGTGCCCCATTTTTGGTAGGGTGCCGGAATCTTGGAGCGTACTTTTTTGGGCTCCAGCTAGTTGGCACCCCCTTTTGTGATAGAGTGCTAGTTAGCTGGCACCCCAAGCCCATTTCAACCCTCCACATCAAAATGCTCTAGTTCAAATTGATATCGTTGTATAATCTCTGCCATCTAATTTCAGTGCCCTCCATGTGCAACCATGCATTGGCCACATGCCTATAATTAATAAAAAATTCATCCAAAACTAGTTGCTGAAACCTCTCGTAAATAACTCTCTTCTTAACCTATGAAAAGCACCACATTGCCACTAGAAAAAGGGCCAAAATATTATACTAAAAATTATTATCTTATGGAAGAGGTTGGAGGATAAAAATCTTGACTCTTTGATGAAATAGGAGTTCCATTGCAACTACGTGGCTTTGTTGAGATCCAAAATCAAATTTCTTGTTGATATCGAAGCTCTGGCCAAAATATTAGGATTCGACTACCATCCCCTCCGTGAATATAGGTTACATTTCTCGACTTTTTTTTTTCATCTTTTCCATTTCGTTTATCGTGTTTGATGCATTTAAATTATCATTCTATTCCAATTTAGATTTACTAGACACTAAAAGGGAAGGCAGGAAGGGACCTTCCGACTCTCTATAAAACATTGGATCATAATTTTAAAATTTACAAATTGATAAATAGACGTTCAAAGATTTTTATTTATAAATAAATTTAAAATTTCATAAAAAAAGTACCTTGAAAATTTTCTAAAAGTTTATAAATAAGTCCTTAGGGTCAATTTCACAAAAAAAACCTTGAATTATCCAAAATTATGTACCAATTACTGAAAATAAAATTTTTACAAATAATTTCCTATATTTCGTGATTTCACAAAATAATACAATCATATTTAAAAAATTCAGATTAATTCAAATGAAAAGAAAATCTTATCCACATTCAAATAAAGCACATTACATATTAAAATTTTGAATTGGGAATATGATCATATCTTCTATAATTTGAACTTCGAATCCCAATCCTATTATCTCATTTTTTACTGTAAAATTAGTGAAGTCCTGTAAGCAAAAACTGAAAAATAAAAAGGTCAGATGGTCACACGGTGAGGAGGACAGAGGTGAAGAACAACTGATCAATAAGGAAAAGGAAAAAAGTAAGGCTTTGCTTTATTTTTTCTCCTCTTCTACCTCACTGCTATCTTCCTTCCCCTTCTGTATGAGGACCTCGCCGACCCAGTTGTCCCTTGTTGCCTCCTCATGAACCCATTCCCTATCTTTTTGTTGTCTTGCTAGGCCATTGCTTGGTTGGCGTATGTCCCGTGCACGTTGTGCCTCTACCAAGCTTCGTCCATGGCCGTGCACCTCCACCAAAACATGTGACTACCAAAGCCTGAGGCTGCCCACATATGGCCGCACATGTTTCAGCTGGAGCCTAGTTAGTTCGGGCCCAATCCCCACCATATCTTGATTGGATCCCCTCTGGCCAAGCCCGTCGCCCCACAGGTCATGCTCCAGCTTTGCTTGCAAACCCACACCCATGAGTTGATTAGCTGCAGACTCTCCTCAAACAACCACATCCCTGCTCTTCCGCTGGGTTTGTGCTCTCGTCGTTGGCTAACTCTGCCTTCCTTAGTTGCGCCGCCCATGGCCAGCTACCCATCGCTTGCATCATCCCCAAAGCCACCGGAGGAGGGCTGTCTCGCTGCTCGTGCCTCCGTATTCCATTGCGAACCCAATGAGCTACGAGCCGCCACGATCCCATGTGCCTTTGACAGGGTACCCACTGGATCCCGACCAGCCACAGCCCGTGCCTACCTTGCTTCGGCCTCATTTTCACCGCACCACACTAGCTTGAGCTGCCACATAACGTCCAGCTACATCAGGGAGCTATATCTAGCCGGATCCAGTTGGATCTAGCCAAAAACTTGAATAAAAAAAAATGAAAGAAGGGAAGGTTCGGCCATGGTGTGGCTGAAGAAGAAAGGAAAAGAAAAACGGGGAAGAAGAATAAAAAAGAGAGAGGACTATGCCATGAAATAAAAGAAAAAATTACTGAAAAAAAAGAAAAAAAAATTAAAGTTTCTTCTCATTTTCATTTAGGCATTTTTATTAACTAATTTAAGACTAGTTTTAGCCCCTGGAAGTTAATCCAATTTAGAATTAGTCTACGGACTCATTCGAACGTCATTTGACTCGGATTTGCTTAAAAATCAATTTGACTAACTGACAATTTATAGTCAAATTGACTTAATACAAAGTTATAGGTTTATCTAAAAATCAAATCAATTCAAGATTAGCTTGTGAACTTGTATGAAAGTCAAATCAATTCAATGCTAGTTTACAGGCTTACCTGAAAGTTAAATCAACTCAAGATCAGTTTATGAGCTGACTTGAAAATCAAATCGATTTAAGGTCAGTTTGGGTGCTCATGTAAAAATTAAATCAACTCAAGGTTAGCTTGCAAATTTGTTTGCAAATCAAATTGACTTAGGACCAATATATAGGCTCATCCACGAGTCATTGATCAATGGATAGCTTAAGGGCTCTTAAATCAATTAAATCAAATAGATTAAGGTAAATCGATTAAAACAATTGACTTAATTAGATTAAAATTAAGTCAATTTGGTCAAATTAAGTAAACTAATTAAGTTAAATTAACTTGATTTGAATAGACCATTAAATGAACCTAAATTGACTAAATAAATTAATGAACTGAATTCAAATTAAAATGGACCTAGATCCAAATTGGGCTAATCAAATTAGACTAGGTTAAAGCAGGTTAAACCCAACCCGAATTGGGTTACCCTAAATCAAATTTGCTAATATTCAAAATTTAATCCAGTTCAATTGGTTTAGAATAAACCCTAATTAGATTCAAATTGACAACTCAAATTAAATTGGCTTATACCTAACTCTAATCAGGTTAAACCAAATGAAACCAAGCTCAAACTGAACCCTAATTGAGTTAAACCGATTTTGAACTAAACCTTCATTGGGATAAACCAAGTTTAAATCAAACCCTAAGTTGGTTTAAAATAGGTTTGAATCAAACCAAAAAAGGTCCAAACTTGAACCCAAAGAAAATTAGGTCCAAATCTAAACCCAAACCCAATCGGGTCCAAACTTGAACCAAATTTAAACTAGGTTGAATATGAACCAGAACTATGTTGAACTTGAATTAGAATTTAACTTGAACCAAAACTAGGTTGAACTTGAATTAGGACTAGGTTGAACTTGAACCTAACCCAATAAGGGTTTGTGGAATCAAAATCAGTCATCTGAGATAGCAAACACCCCATGGAGCAATCTCGAAATAATAAATCAAATTTGTTATGGTTGGGGAGGTTAGGTTTAACCTGGTTCTAGTTCTGGTTCGATCTAGTTTTTATCCAGGTTTGAGCTGATTTTGTTTTAGGCGTGACTTAGTTTTCATACAGGTTTGGCTTGGCTTTAGTTCAGGTATGACCTAGTTTTAGTTTAGATGTGACCTAGTTCTATTTAAAGTTTGATTTTGTTCTAGTTTGAGTTTGAGTTCAGTTTGACCCAGTCAGGCTTCAATTAATTCTGAGTTTAATTTGACCTAATTAATGGTCATTTTGAACCTGGTTTGACCTAATGAGAGTTTGGATGTAAGTTAATTTTGACCAAATTAGGGTTTGGTTTGAAGTTAGTTGGACTCATTAGGGTTCAGATTTGAGTTCAATTTCACCTATTTTAGGTTTAGTTTGAACTTGGTTAACCTAATTAGGGTTTAATTTGAGTTTAGTTTGACCATATTAGAGTTCAACTTAAACTTGGTTTAATCCGATTGGGCTTTAATTTGAACTTGACACCTAATTGGTTCAAAGTTGATTTAACCCGATTAGGGTTTGATTCAAATTGGACTTAACCCAATTAAGGTTTAGTTTAAATTTGGTCTAACTTGATTAGGGTTTAATTTGAACTTGGTTCAATTCAATTAGGGTTGGAGTCAAAGTTGGTCTGACCCAATTCAAGTTTTAGTTCAAATTTATCTTGATTTAATTCGAATGTGGTATGACTCAATTATACCTCAATTCGAATTTGTTTAATTCAAATTATTTGAGGTGATTTTTGCCATAGTCAAATTTGATTTAAATATGATCAAAATTAAAATTTATATGCTACTAAATTATGACT
Organism: Trichopus zeylanicus subsp. travancoricus; assembly: GCA_005019695.1. Classification (NCBI taxonomy): domain Eukaryota; kingdom Viridiplantae; phylum Streptophyta; class Magnoliopsida; order Dioscoreales; family Dioscoreaceae; genus Trichopus; species Trichopus zeylanicus. The sequence goes on from RXID01014245.1 coordinate 1,229,043, forward strand.
CTAAGTGTAGGTCTCAATTGAATTTAAAACTCGATCAAATTTGATTAAAAATTGAACTCAATTTGCACTTGAATTCTTAAGAAATTTGGGCTCAAATTAAAGTGGGCTGAATGAGTTAGATATGAGAACTAAATTGGGCTAAAAAATTTACCTAAAATCTTGGTTAAAATAAAAAATTATTTTATGAATAGGTCCCTAGATTAAATAGATTTCTACAATAAGATTCTTGATTGGATTTTTCTTACAAATAAGTCCTTAGGATAAAAATTTTATGAATAAGTCAAATAAAATATTAAAATTATAAATTAATTTTCAAAAAAATTAGAATTTATAAATAAACCTCAAAATTTTATATTTACAAATAAACCTCTTAAAATTCTATATTCACAAATAAACCCCTAGAATTTTAATTTTTTCTAAACAAGTCCCTCGAAGATTTTTGTTTGCGAAGAAATTCAAGTCTTATTCAGAAAGAGCCCTGAAAGTTTTAAAACTTTATAAATACATCCTTTTTGTAAGACGCCTCTGAGATTTATAAATTATAATTTGACCCAATGTTTCAAAAAAAAACAAATAACCACCCTATATTTTGGTGTTTCGCAAAATGATACAAGTTTAATATTACCAAATATCTCATCCAAATATAACCGATCAATATCTAAATCAAAATTAAATGACATCCATCTATACAAATGTTCAAAATTTAAAGAAGATCATCATCTATATCTACCAATTCAAATTTTCAAAACAAGATTGACTCAATCTTCTCGATGCTTATGAGAACTATAGAACTTACAAAACAAACAGGAACAACAATGAGAAAGGATGGAGGACTTGAAACACAATGAAAAAAAATCAAAGACTGGTTGAGCATGAGAATGTAGATGAATGAAGCAAAAGAATAGGGCAAGTCTTCTTCCACTTAGCCTTCTTTTTCTTCCACTTATATGAGCTTTCTATCCTCCTTCCTCTTTCATTATCTTCCTGCAGAGCTAACCTAGCTGCCCATATTCAGCCATCTTCTTCCCCATATCGACTATCCCAAAACCTCACCTGGCCTTCCTGCCGATCCTCATTGCCTCGGATCTCGCTTAGGAGTTGCCTGTTCATGCTTTAACAAGCTCCACGCTGGCTGTTTGAAGAAGCTACCGAGCTGCTCTGCCAAAAGTGCCCACACTGCCATGGTTTGTTGCTCGCTCATGCCTTCCCCATGCTCTCATGGTGGCAAGCTTCTTCGCTAGCTCACCTCCATAGCATGCAACCAGCCTGCACTAAACCCCCCACCAACCACACCCCCCCTTCACCACCTCACCAACACCATAACCTCCTACTCCACTTGCTGCCAGCCTAAAGCCACTCTGCCCTGAGCTGCAGGCTACCTTAATTGTGTGCCATGGGCTTGAAGCCCTTCAAGCCCTCACCTCCATGAATTTCAATGTCTTTATTAGTCCATGAAGCACCTTTATCTTCTTTGGGAGTGACATTTCTACAATGGCTCATGCTTTAATTGGATCCATTATAATTACTCTACTAGTTACCAAGAAACCAAACATCTTGTTCAATATGACCCCAAACACATACTTCTTTAGTATCATTCTCAGCTGATGCTCCCATGGTCAGTGGAGGACTTGCTTTAAGGCTGAGACATGTCCCTCCCTAGTTTGAGATTTGACTAAAATATTATCAACAAACACCTCCATGTAGTCATGGATCATGCTATGGAAGATCGCTATCATTGCCCATTGGTATATTGCTCCAGTATTATTCAATTCAAATGGCATAGCCACATAATAGTAAGTTCTTCAGGGAATAGTACAGAAAGTCTTCTCTTTATCTTCTAGTGTGAGATTTATCTTGTTGTATCCCAAATATCCATCCATGAAAGACAATGTTTCATGCCCATTAGTATTCCACAAGGGTGTTAGTGTAAGGCAAGAGGAAATCATTCTTTAGACAAGCCTTATTAAAGTCTCTGAAATCAATGCATATTCATGCCCCGTTATCCTTTTTCTTGACTGGAACAATGTTTTACCAACCACTTTAGATGGAGTTTGTTGATTTTCCCCTTCACCTTAAGTGCAATGTCGGGATGTAGCTATCTCAACTTTTGCTTTCTTAGCCTTGTGTTATCTACAAAGTGATCTTGTGTTCGACGAACCCTCTGTCCGATCTTGTCATCTCCTTATATGTCCATGCAAAGACATATTTGTATTCAATGAAGGTTGGGTAAATTAGCTTTCGATTCACTTGGTAAGTTTGCACTAATCAGGATCGACCTAGGGTTCTTGAGTGACCCTCGGTTGACTTCCTTTGTATATTCTGTGGTTGTAACCATCTCCTCACTAAATCTCTTGACCTCCTCTGTAAAGTCATTGAGTTCATCATTTTCATTTTTGGAGCCGGGATCGACCACCCAAAATAGCTAAAGACCCTGAGAAGCAATCTTGAAATAATATTTGAAAATTAGGGTGGGTTTGGTTGCATAATTAGGAATTATGGAAAAATGACTTTTAATAGGTGCAAGTCTCTATTGTTAATTACCCTCACATTTATCATGAATCACCTAAAATAAGAAATATAGCTAATAAAATAAAGACATAAAGAAAAGAAAAGTATAATTTGATTATTTTCAGAAAAGAGTACATGACTTAAGGACAACCCTCTCTCTATAATTTTAAAGAATTTTAATTCATAATTATAGATGATATAAAATAAGAAAGAAATGGGAAAGACTTAATGTTTGCTGCTGCCCCACTCTCATGCACTTGATTAAGTGAAACTTGACTTGGATGAGTGACTAGTTTGATTCTAGATGGATTGAGAAACTTTGCTTGATTTTAGATTCTGGCTAACTGCCTTATCTTGTGTTAGTTGACCCTATTAGGACTTGAAGTACCATTGATGACATTGTTAGTTGACTTCCTTTGATTTTAAGAGTATGATTAATGGTCTAATCTTATCCTAATCATTTCTAGTTTGATAATCAATGGCTTTTTTGACTTATTATGATTAGGTTTTGAATTATCATGAATGGTTTTATGCTTGCATCAATCAAGCTTCAAGCTTCACTAACGACTTTGTGTTTGTGTCAATTAATTTTATTTGAACACAACATTTGGCTTGCTAAAGTTCTAGTTCTAGTTTCGACCCAATTTGGATTGGGTATAAATCAATTTGATTTGGGTTGATCCCAACTATGGTTGGATTTGGCCCTAGATCAAAATGACTTTTAGGCAAACCCGTACATTGGCCCTAGCTTGGAAGCTCAAAGCACAAAGATTAAGCTGATGAAAATATATGTTTTTCCTTTTTTTCACAATAATATTCTTTCTCCTTTATTCTTTTTTTCTTTATGTTTTCCTGGGCCAAAAGCTTTCCCTTTCTCCCCACATGGCCTCTCTTTCTCTTCCCTATTTTTTTTTTTTATTATTTCTTATAGCAACTTTTTTTCTTTATGTTTATTTTTTGGTCCCTTATCCTCTTCTTCCCCACTTTATCTTCTCCTTCCTCTTTTTCTCAAATAGAAGTAGACCCCCCTAAGCTCTCTCCCTCGATTAGATCTTCTTTCTTGTGTGTCCATGGTCGATTGCTTCTCCTTCAGCCCTTCCTTCTCTCCCAAGACTATTTCCCTCCTACCTCATGATCGAATCCAACCAGATCCAGTCTTCCCCCACATATAGTGACACATGGGGAGCTCCAACATGGTGGATGGTTGAGCAAGTCAGCATTAGGGTGTGGGTGGGTGGAGCATGGCTATGGACATGGGTGCTAGCTATATGAAGACAAATGGCCGGTGGGTAGGAGTTATGCTGTGAGGGAAGAATGGCTACAGCCACAAGCACTAGAAGCATGGAGACAGACAGCCAATGGGGAGGAGTTGTGCCACGGGTGCTTGGAGGCGAAGCTAGTGGGAGGTTATTGCGGTGCGCACCGATGGCAATCGGGAGCAATGTAGGCTCGGTAGGGAGGACATCCCTAGTGCACAGGCTAGAATAAAAGGCAAGCGCCAAAGGTACCCCTTGTCTAAAAGCTTGAAGGCAGCGTAGGGATAGCGTCCTTTGGCATCTTGGAGGTGTAAGTAATAGGGTGACTCACTCGAGCAGTGGTATAGGGAAGAGAAGCTCGCAAGATGGCTCAAGCAAAGGTGACTGACACTACGGGTGGTTGTGAGCATGTAGATATATGCACGCCAGCTTCAAATGCTCAGGGACCTCGCTGAAAACAAACAGAGGAAGGCACAATGGGGAACAAAGATAGGATTCTTTCCCATTTTTATCAATCAATTGATTTCATCTCGTATCATTTAATTTCTAAATCCTCCTCAATTCTTGCTCTATCTTCTAAACTTTTCCTCCTTTTTTGCAATTTTGAAGAGGTTTTATAAGTGTGAAAAAGATAATTGGATCGAGATTTGGATTCAATCAAAATTTAAATCGAAGATCATATCAGTGCCTTTTTTTTGTTTTGTTTATTGTGGATGAATGGACTTTTTTTAAATTGGACAAGAAATTGTTGCAGATGAAAGATTTGAAAATAGTATTTTCTTGTAAAATCAAAATTACAAGGGGGTTATTTGCAATATTTTTCATAAAATGTAGATCAATTGTAACTTTGAGAAATTCAAGGACCTTTTTGTATAAAGGAGTTATTTGCACTATTTTGAAACTTTCAAATTCACTTGTGTGAGTTTGTATTTGCAAGAATTATAAAACTTGGACTTATTCTAAAAAAAAAAATCTTTGAAAGCTTATTTGTGGAAAAAAAAACTTTTAGTGATTTATTTATGAATATAAATTTTTTAAAGAAATTTTCTGTAAATTTGTAAATATTAAACTTATAATTTAATATTTTCTAAAGCGTTTATTTGTAAAAGATGAAAATTTTAGAGATTTACTTGTGAATAAAAATTTTGATGGATTTTATTTTTGCAAACCATATATTTTGCATGGGCCAATATGTAATTAAAAATTTTTTTTTTTACTTTTTTTGTAAAAATGTTTATTTTAGGGATTTATTTGTAAGAAAAATCTAATCAAGATCTATTTGTAAAGATTTATGTGGTTGAGGGACCTAATTGTAAAATTTTTTTATTTTTTATTTTTTCCCAAATCTTTATTGAGTTTTGGGTTCAATTTTGATCCATATGTTTGGCACACTCAAACCACTTAGACTGAATTCGATTTGAGCCCAATTTTTTTAATAATTTAGGTCAAAATTAAGCTAAATTTGTAGTCAAGTTTGACTATGATTTTGGTCCAATCGAGACCCATATTTGAATCATAATTTGAGGGAATTTGATATTCGATTCTAATTAAATTTTAATCAAATTTAATTTTAGTCGAAATCTACCTAGAAAAAGTGCTCTATTCATATCCTCCTCTCAAGTTCTAATAATAGGAAAGTGTGTGAATAATTTTAAGGTATCTTATCCTTGTGTCAACAATTTGAGAGTTGACAATGTCTGCTATAGAAGAGTATATTTAACTTGGCATGTAAAAGTGGATTGGTTTACCATCGAGATGTGATCTTGATTTGCTACGTAAGAGTGGATTTGATCCATCATATGAAAATGGACTTGAATTACCATGTGATAGTGGACTTAATTCACTATATATAAGTAGACTATGTTTTCCATGTAAGAGTGGACTTGATTTACCATATGAAAGTGGATTGGATTTGTCACATGAGAGTGAACTTAATTTACCATGTGAGAGGGGACTTAATTGCTACATGGAAGTGGACATGATTTATCATATGAGGATAGACTTAATTTTCTACATGAAAGTGGACTAATTTGTCATGTAAATGTAGGCTTGATCATGATGGAAAATAGATTTTGATTTACTAAGTGAAAGTGAACTTGATTTGCCATGTGAAAGTAGACTTTAATTTTTCATATGGAAGTAGACTTTGTTTGTCATATAGAAGTAAACTTAATTAGCATGTAAATGCAAGCTCAATGGCCACACAAAATAAACTTTAATTTGCCACGTGAAAATAAACTTAGTTTGTTATGTGAGAGCAGAATTAATTTGCTATATACAGGTAGACTTGATTGCCATATAATTGTAGGTTTGATTGTCATGCAAAATAAACTTCTAACTATGTAAAAGTAGACTTCATCTGCCATGTACGAATAGGCTTAATTTACTACATGGAAGTGAACTTGATTGCTTATAAATGAGAGCTTAGTCACCACACAAAATAAATTTAATTTGTTACATGTGACTGGACTTAATTTACCATGAGAAAATGGACTTAATTTGACATGTAGAAGTGGAATTAGTTTACCACATGAGAGTAGAGTTAATTTATATTTAAATATAAGCTTGATCGGTCTGTGGAAAGGACTTTTTTTTGCTGGTAAACAACTTTTTATTATATATATATATATATATTCCTTTATCTTCATTCCTCTTCTTTTTTCAGCCCTAGCCAACCTTCTCTTCTTTGTCTTGTTCCCAACTAGAGTAGGGCCAGGTTGTTTCCCATGAAATATAGGCCTGATCCGGCTGGATCATGACCTAATTCAGCCACAGGCGATGGCAAATAGCTGCTAGAAGAGACGCAAGGCAAGATGGAGCTTGGCGCGGTGATGGATGCTACAAAGAGGTGGTGCCAGCTGTTGTGGTGTGAGGTGCAATGGGAACGCTGTGGGATGGAGGCACGGGAGCCGAGAGGAAGCCGCTTGTATCTCAACACTAAAAAATGTCTCCCAGTTTATAGGATTCTTAGAGGAGGAGCTCAGTTTATATCAACCTTGGAGTGCTAGAAAGCCTTTGACCAACTCAAGAAGTAGCTTCTCAAGCCACTGATCCTCATGGTGCCAATCTTAGTGCAGCCACTAATCCTATATGTTGCTATCATCGAGGAGTCAATCAACATCATGTTGGTGCAAGAGGATGAAAGCAAGAAAGAAAGGGTGATATACTACCTCAGTTGAACCATGTTGGAACATGAGAAGAAATATTAAAAGATGGACAACACTAGTTTAGCTATGGTCTTGGCCTCGCAAAAAGCTAATGCATTATTTCATGGCTACAAGGTACTCATTTTGGCTTAGATGGATCCAATCAAGTTCATGTTTGAGAAGTCAGTGTTGTTGGGGCAAATCACAAGATTGCAAATGCTCCTAACCAAATTTATCCTTGAGTTTGTAACTAAGAAGGTAGTCAAGGAACAAGCTATAGCTGATCAACTTGTCAATTTCCCATTGCTTGCCATGGTAGGAGTTATTCCTTGATGAGTCAATCTTGCTCATTTCCAAGGAAGACCACCCTAAGATGTGGACCTTATATTTTTATGGAACCTTGAACCAAGTAGGTGGAGAAATAGGCATCATTCTAATCACATCAGAAGAATATTTTCATTTCCCAAGCATATCAGCTTGGATTTTCCTGCATCGGGATCAAGCTGAGTATGAAGCACTTATAATTGGCATGCATCTAGCACTTGTTTTGGGTGTCAAGTGCCTCAGGATCAAAGGGGAGCCAAAGTTCATTATCCTACAAGTTGTGGGCCAATATGGCATCAAATATGCTAAACTTTTCAAATATCTAGACTTAGCCTTCTTCTTGGCTAAGCAATTTGAGAAGGTTACTATCGCCCTTGTCCCAAGAACAAACAATGTGCTAACATATGCCTTGACCTTGTTTGGGTCGATGTTACACAACCCATCTAGCATCCTACTAAACTTGATCCTTCTCCAAACCACAATCAATACTCAAGTCAAGTGTCCCACTCATTCAAAGATGGAGAGTCAGAGGACCCCAGAGTTTCATCTTGTATCTTGTTAATAGAGTTGGCAAATATCTACAATGATGGGAACCTGTGGTTTTATGATATCAAAATATTTTAGAGAAAGGAATTCTCTGAGTATGCTACCATAGATGATCATAAAGCGGTTCAAAGGATGGTAACCAAATATATGATCCTAGGCAAAACCCTTTATAAAAAGTCATTCAATAGGATCCTACTAAGATGCCTAGATGAGTACAAGTCCACCCAAATCCTTGATGAAGCTCATGTAGGAGTATGTGGAGGCCATGTTAATGCAAAAATGCTAGAAAAGAAGATAGTCAAAATGGGGTACTATTGACTCGTGATGGAGATGGACTGTTTGATCCATGCTAACAAGACCCATGAGCCAGCATCCTCCCTCCACATTCTATTAGCACCATGGCCATTCTTGATGTGGGATATGGATGTGGTTGGGCCATTTTCAGTGAATGTCACTGATGGCAAATAAAGATTTCATCCTAACTACAATCGAGTATTTCACTAAATGGGTTAAAGTTAAATTCTTTTAGGAGCTCAAAGTAGTGGACATGGTTCAGTTAGCTGTGATATCCTATCTTGGTTCAAGGTACCAAAAATGATTGTGACAGGCAATGGGCTATAATTACTCTCATAGCAAATGTGGGGCTTATATAAATATTTTTCTATTGAGTTGCATCATTCATCTCCTTACTACCCTCAAGATAATAGTCAGGATGAAGCAACTAACAAGACCTTAATTAATATTATTAAAAAAATAGTGAAACTAGTAAAAATTAAAATTGAATAAATAAAGGTAGATGAGGCTCTATGTGCCTCCTATACTTCTGTATGCACCCTAACGGGTCAAACCCCATTCACACTAACATTTGAAATGGAGGTGGTAGTACAATATGAAATTTAAATCTCATTCCTTAGAGTAGTGATGCAAAATTACTAAAGTCTAATCAAGATGCAAGAGTTGCTTCTTAGCCAACTTGAACTACTCAATGAAAGACGATTGAATGTAGTCAATCACGCACAAGCTTACCAATGATGGCTATCCCAATTCTACTAGAAAAAGGTGATTGAGCACAAGTTTCAAAGAGGAGACTTCATGTTGAAGCATGTCACCCTACTAATGGACAAAGAAAAGTTAAAACCTAATTGGGAGGAACAACACATGACCACAAAAGCTTATCTTGATAATGCTCATCAATTGATAAACTCCAAAAGGTGAAGTGCTTTGTGACCCTTGGAATGCCATGTACCTCAAGAAATATTTTTCTTTAAAAATAAGAAATGAATTCTCTCCTATCCTAGAGGGTACGATCTTCAAAAGTGAGGTGATTCTAGAAGTGGAGGGAGAGTTAGTGATGAGCTAAACTAGCTTTTAAGGCCTTGGACCTATTTTTACAGTAAAACTCTAAGTTGATCTTAGGAATGTAAGCTCGAGAGTAAGGTGGTCAATGTTAAGGGTAACCAAGAGCTCGTTAGGGAAGTCAACCCTTTGGTAAGTTCACCTTAGAGATAAAAGATCGCCCCTCAACAATATATATATATATATATATATATATCTGTGTGTGTGTGTGTGTGTGTCTGTGTGTGTATGTATGTATGTATGTATGTATACAAAGGAAGGAATGAGATAGCAAAAATATGTAAATTGAGAGAGAAAATTAGATCACCTACTAAAATTAAGATGAATTTTTCAGCCTCATCTCTATGCCATACTGACCATGAGAGGGGAGGGGAGGGGGTGGGTGGGACATTGGTCAACTAACTATGAGAGAATGGGGAAAACAAATAGACCATTTAAAATGTGTTCCTAGAGAAAATATTGCAATGGAGCAAGGGATGGAAGAAAGTCCAGCCCACAATTTGAGATAAAATATCCCAAAGCTTAGGATAACCCAATAAAGTAGATGATAACATCGAAGGAGAATGGAAGAATTTGTTTAAGTTCAAAAAAGGGGGAAAAACCTAGATGCAATTTTTTCTTATGCAAACAAAAGAACTATTTAACCATTTCTTCTTCAAAGTATAGGATATAGGCATGGAAAAGTACATCTAACATAAAAAAGTACACCAAAAAAGAGAATATGCCATATTCTTGATGATTAAAGGAGAACCTGGCTTCAAAACTCGTATGAGACCAGCTAGGGGTCAAGTGTGAGGATAAATAGCTGGAGCCTGAATGGCTTACCCTAAGGAGATTGAACAATTCATGATCTCTTTGAACCATGACATGCTGATTATTCAAGTCATGCTCAGATATTAGTAGATAGGACTTTAGATCTATAATTTTAGCCTCAAGCTACAATAAAAAAAGAGTCATCAGAAGCCCTAAAAAAGAAAGAAAAAAAGCAAGTATACTATACTAACATAGGCATGTCAATCGCTCAATTATCCTAAAGATCAAGGTTGTGAGAAGAGGAACCCAGTAAGACAATGCACTCCTGATGATGCTAAAGAAGAACATGATGCAGTGCAATAATAATAATAATAAAGGGGGCACGCGAAGAGGAAACTTACCACCCAATTCATCTCAATTATTAAATTCTCCCTTGGCCATTCTATGCTAGCCACACCTAGAAATGGTGAAGGATGAAGCTGCAATATACTCTGAAAGGTTGATACAATCTTTGGTATGTGGTAGCCTATCAGCATCCACCTTTGAAACCTATATACCTCCCCTTAGCCATATCTCATAGGCTTGATGAACACAAGAGGATCCTTTGCTAGATTAAGCAAAGCTGTCTATGTGTTAGGAGGAATGCAAGGATGCATCCAAAGTTGGCAAGCCATGCAGCTCATAGGATATGTGCAACTAAAAAAAAAGTGTATGATTATGCATCACTAGAGGTTCATTATACTCGGGGTAATTGACTTGTGAAAAGCTCAAGTCAAGATAGGCAACATGAGCAAAATGCAAATAGAATAAAGAGGGGGTTAACCTAATACTCACAGAGGCCTCAAAGAAACCAAGACTGAGAACCCATCGACCTAAATTGCAAAAGAACCAAATTGCCCCTAATCCAATGAACTCCTTAAAGAAAGGAAAGGTGGTGTTTTGCTAATGGAATGGGTTGAAATATCAGAAAACACTCAAAGGCCCATATATGTAGAAGAGGTGAGAATGCAAACATGTTCGGTGAACCACTATCCACCATGCCTATATGATGATAAATGTGACATAATGTCGCTGAGCTCTAAGAATATGATTCAGCCATCTTGGGGTCCACTAAGAGGGGAAGGAGGTGTAGGCTCACATTCAAATTTGTAGTGGAAAAAAGCACCCCACCCACAAAGTACAACAAAATGGCAATCAAATGTTGGTCAATCTCCTGGAATAAAGAGTTAGCAACAACCAAGCCTTAAGTACAATTATCATGTGGTGATGAGTGAGGAGGACCATAACTGTCATGAGGCCATCTTAGTGGTATATATGGGCAATCTTGCAAGATGTCTATCCCAAAGATACTAGCAAAAATGTATGCACCAAGAACCCTAGGTCAGGGCATAAGAGGGAAGCCAATGACTAGCAATCCAGTGAAGTCTGCTACATCCTAAAGGGTGATTAACTTTCACCCACCTCAAGATGAAAGTGCAACATGAGGAGTCAAATCTTTTGGCAAGAGTGACCATTATGTCAAAAAAAGTGCTCCATTGATCCCATGCACAAAAATCAACCAAAACCAACCCAGTCAATTCAGTCTTGCTAGATCGAGCTTGCACTACCCCATGAAAAAAAAAGAGAGAGAAGTGTGGAGTAGTCAGTTGTAAAAGAAATTGGGAGAGTTGCACAAAGAAATAATAATTGGGGTGCCAAGGGTGTGGAATACAAAATGAGATTAGGAGCCAATGCTCTGACTCTAAAAGAAATAAATAAAATAAGAAAATGGTCCAGTTTCTCAAAAAGAAAAAAAATTTAGGCACCAATGTCTTCTCTCCCAATTTTTGAGTTTTGAACAAAAATTTTGGGATCCAAAAAAAAAAATTCAAGAACCAGAAACCTACACTTGAAATTGGAAATGGGGTCTAGGTCTATGGCATGTGAAATTTTTTTTTTGCAAGATCTTCGACGATGTCCCATCGTGTGTATTTTTTTGCTTCATCAATCAAAAAGTGACATTGATTTATGAAACATTTTTCTAAACCTCCATTTAGAAAAGGTTAAGGTAGTTTACATCCCCCTTCAAGAAAAGGTTCCCTTGGCCTAACCAGTGATTGATAGCCTTTTTCTTTTCTGTATCCGAAAATTTACACTCTTTAAAGTCATTATTATATTTTCATCACTGTAGCATGCATGCATCCTTTCCATCTTGCTTTTGATACTTTAGTAAAGTGGGTTACAAGCTTCAAGTGCTTGATCTACTTGATTTTGACTAGCTCGGTAACTTCAAAACTTGATACCCTCTTGTGGGAATAGTAGCAATTCCTTGGAACATAAGAAAGCATCATGTTCACTTGGCATGTTCCCATCACCCCCTTACTTCTTCTTCCTATTTGTGTGGCAATCACAAGGAGGCTTACAAGCCCCTATATCAGTCTAAAATTCCTAGTATGTTAAACCAACCTCTCAAACTCTTTTTGAAAATCAACAACAACAATAGGTGTCAAGAGATAACAAGAGTCATTGTTGAGGGTCAGCACGCACCAGGTACCTCAACTCAGCATAGAAGCCAGGTTCAAATCAATACCTCAGGTAAGGGCTATGAACACCTCATGAAAGTTAGAATGGAGACCACCAAGATGGCCATGTGGAGTAAGAAAGATATCAAGAAGTGCGTTGTACAAATATTACATGAAACACTCCCGAGCATGGTAGAATTGAGGATGATATTGAGAGCTATTATGAGCATGCTAAGCTCATAACTTTTGGCTAAGCCTCTACAGCCTAAATTTTGACAACCTCCTTGGGTGTCATATGACAAAACTAAGGACTTGTTGGATTATATTGGGTCCTTAAAGAATAGTATAGTAGTTTATGGGGCTAAAGAAATTGCAATATGTAGCATTCCCAACTACCCTCCAAGGGTTGGGGCAAGATTGGTTTTCTAGCCTACTTATGGGATTAGTGACAAGCTTCACCTACTCAGAGGGCAAGTTCATGAACCAATTTGTCTCCCATATCCTGAGGTGTTGTGACTCATCGATGTTGTTGGAAATATGCCAAACTGAAGGGTAAAACCTCTCCTATTTCAATGGTGCTTAGATATAGGTTAACGACATAGATACTTTGATCATACTGGCAGCCAAAATGAATAGTCTAAGGGTTGGAAAGGTGGCTTATGAAATGGCACATCGACCTCGATAGACACTCATCAAATTAATGGAGCAAGTCCATGAACATATTGATGGAACCCAAGTTAAGAAAGAGAGAATAGGAGTTGCACTAGCCAGAATCAAAATAGCTAAAGATTGAGTAGCAGGACCGGAGAGTAGAGTTTCACAATTACACACCACTCAATAATCCATGTGCAGAGAAAATCACAATAGATCTACCAAGATTGGAGGAAGCAAGAGATCTTAAAATATTGTAGAAACCATAAAGACAATGGCCATAACATGGAGAAGTGTAGAGACTTAAAAGTTAAAATCAAGCACCTCATCTAATAAGTGTTATCTAGTGAGGTTCATTAGAATCGAATGGTGGGATAACCCAAGAAAGTAGAATGTTCTTTAGAAGGTTGACAATAGCAATGATGAGCCACCACTCTTCGCATTGCCCCAACCTATTAAAGGTTATCTAGCAATCATATGGGAAGACATGTACAAGGACAATGGAAGCTTAGCCACTCTAAAGTGCTAGGCTTCCACTATGGGGCAGGAGGGGGCAAAACACCAGAAGAATGAAAGTGGACAAGAGGATTTGATAGCCCATTTGTGGACACAAGAACCAGGTCCAAAGCAACAAGATAAGACCCTAGTTATCACTATCATCCAAGACAGGTATTTAATGCGTAGGGTACTAATAGACACAAGGGCATCTACAAATGTCTTGGTTACAAAGGCTTATAACTAGATGAAGTGCCACTAGCCTTTGTGTCCCTACCAAAGTTGATTAACTTGCTTCTTTGAGGACTCATTGACCTCAAAAAGAGTTGTGTCATTGCTCTTTACCATGGGGTGAAGGCTAGAGAAGTTTGACATTTTTCTTCAACTTTGTGGTGGTGGGAACTCAATGCCTGTATAATGTTATTCTAGGGAGCCCAACATTCAACAAACTTCAGTAGACCAATTCCACCTACCACCTACTTCTTCAATTTTCCATTGAATTTAAAACAAGGAAGGTGCATGGAGATAGGTATATGCTCACCATTATTATGCAATGTACCTGGAGGAACAAAAGAAACTAAAATGAAAGGAAAAGATGGAGGACAAGCCTAGAAGTAGGCCCAAAGTTGTTGAATAAGTGATAAACATTGTCTTAGACAAGGTGAGAGATCACACCATCAAGGTTAGTGCCAAAGCCTGCTAAGGGACAAGTAGGATGTATCCACCTAGACTAGGAAGGATCTCTAAGGAATAGATCCTCATGTAGCAAAGCAGAAGCTCACTATGCCCTAGAATGCAAAGCCAATGAAATAAAAGATGTGACACTTTGCCCTTGAATGCCAAAGGGCCATAGCTGAGAGGATGGTGAAGTTGTGCAAAGCAAAGTTCCTTCGAGAAGTTCGATATCCGTATTTCCTAGCCAATATAGTCATAACGAAGTAGAGTAGTGGAAAATAGAGGATGTGTGTAGATTTTACAGACTCAACAAGGCATTATCAAAAGATAATTATCTACTCCTAAGAATAGATTGATTGGTCAACTCCACTGTTGAGCATTAGTTGTTGAGTTCCTAGATGCACTTTATGGATATCACTAGATCAAGATGAGCCCTAAAGATGAGGATGAAAAATCTTTTGTAACAAATCAAGGGATGTTTTGTTACTATTTAGGTAGTTTTTGTCAATCTAAATTTGATTAAAATTTAATCATAATTGGAGCTTAGATTGTCATTAAACTATAGCTCAAATTTGAGTTTCAACTGGACCTCAATCATGGTCAAACATGACCTAAATTTGAGTTCTGTCTGGACTTAAGTTGTTATAACAATTGGGCTAAAATTGAGTTTATTCTAAGTCTGACTGAGTGGTCCCAAAATTAGACCAAAATTAGGTCCAAAATCCATTGAAACTTAAGCCAAAAAGAGATGAAAATATCTTTATAAATTAATTCTAGGACTAAATAAAAGTATTACAAATAGGTCATTGGTAGGAAAAAGATAATAGGTCATTGGTGAGATTAGAGTTTGAAGCGGCTCTTGAGTGGTACATGCACTGGGCACATCTCCTCTAGAGTGATAGCTTGAGCTTTGGAGGAAGCTGGTGTTGTGATAGAGGGTGAAACCCCTACCATCTTGGGTTGATGAGTAGGAGGAATTGCCAAGCTGGAGTAGTCTAAAATGTTAGAGTAGCAGTAGGAGATTCATTAAGACTAGTGGCAGGAGAAGTGGCATGCTGCTTGCTTTTCCTCTTCTCTAGTTGTGGTGGAGATGGATAACAGTGTCACCACCATGCCCCAAAGTAAGGGTCCTTGGTTTCTTTGACACTGGCAGTTGGGAAGAGCTACCCTTGTGTACAATATGTCTTGGCACAATTAGCTTGAGAAATCTATTTCCTAGAGCCCAATAGTCCACAATATGTTACTCCCCTTTGCAAAGACACCAAACCAACCATTAGTGGACAATAAATGATAAAAGATAAAGTTTAAACTTGGATTCACTAGCCCAAAAATTTTCCATCCACTGAACTCTCAGGCCATGCTAAGCTTGTACAAACATAGATACTCCTTCGAACTCCACAGAGGAGCTTTCTAAAGGCCCAAAATGGCAACCTAAGAGTGGGGTGTGAGTTAGGTTTAATAATACAAATCATGATTTTGAGAAAATTCAATACCCAATTTAATCCACTGAAAGAAAATCACACAAGTGATATAATGTAAATAGAGAAAGGGAATAATGCACCGTGCTTTTTTCATAGTTGGGTGATTAACTATGCTTACTTCATAGCCCTTGCCTCAATCTAGAGGACTTGGACTCTTCAGTAGAGTCATCGCTTCTTAAGGCAAAGCCAAGCCTTTATACTAACTCATAACCTATGAGTATTACTTCCTTTGGGTCATACGACTCTTGTTCCAGCCAAGCAATAGCTGATTCCTACATCAAAAATTTGTCCCTCACACACACCTAACACCCTTAGAGTGTTTACAAGTTCAAAAAGATAAAAATGAGATACAATTTGGCCTCTCTACAAAGTCTCTCAAGATAGTATAAGGGGTAGAAGATTTGATATAAAATTTATGGCTTAGAGTACTCAAGGGCTAGCAGGCTTGAAGGGCTTTGATCTCTTCTCTAAAATGAATTAGAAATTATGGAAGTTGTTTTGAGAAGCCCATACTAGGCTATTTATACCTTATGAGTCAAAACAAGCCATTAGGGGTGAAATCTACATCAAAAAACTAGCCGTTAGTGGTGCAGAAAACTCAAACTAGTTGACCACTTGTACAACTAGTCAACCGGTGTTGGTCTAAGAATTGGCATTGGTTCTGTCAGTCGTCCAGTTCTCAAATTGGTCATTTAGTTCTAATGAATTAGGACTGTCCCTTCTATTGGTTGTCTAGTTTCTTAACTAGTCGTCTAGTTCTCTTTAGTTCAAAACTTTAAATATTTTATGTAACATAACTGGTCATTTGTTAAGCCAAACGGATGTCTGATTTTATTAGAAAACTCTTTTAAGAGCTTCCGACAGAATCTAATATGATGAATGCTCTAAATAATTAATTTCTAAAATAAATATTAGACTTGACTAAAATAAATAAAAATTCTAAACCATGTGAACCAACTTGATCTCTTAAGCTTTCTTCAAGTCATCCCCAATTCTTCAAGTTCCTTCCATCGATTCACGATCATACCTCATCTTCAAGGCAATCTTCAAGTTCATCTACACTTGAGGCTTCAGAATGGGCTTGATCTTCATTTCAAGCTTGGCTTGGCTATAAGCTATAGATTCTCAAGATATAATAAAATACAAGGTTTGTTCATCACCAAAACTACAAAGGGCAACATTCTTCTCCTTTTTGATGATGACATACCCTAATAAAAATAAATTAAATAATCTAGTTGGTAAAAAACAATTTACAATTTAACACATGTATCAATTAGAGCAATATATATGAAAATATCACATTAACAAACAAATGGCATACACCCCCCCCCCTCTTACTCTAACAATTATCCCCTTATTTTAATGTAATTTAACTATGTCATTTATATTCCCCTTTTGGCATCAACAAAAAGGGTATATCCAACATGGGCAATAACAAAAAATCTCAAATCTTGCAAGAATAAGCCCATATAAGAAATGAAAGCACTAATTTTGAATTTTTAAAAAAGATAATGAGTTCATGGTAGTGACATCCTTATCCAAATGAGCTATAAAGCACCCATGAAACATCATGACATCATTAAAATATCAAATGAGTCTTCCCCTACTTATACTACATATAGCCTCAACTAAACTAGTTCCAATAACTATTGGCTATCCCAAAAATAATCTATATTCTACAAAAGGGTATTAAAATTTATATATAAGAGAAGCATTGCATTAATAGAAAGACAATAAAAGTAGAAGAGATTAATATTACTTTCAAGTAGTTATGTAACATGTGAAGCATCTTGAGATTCCATCCATATAAATCTCCTCTTCATCTTCTAGAAAGTGCAATATTGCTATCTTTCCACAAGAGATTAATAACGTATGGTCAAGCATGAACAACACGAGTAATTGCAAGTGAGATCAACAAGACAAATATGAAAAAAATTGAAAGCACAAACACCCTATTTAAACTAACTTAGCTAGAGGATGACTAAAAAATATTTATTTAAAGACAATGGTCATCCCTAACTTACTAGATTAGTCTAAGTTAGAGAGGATTTTGGAACCCAAACTTGTTTGTATTGTCCCTTATAGTTTTGATGATGACCAAACTATGTATTTGATGATTTCTTGAGCATGTGTAGCTTGTAGCCAAGTCAAACTTAAAATGAAGATCAAGCCCGTTCAGAAGCCTTAAGTTTGGATGGACATATTGAAGATAAGGCATGATGGTGGATCAATAAATGAAATTTGAAGATTTGAAGATGGCTTAAAGAAAGCTTAAGAGATCAAGCTCCACTCAACTAGGTTTAGATTTTCATTTTCTTTAGTTGAGTCAAGGATTTGTTTTTGAGGTTTATAGTTTAGATTATTTATTGCATAGAGTTCTACAGAAAGCTCTTAATAGAGATTTACTGACAGAACTGAATGCTTGTTTTTGAACTAGACATCCAATGCTATAGTACCATTATAGTACCTACAATAGAAATATAGTAATAGATGCCCGATTGACAAAATGGATGTTCGGCTGGGATTTCAGCTCTAATTGAAATGGACATCTAGTTCAAAACTAGATGTCTAGTTTATGAAATCTACATGACTAATGGCTAGTTTTTTGACCATTAGAGCGAACCAAACTGTGGGATCTCACTCCTAACACTTGTTTTGACCCATAAGTTATAAATAAGCATGGTTGGGCTTCTTTTGACAAGTTTTCACAACTTTATTTATCATTTAGAGAAGAAATCAAGCCCCCCATGCCTTCTAGCAAATAAATCTTTTTAACTTTTCAATCTAAAAATAATCCTCATAGCCCTTGTCCCTTTATTGAGAGACTTTGTAGTGAGCTTCAAATGCATCATCTTTTATTCTCTTCCACTTGTAAACACTCCTAGGTGTTAGGAGTGTCACTGTATAAAAGCTTTGGTGTGGAGTGGATCTTCTCGATAGGAGAAAGATCAATTGTATGGGCATGGCTTCATCCTAAAGAAGTGATGGGCTTGGCTTCACTTGAAGAAAATGATGCTCCATTTTGGAGTATAATGTAAAGGCTTGGTTTCACCTCAAGAAATGATATCACTGGTGGAGTGATCCAAGTCCTCAAGAGAGAGGCAAGAGCTATGAAGTAGGAATGATTGGTCTCTGAACCACATAAAAACCATAGTGCACATTTCTCACTTTATGTACATTATTTAAGTTGTGGTTTGTATAAAATTGAGTGATATTGCTTGAGGGTAATTTTCTAGGTAAATTATTCTGAAGCTTGATTTTCTTAATAATTATATTTTGTATTTGTATAACATATTTCAAACACCCCCCCCCCTCCTCTTCTCAAAGATTGTCATATGGGGCAATAGTTTGGATTCCACATATTTAGGAATCATACTCTTTAGTACCCAAATTTATTTTAGACTTAATTGGACAACTTATGTAGGCATGTCTATTATGACAACAATAATTGCATTTTAATTTTAAAGTTGTGGAAATTAAAACCTTCACAAAAGTAGACTTTGTTCCTTTATATCTAGAAAAGGAAATAAAACCAAGTCTGGATTTACTTAAAATATTTCTTTGACTTTTCAAAATCATATTCAATATAGTATTGCCAACGAAGAAATTTTTAGGAGTCCTTTTCAGATCCAAATTTTCCATTTGATATTTGTTAATACTAGTATTGCAATTACAAGAGATTATAGATGATTTTAAAGCATAATTTTCTTTTCAAGGCATTCCAAGTCTTTCTTGTAATCAAACAAACTAGTAGATGTTTGAGGTGATTTTATCACAATCAATGTATGATCACAATTGAAACTTGTATGCCACTAAATTATGGCTCAAGTGAGAGTTTTAGTTGAATTTGAATCACAATCGAGTTTGACAAAAAATTACACTTGATTTGAACCCAAGTTATAGAAAATATGGGCTTAAGCCAAGTTCAGCCCAAGTGGGTTAAGTGGCTGGATATTTAGATCAAAAGCAGGCCAAGAATTCATTCAAAATCTGAGCTAAAATTAAAAAAATGAAAGAGTTTTACAAAAAATTCCCTAACTAGATTTTTTCTTATGAATTAGTCCTAGGATGAAAATTTTGTGAAGATCCATGAAAGTTCTAAAATTTTAAATCAATCCCCGTAAAATCTAGGGTTTGTGAACAAACACCCCAAAATTTCATATTCTCAAATAAAACCCTAGAATTTCTATTTTTTACAAATAATCTCATTAAAAGTTTTTATTTATAAATAAGTTCAAATTTTATTTGTAAAGGATAGTAAAAGCCTCAGAACTTTATAAATGAGTTCTTTTTTTTGTAAAAAATGCCCTTGATATTTACAAAATTATCATTTAGTCCAAATTTTTTGCAACATTCACAAATAGCCCCCCCTATAAATTCAATATCCAAAGAGTACGTTTTTCAAATTTTCTCATCTATAGCAAACAAACTCATCTATATCCCTCGAGAAACTTATCCAATCACAAATAAATTACATCCATATTCATCCACAACTATATGTCAAAATTTGAAATTTTAAACACAAAAAGTTGAGATTCAATCCAACTCTACCTCTCCAAACTTTATATAAAGCCTGTCAACATCAAAAGAAGGGGAGACCATAAAAAAAAATTGAAGATAGACTAAGGAGGAGCAACCTGAGAACAAAAAGGAGAGCAAGCTTAGATTGAGAAAGATACAAAGAGGAAATAAAATAAGTAGGAATCCTTTGCTTATCTTTATTTATTTATTTTTTGGTTTCTTCACAAGCCTTTTCCCTGTGTTCTATTGCAGCATTTCCACTTAGGTCATCAGTTTCACTCTATCTTTACAATATCTCCAGCCACCTTCCCTGGCTTTTGGATTTTGGGTGACCAAACTCAAGGGTCCAATCGGCCTATCCCTTGACCATCAAGGGTCCAATCGGCCTATCCCTTGACCACCAAACAGAATTACCACTACGACACCATACCTTTGCTATCCCTAGAAGGACCCTGTACAATGGTTCATTGCCATCAAACTCCTCAAACACTTCTTCATCAACTGCATCCCAAGGCCCATGGGCTCCTTCCCCATCGAAGAAGCTTCATGCTTGCCATTGCTAGAACTCTTTTCATTGGCCAACCCCACACCCCCACTATGTCTGCAACCTTTGCCAAAGCTAGCCTACCAGCTACTTACCTAGGAGGATGACCTCCCTATCAGTCATCTGCCTTATTGGACCTGCTCCTTGCTAGGCCTATGGCCTTTCTTACTGGTCTGTGGCCTTCCCCTTTGCCACTGCTCGCCTCTAGCCTGCCTCATCATCAGAACCCTAGCTTTGTCAGCTAGAACCACTATGGATGCCACTCTCTGCCTTCACCCTATTGCAGAGCCCTTGCCCTTCACCTTTGCTATGTTACTGTCACCCATTTGTGGGTAGATCTAGTCAAGATCCACCCAGATTTGGCCATGGACTCGAAGAACCAAGAAGAGAAGGGAGTTTTCTCTTTCGGTGAGGAAGAAGATATGAAAAAGATGGAGGATGGGTGAAGGTGTTGGGAGAGTCGAAGAGTGTCAAACTATATCAATATAGTGAGCCAGACACCAAACCATCCCAAAAGCTTAAGCTTATGGAATATGGGCCTTTTTCATTATATATATTAGACTCTATCTATCCAATATCCAATGTGGGACTAATTCATCATACCTGACATTATAACAATCTCCTCCTTCAGGTGTGATTTGACCACATCAATTTTAACACTCTTAATAAAAAACTCTTTTACTCAACTAGTTCCACCGTATGACCCATACTAACAAGTTTTTGTCTCATTTTTTTTATTTTTTTTAAGAGAGACTAACATGCGACTCAATTTAGTTGCATCATCATGGTAATTTTGGTCTTAAGAGTTTGCACAACTTTGAACTTGAAGCTCTGATACCACTTGTTGGGGGAGTCGAAAGAGTGTTGAATCATAATAATATAGTGGGCTGAATACCAAACCATCTTAAAAGCTTAAGCTCATGGGATATGGGCCTTTTTCACTATATATATTAGACTCTATTTATCCAATATCTGATGTGGGACTAATTCATCACACCTGACATTATAACATGAAGGAGATGATGAAAAGTAGGAAAGAGAAAAATAAAAAATAAAAATAAAAAAGGACTTTGTTGCTCCTAGCTTGTAGGGTAAGAGAAAAGTGAGAGAAAGAATTGTTGTAGCAACCAAAAAAAATGCCAAAGGAAAAAAAGAGACAAAGCAAGAAAAAGGAAATTTGGCAAAAAAAATACAAAAAGGAAAAAAGAGGTTGTCTTGATTTATATGCATTAGTCTTCAAGTCAGCCATTGTGCTCACAACCACTAAACTATAGGCTAGCTCTCGAGCCTACCAAATGCCCTTAGGTCAACTAAAAGTCTTCAACAAGCCTTTGAGCTTGTTGAATCAAGCTAGCCCTCAAGCTAGCAACCATTAGACTATAAGCCAGCCCTCAGACCTACTAAATGTCTTAAGCTAGCATTTTGGCTTGCAACTATTGAACTATAGGCTAGCCTTCAAGCTAGCTGATCATCTTAGGTTAACCTTTGGGCCTGCCAAATCAACCTAGCCCTCGAGCTCATGACTATTGGATTATAGGCTAGCCTTCATGTCCAATGAACATCCAAGGCTAGTCGTTAGGCTTGCATAATAAAGTCAACCCTCAAGTCACATCCATTAGACTATAGCTAGCCCTCGAGTCTACTGAATGTCTTAAGCTAGCCTTTGGACTCATAAATATTAGACTATAGGCTAGCCTTTAGGTTTACCAAACATCTTAGGATAGCTTTCAAGCCTACTAAATTGAGCCAACCCTTGAGCTCATGACTATTGGATTATAGGCTAACCTTCGAGCTGGCCAAATCAAGCTAATCCTCAGGCTTACAACTATTAGATTTAGGCTAGCCTTTAGGCCCGTTGAATATCCTAGCCTAACCTTTGGGCTTGCCAAATCAAGTCAGCCCTCCAACTCATGACTATTAAACTATAGAGTAGCCCCCAACTTTGCTATAATATTATCATAATAGCTTAAGAGCTCTTATACCAAATTGATTAACATAAATCAATTGAATTAAATACCTTGAACACATTAAACTCAAATCCAAACCCTAATTAGATCAAAATAAGTTTGAATCTAAACCAAAACCAGGTCAAACCTGAACCAAAATCCAGATGAACCTAGACTAGAACTAATTTGAACCAACCCAACTTGAAACTTAAACCTAAGTCCATCAAGGTTCAATCCCGAAGCTAATAAGGATCCAACATGGGTCAAACCTAAAATGGTTACGGGGTTGAACTAGGATCCATCAAAAACCCATCAAGGGATGGATATAAGATCCATCAAGGATCCATTGAGAGCCAACCAAGAGTTGGATTCAAAATCCATCAAGAACCCATTAAGGGTTGAATCTAAGCTCCATTAAGGATCCACCAAGAACCCATCAAAGGTTGGATCAAGGATCCATTAAGAACCCAATAACGGTGTAACACAAGGTCAAATTTGACCAATGTCAAATTGAATTAGACTTGATTGAAATCAGTTCTAAACATCGACTGAATTAAATCAAACTTAAATCAAAATCAAGTTTTGAAGATTGAATTAAATCAAATCAAACTTCATTCAAATCGAGTTATGAACATCGAACTGAATTAAATTAGACTCAAATCAAAATTAATTTTTGAACATCAAATTGAATCATATCAAACTTCACCCAAATTGAGTTTTGAATATCAAATTGAATCAAATAAAACTTGATCAAAATCATGTTTTGAACATCAAATTGAATTAAATTAGACTTAATTCAAAATCGAGGCTTGAATATTAAACAAAATTAGATTTGATTCAAATTAAGATCAAGTTTTGAATATCGAGTTGAATCAAACTAAACTTGACTTGAATCAAGTTTTTAATATCAAAATAAATCAAATTAGGCTCAAATCAAAATCGAGTTCTAAGCATTGAACTAAACTAAAGCATACTCAAATCAAAATCAAGTTTTGAATATCAAATTGAATTAGATCAGACTCAAACCAAACCAAGTTTGAACTTCAAATCAAACTAAATAAAATGTAGGCTTGAACTTGCTCAGTTAGTCAACCAAATGTTGTGTTCAAATGAAGTCAACCGATAACATGATTGAAGCCATTGGCCAAACTTTGAGCTGAGGCAACACATGCTCGAAAGATGTTAGCAATGCCTCAAACTTAATTGATAATATATCTAAGAGGCTGTCAATTATCTAATTAGAAATGGTCAATATAAGCTAAGGCCACTATTCATTTCAAACTGAAATAAGGTAGGCTTGAACTTTTTTAGTTAGTCAACCAAACACCTTGTTCATAGGAAATCAACCGATAATACACATAAAGACATTGGTCAAACTTCAAACTCAATCGACACAAGCTTAAAGTCATCAGTGACACTTCAAACATAATTGACAGTAAGCCAAGAGAGGTTGTCGATTATCAAATCAATAATGATTAGTACAAGATAAGACTGTTAATTATTCTCTCAAATTTAATATCAAAAGAAGTCAATCGACAACAAACAGAATGCTGTCAGATCATAATGGGAATTGATCCAAATCAAGATAGTCAATTAAACCCTAAAATCAAGTCAAGTAATCAATGTCCACCAAGGATCAAATTAAGTATTCATTCAAGTTAGGTTCTACTCAGTCAAGTGCACAAGAGTGAGGCAGCGGCGGGATCAAGCCTTTCACATTCCTTTCCAATTTCATATTCCTTCTTATTAAGAATTTAATTTTTTTAAATTATGAAGTGAGGGTATGCCCTTACTTAAGCAATGTATCCCTTTCTTTAAATTAATAAATGATGATTTCTTTTCTTTTATGTCTCTATTTTATTAGATAGATTTCTTATTTTAGGAGGTTTCTAACAATTGTCAGAGTAATTAACAATGGGGACTTACGACTATTGAAAGTCATGTTCCCACAATATCTGATTGTGCATTCAAAACACCCACATTTTGATTTGTTATTTCAAGATTACTCCTTGAGGTCTTTCACTACCCTAGGTGGTAGATTTTCGCTGTATAAATTTTAGCACACCTAGTGAGACATGACTTCTCCTCTAGGTGTAGAAACCTAGCCACTATGATAGGGACATTAATAAGATAGAATTGCTATTGAAGACTAATCCATTGTGTTCTCTCTTGTCGAAGAAATATCCAATGGCATCAACAAAAAACATCACTACTCAAACATACCCCATCACCTTGGGGGAAGGATTGGTTGTTCATCTACCTCAATTGATGATCACCATAGGAGTAGTTGGAGCTCACATCACATTTGGATCTATCTTTGAAGTCATCCAATTCAAGAGAACACCTACTAGTTTATCAACTAGTGTTATAGTCATACAAGACGAATCTGATTCTCCCCTTCCATCAAGGGAAAAAAAACCCAATGAAAAGAGTCAATCTAATGAAGAGCCAGAAGCTATGCCTCAACCAACAAGGGCATCCATCTTCAAAAGGTTAGGCATGAAGTGAACCCTAGTCTTTGATTGCCTCACCCTAAATCTTGAGAAAGAGCAACTTAAAACAAGTCCAAACACATACATAGACCAAGAAGAGCCTATCTTGACTATCATAAGCAATGAGAAGGCTATTGAAATTTTCAGCCAACTTGGGAAGCCACCCCCGAACAAAGCTAATCATCACTATCCCCATCTTTGATTCCTTCATTATATTAAATGGTTTAGATAAGGGTAAAAGTAAGTCAAAGGGACAACAATCTTACCTCAAGACTATAGCTAAGGGGTGAATAACTAAGTCAAATAACAAGAGCCACCATAAGGCTACAACCTAATATGAGTCCCCAAAAAGGAGACCATTCATACTATTAGAGTCATTTCTCATCATGACTCTGGAACCGACAGTGAACCCACACCTCAACTAGCCAAATGCCTAAAGAAAATTGTGCAAACAAGACTTGCAAGTAGGGAGGTTCAAGAAGAAAGAGCCCTTGTAGATCAATCCTTGTTACCATGCCAAAGGGAAGGTGTAACTACTAATTCCTTGAGTAAACTTTTGAAGAAGGCAACTTACTTAATAGGAGAGGTTGGCCCCATTCCAATGCACACCAAACCCAGGCCTACCTCTCAAGACATGGACCATTATATTCTGATAGAAACCTTGGTCATAACTGAAAGCTCTAGTGGAGAAATGATTGTAGAGGCACTATGAGAACAATTTAGACAACGAGAGAAAGAGAAAGATGAAGCTCAAAAGAAGGTCATGGACTTGATTGAGATGATGATACAAATGAGATAAAAGCATGACAAGTTGGAGTAATCTTAATAGTCATCATAGGAAGTTGCAGAGATGGCATAAGACACACCCATTGTAGATGAGATCCATGAAATTGTAGGCTCTTCACAAGTGCCTCCTCCAGTAGCAAGGGATATTCAATGACTGATTTCAAGGATTCCCAATAATATGGACCTACCAGCATATATGTAATAGCAAATACAATGAATGGCGACTATATAACTAAGACAAGAAAGTGACATGGGTATGATAAATGATGTAGAAAAACCACACCCCAATCATCATGACCAAGTACTATATTCTAAAGGCTATACTATGCCTAAATTCAAACTCTTTAATAGTATTGGTAACCTTG
Organism: Trichopus zeylanicus subsp. travancoricus; assembly: GCA_005019695.1. Lineage (NCBI taxonomy): Eukaryota > Viridiplantae > Streptophyta > Magnoliopsida > Dioscoreales > Dioscoreaceae > Trichopus > Trichopus zeylanicus. The sequence continues at coordinate 1,255,389 of RXID01014245.1, forward strand.
AACAATGCATAGCTCATTTTGTGACTCTATATGAGGATTCAAGTAATAATCCTTTATTGTTACTCCATCAAGTTTCTACAAGCTTAATTAGGATAGCATTTGAGTGGTATGTTAATTTACAACCAAAATCCATACAAAATTGGTAGCAAATGAAAGAGGTCTTTTGAATTAGGTTTGGAGGAGTTAGTGACAAGGTGACCATTGGGGACCTCATCTCAACACCAAAGCATGACAATGAATTGGTCTAGGATTACATCACACAATAGAGAAACATTAGTATTAGGTGTGAGCAATCCATGGGTCAAATTGAAGAGATAAATCTAATCCTTGCAAATATAAGGAAGAACTAGCTAGCACCCTATCTGAGTATTTCTTCTATCCACACTTTCCAAGACCTCATTGTGCAAGTCAAGAAGTTGGAGAGGATTGGTCCACCATCCTTAGCTAGTTCACAAAATTTCAAACTAGAAAAAGATCAGACAAAGCAATAGGAGCCTACTAAAAATGTGAGGGCAATATTTGCAACATATAAACAAAAGAAACCTATGAACCCTGTTACAAATGTAGGTAATTCTTAGAAATTGCTGACACTTGAGGGGGATAGGGAAGTATAACCATCTGACACTCTCCAACATTGGTCTAAGAAGGGATACTCTTTTAAAAGAGAGAGGGTGTGCAAATACAATCAATGAATAAATGCACGAAAGTTATGGCTGTTCACATGGAAAGCATGTCAAACATAACTACTATGCTTTGCAAAGAAATTGAGTAGATAGAAAGGATGGTAGTTGAAAGGCAAAGGCACACAAAAGACCCTACACGGGTGGCAGGGAAGCATCTACCAACCCTTCTTAGGGTCAAAATGATTATTTATGCCACCTACACCAGAGATTAGTTTTTTACGTAGACACTCTTGAAGATAATCATCTGAGTTTATTGCCTCTTGCCACATGATGACTCACGCATCTAAGGTAAACACTCATAAGCAGCTATCCTAGTTACCCCAAGTGATCTAGTAGCAAGTGATCAACCTATTAGATTTGGTAAAGTCCTAGACCTGGAGACTATGGAAGGGTGGCCTCTACCAACTTTAAAGGAATTACATGTACAAGACATGGTTGATGAATATGACTCTATGTCTAAGTCAGAACAACCCTATAACGACTTTGGGAGGCCCTACACCAATAAGCCTCAAAAGAAGAAGTAGGCATTTTGGGAAAGGATTAAACAAGCTAACACTAGAGCCCTATTTGACTTCCACGAGTCAAGCCAATCCAGAACTTCATGAAAGAAAGGCCCTGAATACAAAATCTTGAAGAAAGTCATGCTAGTTGATGAAATAGAAGGGTTCATCCAAAAAGTCTCTGATAATCTCTCTATAAGGAAGCCCTACATCCTTAATTTTGATATTGAATAGAATAATTATCAACTACATACATCATCCAAAGAAATCCAGGAAAGTACCAATCAGGCGCAAGGGTCCACTACTACCTGTCACCTAATCAGTCTCGGTAGTAACTCTAAAGAAGAGCCTTGTTAGTCTTAGGATGCTATAATTCAATTAAGGAATACATATCAAATACAACTTAGAGGAGCTAAGGTTTTACCTCCAAGACAAACTCCAATTCCTAGAGACAAAAACATCTCTAGGGACAAGGACCAAAGAGTCTAGATAAACGAGGACGCCAAGCCTTCGCAAGCTGAACCCATACCCAAGAATGTGGAGTACAATGCAATAGCTCATCTCAAGAAGATTTTCACCATGCTAAGTGTGTTTAATGGCTTAATGATGTCATAGGAACTCAGGGACATGCTAGTGCATATCTTACAAAACCCAACTAACTATCAAGCATTCTTTGCTAAAGAAAAAAAATAAAAGAGTTGTTATACTCTCATTAGACTCCCACATCACCTTCATAAATGACAACCTACTACTGAGTACAATAGACCATGATAGGCTTTATATGTTATAGGAAATAGTGATGGGATTAAAATTAATAGTGTCCTTTTTGACCTAGGTTCCTAGTCAATTTGATGACTCTTGACACGCTAAGGGCTCTAGATTTGGATGTGTGCCACCCATCTTTTGAAATTATAACCATCCAAGGGTTTAATCAAAATAGCAAAAGAGTTCTTGGAGCCATAACTATATCTCTAAAATAGGTAAATTGATGATTGATACTAAGTTCTATGTGATTGACATGAATGCATCATATAAAGCATTATTATGGAGACCATGTTTACATGAAAACAAAGTGGTGCCCTTAACCCTGCATCAATGCCTTAAGTACTTTGAGGATGGTGAAGAACATCAAATTAGTGGGGATGTTTGATACTACAAGGGTTGGGGGTGAGGGAGGGCGGTTTTGAATTAGGTTTTTGCAAAACAATGGCACCTTTTTGTATTTGAATAAGAATATGATCAATCCAATAGAAACAATGATTTTAAGCCAATCACAATCAATCACAAGTATAATTAAAATAAAGCTAAGTAAAAAGCCAACCGCTCCTACTCCACTATTCTTGCCTCACTATTGAGGACTTTAACATTTCACTAGTACGTTGCTTCTTTGGTGAAGCCAACCTCGTACACTACCCTTGCTCCAACCGGCAAGGCCAAATCCAAACCAGAGTTTTACTCTCTCAATAACTCCAAACAACCTTGGAGTGCTTACAATTGATATTGGAAGAGAAAAGACAACTCTAATGCCTCACTACATGATCATTTAATGTGAGAACAAGGTCTTTGAAGTTTTAAAAGTTGAAGTGCAAGGATTAGAGCTATTGGAGACTAGAGGATTATTAGGGACTTGTTATCTCAGAGAAATATTGCTCTAAGAATATGCAAAAGTTATTAAAAACAAGTTCCAAGACCTTAAGTATTAGTTGGTGAGAACACTAGCTGTTGAGCTATGCTCTGCCATGTTAGGCATCCGAACCATACTTGTTCAGATGTCTGAAGCCTCCCAATGGTAAATTTTTACTAGTTGTTGAAGCTGATATCACAAGTTCGAGTGCCCGATCACAAGGTTCAGATGCATGAGTAGTAAAATTTCAGACATCCGACCAAATCTTTGAGCAACCGAACCCTAAGAACTAATTTTCTTAGAAGTTATAGCTTCCAAACTTTGTTCATCTGAACCATGAGTTTAGGAGTCTAAAGCTATCAATAATTTAGAGAGCTATTTTTGCTATGTTAAGGCATTTGAACCATAATGTTTGAACATCCAAAGTTAACAGAAAAGCTTCTGTTTTTGCTATAACTTCAGTCTTCATGCTTGACACCATCTCAAGCTGACCTTGGATTAGAAAATGAGCTAGTGAGGGTGTTCCATGGTAGGTTGAGTGTTAGCCAACACTCTAAGCCATGAATTCAAATAACAAATCTTTAACCAAAGAAAATAAAAATGCTAAATCTATTGAGTCTTCTCTTGAGCCTTCTCCTCACTAATCTTTATTCCTTCAAGATTCATCCATTGATCTACCATCAGACTTTATCTTCATTGACATCTTCATATTCATCTATACCGAGGCTTTCGAATGGGCTTAATCCTCATTACCGGTTTGACTTAATTGCTAGCTACACATAGCTTAAGAAATAGATCAAATACAAAGTTTGTTCATCATCAAAATAATGGAGGACAACAATCTCCCCCTTTTTGATGATGATAAAAACCCTTACAATCAAGAAGGAACATGTAAGATAACACCAACATATGTAAGCTCCCCCTTACTAACACCATCTATCAACATATTAACATCATATATCAACCACATAATATATTAATAATTACAATTCCAACAATCAATAATTGCTTACTTGCTCTTGATCCACCTTACTCATGCTATCTTCAGGCAATCTTTTTCTCCCCTTGTTGCAATCAACAAAAACGATAATAGAAAAGCATAATACACAATCCACAATTCACAACACAAACATAGAATGCATGTGTAAGAAAAATCCATAAGGCACAATCCACAATCCACAACCATCGTTAAAAATTGTATGCCCAAAAAACATCCACATCCAAAAGACCAACAATAAGAGTCAAAATACAATCAATATCAATCAAAATTTACATGCCCCAACACCAAGAGCCCCAAGATCAACACAAACCACAAATATACAAGGCATGAGTTCAACACCAAAAGCAAGAGATACACAAAATCTACGTGCTTGGCCCCTATCTTGAATGATAGATGCCTAACATCCCCTCAAGTTGGTCAAGATGCTCCAAGACTAGTTGGGTGCCAGCTATAATCTAGCCACTCAGTGAGCTCATCCAGTTGTTGATCAACATATCATTGTGAAGCAGCTCCGACATTAGGAGCACTTGAAGCAGCTACAAACTCAACATTTATGACCCAAGTATGACTGATAGCAGGTGCATCCTCACAAACTTGGCCTGTGATAGGTGCTAGTCTCGTATCCAAATGGACTGATCATCCTCCTATGGGCTAAACCCCATATGGTGGAGGGAGGCATGATTGAAGGTTTGAGGAGGGGTATAGTGGCAGACAGGGTTGGAGGTGGTGCAGGCTATCCCAAAGTGGCAAAAGATGCAAGGAAAAAGATGGGCACGGCTAAGGATAGAGGTGGTGTGAATGACATACTGACCCATGTAGTGTAGAATGAGGCAGAGAAGACTGATCATATGCCCCGTTAGAAGGCAATAGATTAAGAAAAGCTTGAGGAATAAGACCCCATCATGATGCCCACCCTTCGGGAGGAAGGTGTAGGCAAGAACTTACGGAGGATATAGGATTAGAGTGGAAGGAGGTTAGAAGGAAGAACCTTCATCATATGCAGGGTCTATGTGTGGTTCTCCTCAAACACCCTCTCAATAGCCTCTAAGAAGGTGATGAGGAGATCCTCACTAGACCACTGCTGAGTGAAGATAACATCTTCTCCCTTAGTAGATAAGCATAGGATGGTAGTTAAAAGGTCAGTGTCAAGGATGATTTTAGTATCTCCATAGGATATGGTGAGGGACATGTGCTTTAGGTCAAAAAAGTATTTATCTACACATCCTCGTCAATGTAAGGCTCATGGGTGGAGACAAAATTGAACCAGCATTGGGCATGGAACAGAGTAGATAGGTTTAGGAACTAGGTCTTGGAAGTCAATGAGGCCAGGTGGAATAACCCTAGCACTAGCTAATCTAGCCATAAACCTATCAAAAAAACTTAAGGAGTGAAGTTGAGAAGGAAATTGGGGTGGCTCACTGATGGATTGGGCTTTAGACTGCTTCCTCATGGAAACAGGGGTCTTGGTGTAGGGAGGCATGGCAAGGCCAAACAATAAGTAGCAAGAACAAGTGGGAGCTATGGAAGGTTAGAGATGTTGTAGAGGATCACTGGATAGTTGGAGGGAAGGAGATCGAGCGAAGAAAATTGTGAAAAATAGGGTAGTGGCCTAGGGTTTTGAGGTAAATTTACATATTCAAATCTTTGAACCTAGAGGATTGGGCATCTAAAGTTCACCGACAGAGGGCCTCATCATAATCGATCATTTGATTCCTTTGTCGAACATCCAAAAAGTTCTCCTTCGGATGTCTGATTATTGTTTTAGGTAACTGAAGAAAGACAAGCTAATAGGATAAAGTTGTGCAGGGCTCAGATATTCGAATGATTCTAGTTTGGATGTTCAAACTAGACAGACTGAGCTAGCTTCTCAGCAGCAAGGAACTCAGGCAACCAACCAAAAAATAATTCTCAACCATTTTCAAGAAGATTTCAAAACACCAATCTTATCTTGAATCAAACAAAATTGAGTCTCATCCAAGGGTTTCATAAAAATATCGGCAAGTTGATGATTGGTTTTGATAAAATCAAAGAAATATCATTTTTAGAAATATAATCTCAAATAAAATGATGAAAAGTATCAATGTTCTTCGAACGAGAATAGAGTACTAGATTTTTGGACAAACTAATGGCACTAGTATTGTCACAATAAATTGGTATATTGGAAAAATCACAATCAAAATCTTGGAATGTTTGTCTCATCCAAAGAATTTGAAAACAACAATAATGTGCAGCAATATATTCGGCCTCCACTGTAGAAAGAGCCATAGAACTTTATTTTTTGGAACTCCATGAAACTAGAGACTTTCCAAGAAACTGCCATGTACCACTAGTGCTCTTCCTAACTACACCAGAGTCAGCATAGTCTACATCACAAAAATTGATTAAATCAAAGCTCTCATTTCTAGCATATCACAAACCTAAATCAAGTGTCCCCTTAAGATATCTAAAAATGCATTTCATATAAATTACATGTGATTTCCTAGGAGATGCTTGAAATCTAGCACATAAAATAATACTGAATATAATGTTGGGTCTACTTGTGGTAAGATATAATAGACTACCAATCATACCTCTATATCACTTTTCATCAACTTTTTCACCTTCTTCATGCTTGTCCAACTTGGTTGAAGGACTCGTTGGGGTCCCAATTGCCTTGCCTTCATCCATGTTGAACTTCTTGAGTAGTTCTTTAGTGTACTTGACTTGATTGATGAAGATCCTATTCTTCATTTGTTGCACTTAAAGATCAAGAAAGAAATTCAATTCTCCCATCATGCTCATCTCAAACTCCTTTGTCATAATTCTTGCAAACATCTCACAAAGATTTTTATTAGTAGCATGAAATATAATGTTATCCACATAAATTTGATCTACTAATAAATCATTTTGCTTTCAATAAGAACAATGTCATGTCCACACAACCCCGAGTAAAACCATTTGAAATTAAGAAAGAACTTAGTCTCTCATACCATGCTATTGGAGCTTGCTCAAGATATAGTGCCTTCTTCAATTTTAAAAAATGCTTTGAAAATTGCATGTCCTCAAAATTGAGAGGTTGTCCAATATAAACTTCTTAAGAGAGGAAATTATTTAAAAAGGCACTCTAGACATCGATTTGAAATAGTTTAAAACCCTTAAAATATGCAAAGGCAAGTAAAATATGAATAGATTCTAAACAACCTACGAGTGCAAAGGTTTCTTCAAAATCAATCCCCTCAACTTGGTTGAAACCCTTGGCCACTAATCTAACCTTGTTTTCAACCATGACACCATTTTCATTTAACTTATTCCTAAAGACCCATTTTCATTTAATTAGGTAATCATTTGATATTAGATCAAGTTCCCAAACTTGATTCCTCTCAAATTAATTTAGTTCTTCTTGCATGGCAAGAATCCAACTTTCATCCTTTTGAGCTTGATCAGGATTCTTGGGTTCAACTTGAGAAAGTAAAGCAATACTATGAGGATTGTATTTAATAGCATGTTTAGTTTTTACCTCTTGATCAATATAACCAATGATTTGATCTTTTGGGTGACTTTTTTGAAATTTTCATGCCTTGGGTAGTTCATTGTCTTCACTTTGCTCTTTGTCTTGATCCTCTTGAACTTTATCTTTCTCATTCTTTGAACTTCAGCTTGACTCACCCTTTTTCTTCTCCTTGAGATGCATCTAATTTAATTTTATGGAGATATCTACATCATTATCTATACATTTTTTCTCCAAACAAGGGTTAGCTTCATCAAATACTATATTAATAGATTCTTCAATAACCATAGAGGACTTGTTGAAGGCTATAAGCTTTAGAGGTAGTTGTAGTGAATAGCTAAGAAAGATACCTTTAAATGTTTTGAATCAAATTTTGAAAATTGATATTTTGTATTCAAAATAAAGTATTTGCAACCAAAAATATCAAAAAAAAATGCAATATTCAACTTTTTGTCATTCCACAATTTAAATTGAGTCTTGTCAAGAATCAGGCAAATAGAAGGTCGATTCAAATTATAGCATGACATGTTAATGGCCTTTGCCCAAAAATATTTGGGTAGAAAGTACTCATTAAGCAAGACTCTTGTTATTTCTTGTAGAGATCTATTCTTTTGTTTTACTACTCCATTTTGTTGTGGAGTGAGAGCAACCGAGAAATTTTGCTCAATGTCATTTTCAATGCACTACTTTTCAAACAAATAATTTTTAAATTTACCTCCATGGTCAAATTTTCAAAATCATGTAAAATTTTTCATTTTGAATTCATTTGCAAAGATCAACAAAGGCATGAAAGAGTCATGTTTATGCACAAGGAATAAAATCCATGTAAATTTAGAATAATCATCTACAATTATGAAAGCATAATTCTTACCTCTTAGACTTGTAGTCTCAATTGGTCCAAACAAGTCTAGGTGAATGAGTTGTAGCACCCTTGTTGTTGTGAGAAATATTTTGGATTTGTGGGAGGCCTTGACTTATTTTCCCATTTGGCATGCATCAGATTTTTGATCCTTGATGAATTTGACATTAGGTAGACCCTCACTAGCTCCTTCTGGTAGACTTTAGCTATAGCATCAATGCTTGCATGTCCAAGCTTTATATGCCAAAGCCATCCATTGCTATCTTGAGCTACAAAAAACTTCTCATTTTTCAAGTCATCTTGGTCAATTGTGTATACATTTCCATCTCAATAACCAATAATGGCTACAACATTATCATCACCATGTCTAACAATGCAGACTTTTGATTTAACAAGAACATGAAAGCTTTTGTCACATAGTTGGCTAATGGAAAGTAAATTATGTTTGAGACCTTCTACCAAAAGAATATTTTTAATTAAAGAAGATCCAATAGAAATATTTTCAATACCTATGATTTTACCACTACCATTATCCCCAAAAATGATGTGTCCTCCATCCTTTTTCTTTAGCTCTACAAAGATGGATGGATTTCCTATCATGTGTCTTGAGCAACCACTATCTAGAAACCATTTATCCCTTTTGATTCTTGGAGTGGAAGCATAGCTAAAAATAATCAAGAACATTGGGATGGAACCCACTCTAAATATCTCCATGTGGTTAAAGAGGAAAATAACTATAACAATAAATAGAAAATGTAATTTATAATAAACTAGTGAATCCTACCTTTGGATTAGCTAGAAGGGTGGCCATGTGAAATTAGCAAGTGTAAACTATGTGGGCCACTTCTAGCTAACTAATGCTACTCAAGTGAAGGATGATTTAGGAACCCAAACATATTTGGACTCCTTTACTTTAGGAAACATCCTCTTAGGTTTTCTTAAGAGAAGAATTTTTTTTAATTGGGTAATTTGTGGAGACATATCCTTTTTGGCAACAAAGTTAGATGTCAATTTTGAAGTTATAGAACTTGAGGCTTTTACAAAAGTGGACTTGGTACCTTCAAATTTAGAAGTGGATATGAACCCAAGTTTGGATTTACTTAAAATATTTCTTTATTTTTTCAAAATCATATTCAAAGTAGAATTTCTATGGAAGAAGTTTTCAAGAGTCTTTTTCAAATCAGCATTTTTCTTTTGAAGCTTTTGCAGACTCATTTTGCAATCACAAGATGCTATAGATATTTTTAAAACATGATTCTCTTTTCGAAGAAGCTCGATTTTCTTTTTGCAATCACATGAATTAATAGACAATTTCAATTATGTAAAATTGCTTTTAAGCAAGTTGAACTTATTTTTCAAAAAGGCATGCTTATGAAGTAATCTTTCATGTCTAGCATATAAATTTTCAAAGGCATCTTGCAATTCATCAAAACTTAAATCACATACCTCATCCTCATTAGCCATGAGGCACCAGTTGGCAATTTCTTCATCAGATTTGGAATCTTCATTTTTCTCCTCTAAATTATCCCAAGTTGCTGCCATTACCTTCTTTTCCTTCCCTTTTAATTTTCTTGTTTGAGGGTTGAGAGGGCAATTCACTCTCATGTCGCTAGGATTTTTGTACTTGAAGCATGTGGCCACTTCCTCCTCTTCATCATCATTGTATCTCTTTTTATTTCTTTGAGATCTTCTTGGCATGTGCCTCCTCTTTGGGAACTTCTTGAATTTTCCAGTGATGAGAGCCATTTCTTCATCACTATCTTCTTCATCATCACTATACTTTTTTGTTTTAAGGGCAATTCCTTTCTTCTTCTTATCTTCATCCTCCTCTTGGCTCCTATCTTTCATGGCCATCTCATGAGTGATGAGTGACCCCAAGAGCCCTTCCAAGGGCAACTTGTTAAGGTCCTTCACCTCTTAAATTGTGGTCATATTAGCATCCCATGACTTTGGAAAACACCTTAAGATTTTTTTTTACCATTTCATCATTAGTATAAATCTTTCCAAAAGATTCAAAGTGTTAATAATATCTATGAAGCAAGTGAAGATTTTGGTTATAGACATTAGATTTCATTCTAAAAAGTTCATATTGATTGACCAAAATCTTCACTTTAGACTCTTTGCCTTTCCTTGTATCCCCATGGTTGACCTCAAGGCAATGCCTAATTTTGTGAGTCATCTCATATATGCTAATTCTGTTGAACTCATTAAGGTCAAAGGCACAATAGAGAATGTTTATAGCTTTAGCATTTAAAGAATCATTCTTTTTCATTCCACTCCATTCTAGGCTTGGGAACTCTCACACCATCAATTAATTTGGTGGGTGGAGTGTACCTCTCTTCAACTATATGCCAAAGATCATAGTCTATGGCTTTAATGAAAATTCTAATCCTAGACCTCCGATAGTTAAAATGAGTACCATTGAATAGGAGAGGTCTAGTTGTGGATTGCCCTTCTTGGAGGGATGGAGAGATATCAAAAGTGACCATTGAAATAGATCAAAAACCCTAAGTAGTTAAACCAAATATAAAACACCAAGCTCTAATACCAATTGACACTACTATCGCGGGGCAATGGTGGTGAATTAGGTTTTAGCAAAACAATGACACCTTTTTCTATTTGAATAAGAATATAATCAATCCAATACCAAAAATGATTTTGAGCCAATCACAATAAACCACAAGTATAATTAAAATAAAGCTGGGTAAGAGTGCATTGCAATGTAAAGTGGTTCGAAGGCCAACCTCTCCTACTCCACTACCCTTGCCTCGCTCTTAAGGATTTTAATGCTTTACTAGTTCTTTGCTTCTTTGGTGAAGCCAACCTTATACACTCCCATTGCTCCAACCGGCAAGGCCAACTCCCAACTGAAGTTTTACTCTCTCAACAACTCCAAACAACCTTGGAGTCCTTACAATTAATATTGGAAGAGACAAGACAGCTCTATGCCTCACTACAAGATCATCCAATGTGAGAACAAGGTCTTTGAAGTTTTGAAAGTTGAAGTGTAGGGATTAGAGCTATTGCAGGATAGAGGGCTATTAGGGACTTGTTATCTTTGAGAAAGATAGCTCATGAATGTGCAAAAGTTATTAAAGAACAAGTCACAAACTTTAAATACCAATTAGTGAGAATAGTAGCGATTGAGCTATGCTTTGCCACATTCAAGTGTCCGAGCTGTACTTGTTTGGACATTCAAAGCCTCCCAATGGTCAGATTTTACTAGTTGTTAAAACTGATGTCATAGGTTCAGATGTTCGATTCACAAGGTTTGGATATCTGAGTTGTAGAGTTTTGGACATTTGACCAAATCTTTGGGCAACCGAACTCTCAACATAAATTTTCCAAAAGTTATAACTTCCAAACATCAAGTGTCAAAACCTCAAGTTTAGGCATCAGAATCTACTAGTAATGTAGGAAGTTATTTTTGCTATGTTTGGGCATCTGAACCATAAAGTTCGAGAGTCCGAAGTTAACAAAAAAACTTTTGTTTTTACTGCAACTTTAGTCTTTATTCTTGACAACATCTCAAGCTGACCTTGGATTAAAAAATGAGCTGGTGAGGGCATCCCAAGGTAGGTTGAGTTTTAGCCGACACTCTAAGCCACCAATTCAAATAACAAATCTTCAACTCAATAAAAATAAAAAAGCTAAACCTATTGAGTCTTCTGTTAAGCTTTCTCCTAGCCAATCTTCATTTCCTCAAGATCTGTCCATTGATCTATCATCATGCCTCATCTTCATTGACATCATTTTGTTTATCAATACTCGAGGCTTCTAAACGGGTTTGATCTCGTTGTAGGTTTGACTTGATTGCTAGCTATACATAGCTGAAGAAATATATTAAATACATAGTTTGTTCATTATCAAAACTATAGAGGGCAACAATATCCATCCTTTTGATATTCATAAAGTGCATTATGATGATGCAAAATATTATTAAAAATCTCACACTAACAAATGGTTTGCTACCATTAGTTAAGTAAAAAAGAAATTGCTGACTTGATCCTTGCCCCTCCTAATCTTGGGAGGGACACTAATTCTGACTCTTCAGATGAGAAAACCACACGAATCTATCTTGATGGCTACTCCTCTAATGAAGATGACAATGGAGGTCAAATGAAAAGTATTCTCCTTATTATGAATGTCCCAGAAGGTTTACACAAGCTATTAAATGAGCTGGACATTAATGTTGTGGAAGAATTAACAACCTTCTATATTTCTCCATGACACAGGGAGAAAAGGAAATATTATTATATAAAGCAATCCCTATATTCCAAGAATGCATAAAATCTTGAAAATAGAGGATCCAGAAGATAATGGTGACTATTAGCTACTAGTTGTACCTAATTATTTTTCAAACAACTTTTATCAAATAATCAAGAAATCTAACTGTAGACTTCATCTAACAAAAGAAGAAAAATATTTCTTCAAGAATCTATGAGATCCACCACAAGGGCATGCCTATATCCTTGGAGAGGAAACAAGAATTCTAAAGGACTGGGCTACCTCACTCTGACTATCCATATATGTTTTATGGTTACCATTGGATCTCTATTAGACAATGAAAATGACCAAACATCTTTGATGCCTTCTGATACATAGACCATATGCATCGAATCAGCCATGGCTCTCTAGACATCACCAGAAGGTAAAACCCTCAGCAAAGCTTCATCAAAGCCTGAAGAAATGGGGCATGATGCAATTGAAATACCCTCAAAATCAAAATAGGAACTTTTACCAAGTCCCAATAAACATGATGAACCACTTGGTGAAGATATGATCCTTAAATTAAAAGAAGCTCCACTAGAACTTGAAGATGGGGTGCAAGCCACAATTGATGAATTGATGAAAATCAATCTAGGTTTAGGGGAAGATCCTAGGCCATCTTCTATTAGCACACAACTCTCAGAGGAAAGCCAAACTCAATTCAAAGAAATGCTCAAAGAATACATTGACTACTTTGCATGAAACTATAAGGAGATGCCTAGACTTGATCCTAAAGTCATAGTCCATAAATTGGCTATCAATCTTGAACTTTCACCAGTCAAATAAGCACCCAGAAAGACGAAATTCAACCTAGAACAAAAGGTGAAAGAAGAAATAAAGAAATTGATCAAAGCAAGCTTTATAAGGGAATACAAAACCCAAATTGTCCTACAAGTATTGCGCCAGTCAGGAAGAAGAATGGCCAAATATGTGTTTGTGTGGACTATAGAAACTTAAATAAAGCATGTCCAAAAGATGACTTTTCATTACTAATAATGAAAATTATGATTAACAATATGATCGATTTTGAACTATTCTGCTTTATGGATGGCTTCATGGAATACAATCAAATAAAAATGGATCAATGATGATGAAAAGACATATAGCCTTTCAAACTCCAATAGGCATCTATTGCTACAAAGTGATGCTCTTTAGGCTTAAGAATGCGATCACCACTTATCAAAGGGTCATGATCCGAATTTTTGATGACTTTACACACCAACTAGTAGAATGCTATGTGGATGACTTGATAGTCAAAACTAAGGCTAAAGATAAGCACATCCAAGACCTAAGAGTGGTTTTAATCCACCTTAGAAAAAATAACCTAAAAATGGATCCTATAAAATGTGCCTTCTGGGTATCATTAGCAAAATTCCTTGGCTTCGTTGTCAAGCAACAAGGGAATGAAATAGATCCATCTGCTATCTTGGATATGCCATCGTTTAGCAACTTAATGTAGTTGAGGTCATTCCAAGGTTGACTCACACACATTAGGAGATTTATTTTGAACCTCTTCAAAAAATGCATTCCCTTTTCCAAATTGATAAAGAAGGATACTCTATTCATTTGGGATAAAAAATGCCAACAAGCCTTTGAAGCATTTAAGTAATATCTCTTAAAGGCACCATTCTTGGTAGCACCCATGCCTTGTAAACCTTTATTCCTCTACATGGCTATAATGGAAGGGGCACTCCTCACCCAAAATAATGAGGAAAGAAAAGAAAACCCACTATACTATTTAAGTAGAATGGTAGTGGGGCAAAGAGTAACTACTCCCCATTGAAAAGCATTATTTGGCACTCATATTCATAGTTAAGAAGCTTAAACATTATTTACTTTATCATCAAGTCATTTTAATATCAAAGATTAATCTTATAAAATATTTATTATCTAGGCCTATACTCACTAGAAGGCTAGCAAAATGGGTCTTAATCCTCATGGAGCACAACATCAAATTCACTTCTCAAAAGGTGGTTAAAGAGCAAGCCCTCATCGATTTTCTTGCAACTCACCTAGTGCCAAATGACTCTCCATTGAGTTGCGAATGTCCTGATGAAGAAATCCTTCTTGTCAAGGAAGGAGAACCTAACTAAAAGTTATACTTTGATGGGTCATCTTCCATTAAACCAGGAATCAAGACAAAGGTTCTACAAATTAAATTAGGCATTGGACTTGCATTTGCCACTCCAAATGGGGGCATTTCATGATACTCCTATTCCCTCTCAAAACCATGCACAAGTAATGAGGTTGAATACATAGACCTAATTATTAGACAAGAAATGTCCCTCAACATGGGAATATCATGCCTACATATTTTTGGTGACTCAAAGTTGGTCATCAGTCAAGTGGTAGGTGGATATAAAATGCATAAATTATTTGAGTTATTGAAATACCCTAAAAAGGCTCGAGAACTAATTGAACAAATCCCACATGTTCAAATAATTAAAGTTTCTCGATCCATCAATGTGGAATTTGATTCCTTGGCCAAGTTAGCCAAGATACTAGCTAATCTTAGCTAATGAAAAATGCTAATCACAGTCTGTAGTAGACAAGTGATGAGTTTAGTCTTCAACATCAAGCACAAGAGAATTGAATCTAAAGTGATAGAGGAAGTAATAGATTGGAGAACACCATTCATTGACTACCTCAAAAATGGAGAATTTCTAAAGAATAAATAAGCATTAATGTAGCTTAGGAATAGAGCTACGTGCATCTTGCTCATCGATGACACCCTTTATAGGAGGTCTTTTGATCAACTACTTCTATGCTACCTATTAGACAAAGAGGCAAAAGAGGTCATATATGAAGTACACTCTAGGGTTGTGGAGCTTATCAATCAAGCCCAAAATTAATGATGAAAATTGAGTGTATGGACTACTATTGGCCCATGATGGTGAGACATTGTATCGAATATGCAGGGAAATGTCATCTATACTAGATTTATAGTAACTTCAATCATAAACATCCAAACCCTTTTTACCTGACGGTGTCGTTATGGCCATTTGAGATATGGGGTACAAACATAATCGGCCCAATTGAGCCATTTTCTTCAAGAGGCCACTGCTTTATATTAGCAGTGATAGATTACTTCTCTCAATTGGCAGAG
This sequence comes from Trichopus zeylanicus subsp. travancoricus, assembly GCA_005019695.1. NCBI lineage: Eukaryota > Viridiplantae > Streptophyta > Magnoliopsida > Dioscoreales > Dioscoreaceae > Trichopus > Trichopus zeylanicus. The sequence continues at coordinate 1,270,917 of RXID01014245.1, forward strand.
GCAATCCTACTAAGGGAAGTAATAGTAGATATCATCATCCATTTTTTTTGGAAAACATCCCATACCAATTTGATGTTCCTTAAAGGATTATTTTTGATAATGGACCATCCTTCAAAAGCTTCAAGGTAGGATAATTGGCATATCATCATAAGATAGATTAGAGATATTCATCCATCTATAATGCAAGGGTGAATGGCCTCACTTGTGTATTCAACAAGACCCTCTCCAAAATATTGAAGAAAGTCATTGCTAGAAACAAAAGGGACTGGCTCCAAAAGCTTTTTGAAGCGTTGTGGGCTTATCGCACCACATATCAAATTTCCACCCAATTAACACCATATCCATTGTTATTTGGGACTGAGGTAGTCTTGCCATTAGAGGTACAAATTTCCTCTATAAGAATTGCTTTGCAAGAGGAAATTATAAAAGCAAACAATGTTCACCTATGCCTCGATGAGCTACATTCCTTGGATGAAACAAGGCTTGAAACTCAACAAAATTTGGAAATGTATCAAGCATAAATATCCATGGCTTACAACAAGATGGCATGGCTCAAATCTTTCCACAAAGGAGAAATGGCCCCAGCATTGAGGATACCCATAATCCCAAATCAAAGCAAGAAAGAAAAATTTGTGCCTAATTAGGAAGACCCTTATATCATCGAAAGGATATTTGAAAGAGGATCCTACCAACTAATTGATAATAAAGAGGAAAGACCTATGCCACTAATTAATGTCTGATTCTTGAAGAAATATTATGCATAAGCCTTTAGGGGCAATAATAATAAAATAAGTGTGTCTTTGTTTGTCTATGTTTGAATGTCAGCTTTCTGAAGAAAGAATGCTTAGTCAAATATGCACTTCATTTTTCTTGAGACAAAACATAGGCACAAAATCCCATCCATTTTGTATGACTATCGAATACACATTCCCATAACAAACCAAGTCCACTCTCATGTGGCAAATTAAATCCATCATCGCAAGGCAAGTCAAGTCCCCTTTCATGTGGCAACTCAAACCCATATAGTCTACTCTGAGAACATTAACACAGAGGCAATTGCCCAAATATTGTTTGCATCATCTCCCCTCATCAGAACTCGAGAAAAGAATGTGAAGGGGGCAATTTATTCGAGCTGATTTTTTCCCCAATCAAAGTATGATCATAGTTGAAACTTGTATTCTATTAAATTATGGCTCAAGTGTGGGTCTCAGTTGAATCTAATCATGGTTGAGTTTGACCAAAAATCAAGCTTGATTTAGATCCAAATTATTGAAAATATGGGCTCAGGTTAGGTTCAACCCGAGTGGGCTGAGTAAACTAGATATTTAGACCAAAATCGAACCCAGAATTTATCCAAAATTTGGGTAGAATGAAAAAAAATATGAGTTTTACAAAAAGGTCCCTGACCAAATTTTTTCTTACGAATAAGTCTCGAGCAAAAATTTGCGAAGAAGTCCATGGAAGTTCTAAAATTTCAAATTGGTCCTCACAAAATCCAAGGTTTGTGAATAAGCCCCTCAAATTTCATATTCACAAATAAACACCTAGAATTTCTAATTTTCACAAGTAAGTTTGTTGAAAGTTTTTATTTATAAATAAGTCTAAATTTTATTTAAAAAGGATCCTAAAAGATTCAAAACTTTATAAACTAGTTCTTTTTGCAAAAAAATTCTTGACAAAATTACCATTTAGTCTAAATTTTTTGGCAAAATTTACAAATAGCGCCCTTGTAAGTTCAATATCCAAAGTGAGTATATTTTTCAAATTTTCTTATCTACAACAAACAAACTCATATATATCCCTCTAGAAACTTGTCTAATCTCAAATGAATCACATTTGTATTCATCCGCAACCATATCCTAAAATTCAAAATTCCAAATACATAAGGTTGAGATTTAGTCCAACTCTATCTCTCTAAGCTTTATATAAAACCTGTCAACATCAAAAGAAGGGAAGACCATACAAAAAAAAAATTAGAGATAGACTACAGAGGAGCACCCTACAAATAGAAAGGAGAGCTAGATCAAGTAAGCTACAAGGCGGAAATTGAATAAGTAAGGATCCTTTACTTATCTTTATTATTTTTGGTTTCTTCTTTGTGCCTTTTCCCTATATTCTCATGAGGTATTCCTTCTTGAGTTGTTAGTTTCACTCTATCTTCATAAGAACTCCAGCCACCTTCCCTGGCTTCTTGAGTTCGGGTGACTGAACTTGAGGGTCCAGTCGACTAAACCCCTGAACGGATCCTGTCTAATGGCTCATTGCCATCCAACTCCTCCAACACTTCTTCATCAAGTACATCCCAAGGGCCAGGACCTCCCATCCTCACCAGAGAAGCTTCTACTCACCACTACTGGAGCTCCTTTCACCTGCCAGCCTCACACCCCACTACATTTGTAGCCTTCACTAGAAGCCAACCTACCAACCACTCACCCATGAGGATGACTTCCCCACTAGCCATCTAGCTTACTAGACTGATGCCTCGCCAGGTCTATGACCTTGCTTATCAGCCCGCAGCCTTCCCCTTTGTCGTCACCAGCCTCTAGCCTACCTAATTGTTAGAATCCTAACTCCACAAGCTAAAACCACTATGGATGCCACTCTTTGCCTTCATCCTCTAGTGCAACCCCTATCTTGTGCCTCTGCTATGTTGCTGCCACTCATCTGTGACCCAATTTAATCAAGATCCAGCTAGATTTGGTCGTGGACATGAAGAACCAAGATGGGAAGGGGACTCGCCATGTTTGGTCAAGGAGAAGGAAGTTTTCTCTTTTAGTGAGAAAGAAGAAATGAAGAAGATGGAGGAAGGGTTAAGGAGATGGTGAAAAGTAGGAAAGAGAAAATAAAAAAAAATAAAAAAGGATTTTGTTGCTGCCAACTTGTAGGGTAAGTGAAAAGTGAAAAAATATGCCAAAGAAATAAAAAAATGAGAAGAAGAAAAAAAAAGAAAATTTGGCCAAAAAAATGAAAAAATAGGTGGCCTCGATTTGTGTGTATCAGTCTTCAAGCCAGCCCTAGCACTCACAACAATTAGACTATATGCTAGCTCTCGAGCCCACCAAATGTCTTAAGTTAGCCTTCAGGTCCTTGATTATTAGACTATAGGTCATCTTCCAGGCCCGTTGAACATCCTAGACCAGTCTTCAGGCTCGCCAAATCATTAGACTATAGGCTAGCCCTAAGGCCTGCCAAATGTCTTAACCAAGTCTTCAAGCTCATAACTATTAAACTATAGGTCAACCTTCAGGCTCTCCAATCATCTTAGGCCAACCTTCAAACCTACCAAATTAAGACAACCCTCAAGCTCATAATTATTAGACTCTAGGCTAGCCTTTGGGCTTATTGAACATCCTAGGCCAGCCTTCATAGTTGTTGAATCAAGCTAGCCCTCAAGCTCACAACCATTGGATTATATGTTAGCCTTGGAGCCCATCGAATGTTTGAAGCCAGCCTTTAGGCTCATGACTATTAGACTATAAGATAGCCTTTAGGCCTGCCAAATTAAGTAGCCCTCAAGCTCATGACTATTGGACCATAGGCTAGCCTTCAAGCTTGTCAAATCAAGCCAGTACTTAAGCTTGCAACTATTGGATTATAGGCCAACCTTCAGGCTTGTTGAACATCCTAGGCCATGAAAGCACAAAAACCACTTAAGGGGGGGTGGGGGTGGAGGTGGGGGAGGAGGGTGAATTAGGTTTTTGAGAAACATTGGTACTTTTTGATAAAATCAAAGGTAACTCAATCCACCAAAATGATTTCAAGAGAATCTTAATCAATTATAATTGCAATTATGTAAATAGAGCAAAGAAAGTGTGTACCTTGATGTAATATGGTTCAGAGACCAGCCTCTTCTACTCCATGTCCCTTTCCTCGCCCTTGAAGACTTCAACTCTCCACTAGAGTGTTGCTTCATTGGTGAAGCCAATCCCTTACAAAAGCTCTTATTCCAACCAATAAGATGAACTCCAATCTAGAGCTTGAATCTTTCAACTACTCCAGACAACCTTGGAGTATTTACACTTGATCACAAAGAAGAAAATCATCTCTTTTGCCTCACTACAAGATCTTCCAAAGGAGAACATGGGCTTTGAAGCATTGAAAGTTGAAGAACAAAGCTTAGAGATCTTGGAGGCTAGTGGGCTATTGAGAGCTTATTATCTCAGATGTTGATTGCTCAAGAATATGCAAAAGTTCTTTAATGAATAAGTTCCAAGCCCCTAAATACTCATTTGGGGGAGAGCTAGCTGTTATAAGCTCTGCTCTGTACTTTCAGGCATCTGGACCATAAGGGGCAGGCATCCAAAACATCCCAATAATCAAATTTAACTAGTCATTATAACCAATGTTACAGGTTTGAGTGTCCAATAATAATGTTCAAGCACTTAAAGAGCACAGGTTTGGCATCCAACCAATACACCGGCATCCAAACTCTAAATATAGAAAATTCACAAGTTACTGCTTCCAAATCTTTGGGCATCCAATCCTAAGAGCAACTGAAGCTGTCAGTAATTCCAAAGCTATTTTTGATATATTCAGCCATCTGAACCTTAAAGTTCAGGCCTCCGATATTAATAGAAAATATTGTTGTTTTACTATAACTTTAGTTCCATATTTGACATCTTCTTAAATAGATCTTGGATAAATAATGAGTCATTAAAGGCATTCCAAGATAGGTTTATCAGCTAAAGCTCTAAGCTAATAATTTAATTAACAAATCTTCGACTCAAACAAAATAAAAAAACTAAACCTAGTGAGCCATCTCTTGAGCCTTCTTCAAGCCAACTTTGCTTCTTCAAGTTCCATCCGTTGATCTCCTATCACGGCTCATCTTTAATGGTATCTTTATGTTCATTGATACTTGAGGCTTCCAAATGGACTTGATCCTCATTTCATGCCCGACTTGATTTCTAGCTATACAATGCTCAAAAAAGTGATTAAATACAAAGTTTGTTTATTATTGAAACTACAAAGGGCAACAATCTCCCCATTTTTGATGATTTAAAACCCACACAAGTATAAAATACATAATCTAGTTGGTTAAAAAACTTTTTGAATTTTAAAGCAATAACAACTAGAGTCATGCAAACCATGGATTGTACTATGCATATAAACTCATGGAAATGTGATGTAAACTCCTCCCCCTTACTATAGCATCATATAGCAATAATAACAAAGATACCAATTGCTCCCCCGTACTATAATTACTCCCCCTTACTAATATTCTCCCCCTTTTGGCATCAACAAAAAGGGTGAGCAAGACATAAAGTATAGCCACAAATGGGAGTCAAAGAGATAGTAGCAATATGAGCATCCATAATGTGGGCAACCACAAACCTAACATAAAGCAATAATATAACACAAAAGTCCACATCCATATACAACAAAATAAGAGCCAAAAGATACAAACCATCCATAAACATAGAGACAGCCCCAAAATACATACACTAGCCACATGCCAACAATCATTCACAGAAAAGCATCATCAAACCACAAGTCCAAAGTAAAAGCCATACAAGGGCACAAAATATGATAGTAGGTCTCTAAGCACTCAAGCCTAGTCCAAAGCGATCCATGAATGTGCCCAACATCCCTTCAAGATGGTTAAGAAGCTCCAAGGTTTGTTAGGATCTAGTAGTAAGATACTCAATAGCCTCCTGGTGCCCTATGGTGTGATACCATCAAGAAGATCCAGCCGCTTAGTTAGCTCATCTGGACACTGATTAACAGAACATCATGAAGAGCCAACATCTACAATCCCAGAAGCAGCTCCAACCTTAACATCCATATCCCTAGTGTCGGCAGTAGTTGGGGTGACCTCTAAGACTCGGCCAGTAGTGGGTGCCTAGTCTTGTATCTAGATGGAGTTATCATCCTCCTATAGGCTAAACCCCTATACAACAGAGAGAGGCACAAGTGTAAGTCTGAGGATTGTAGTGATGGAGAGAACCCTGGGTGGTGGAGACTACCCTAAAATGGAATAAGATGCAAGTGATAATGCTAGTGTAGCCAAGGGCTATGGTGGAGTGGAGAATATACTAACCCATGTGATATAGGATGATGTAGGAAAGGTTGACCAAGCACCTAGTTAGGAGATTGAAAATCAAGAAGAGCTCAAGGTAGGAGAGCTCATCACAATGCTCACCATTTAAAAAGATAGTGTAGGCAAGAATCTAGTGAATGATGTAGGATTTGAGAGGGAGGATTTTAGGGGCTAAGGCCTTCTTCATGCACAGGGCTTGTGGATAGTTCTCCTCAAAAACTCTCGCAATAGCATCAGAAAAAGTAATGACAAGATCCTCACTAGACCACTACTGAGTGAAGGTGATCTCTTCCCTCTCAATAAGAAGTACTAAGATCAATCCTAAGATGTCAGTATCAATAACTATTTTGGTAGTCTCGTAGTAAGAGGTGAGGGTCGTGCAGTTCAAATCAAAAGAGGCATTGGAGTAGAAAATCTAAATATCCTCCTCATTTTAGGGTTCATGGGAGGACACAAGATCTAACCAAGCTTGGGTAAGAAAGAGGGTGGAGAGGTCAAGGCAAGGTTAATAAAATTGACAATTCTATGAGATATGACCCTAGCACTAGCAAAATGATCCCTATACCAATTAAAACTATTCAAGAAATTAAAATGAGAGGGGAATTGGTTGCTCACTAGAGGAGGTGGCCTTAGACTGCTTACACTTGGTGAGGGTGGTTTTGGTGTGAGGAGGCATGGTGAGGATGAGGGAGAGATAGGGAAAGAAGGTGAGGAGGAAGGAGGAAGCTGTGGGGGTGCCTTGGGAGCACAAGAAAGCCACCATGGGTTGTTGGAGAGCCAAAGAAGGCCAATTTCATGAAAGAAATTGAAGGTTCTTAGCAAAAATTTTGTTTTTAGATGTCCGAACAATCCTGTTCGAGCATCCAAAGATAAGGTAACAAATATCAGCTAGGTGGCTAGACATCTAATTACCATATCAGGCATCCAAAACAATTGGATTTGGCATTCGAATAGCTCTATTTCAGTTGATCAAAGAATTGCAAGCTAAGGGCAAAAAAATCATGCAAAATTATGGCATTCGAAATGTGTTTTGTCGGATGTATGAACTTGACTAGCAGACTAAAGGTATATTACCTAGCAAGTAAATTGGCCACCCAAAATACATTCAATCAGCTCAAGTAAAATGCAAAACACCAATTTTATCCCAAATCAAACAAAATCATATCTCATCCAAAGATTTTGTGAAAATTTCAACAAGTTGACGATTGATTTCAATGAAAATCAATAAAATATTATTTTTCAAAACATGATCCCAAATAAAATGATGATGAATATCAAACGTATTTTGAGTGAGAATGTAGTGTCAAATTTTTGGACAAACTAGCACTAGTATTGTCATAATAAATTGGTACATTTAGAAAATCACAATCAAAGTCTTGATGCATTTATCTCATCCAAAGAATTTGTGAGCAACAACACCCTATGGCTACATATTCGGACCCAGTGATAGAAAAAGCCACTGAATTTTATTTCTTTGAACTCCATGAGACTAGGGATTTTCCAAGAAACTATCATGTACCACTAGTACTCTTTCTATCCACATGATATCTGGCATAGTCCACATCACAAAATTAGATTAAGTCAAAGTAATCACTTCTAGAATACCACAATCCTAATGTGTCCTTAAGATATCTAAATATGCATTTTTTATGGAAACTAGATGAGATATCCAAGAAAATGCTTGAATCTAGCACATAAACAAATACTAAATGTAATATTGGGTCTACTAGCGGTAAGATACAATAGGTTACCAATTATACCTCTATATTATTTTCATCAACCTTTTCACCATCTTTATCCTTGTCCAACTTGGTTGAAGGACTCATTGGAGTGCCAATTGCCTTATCTTCATCCATGTTGAACTTCTTGAGTAGGTCTTTGGTGCATTTTACTTGGTTGATGAAGATCCCATCTTTCACTTATTACACTTGGAGTCCAAGGAAGAAGTTTAATTCTCCCATCATGCTCATTTTGAACTCCTTTGTTATAATGCTTGCAAACATCTCACATAGTTTGTTATTAGTAGCATCAAATATAATCTCATCCTCATAAATTTATACTACTAGTAAGTCATTATGCCTTACCCAATTGGAGATAGTGATATTTATAGAGTGTAGAGCATATCTGAATCTAGTGATTTGGAGGTCATAATCTAACCGAATTACCAGTAACAAATAGCTATGGTTTGGGATCTCTTGGGATCTACTTTTGAATGAGAGTCAGTAATAATCTAGGCTCTATCCTGCTCACACCAAGGATTCAAGCTAAATAGCAACTTGGTGTGATTTCTTTTTGGAATTGTCAGTTGATGGCATTAAGCTTTTCATACTTTAGTGTTAAGATGAGTCAAGCTATTTGCAACCTACATGCCGAGGGCTCTCCACAACTAGGTTTCAAGGTGATTTTCTACATCAGATGTATTGACTCATAATTGGTCTTGGGTTCGATTCCCATTGACCATTTGACTTAACCAGTTCACTTTCATGTATCATCAATCTCCAATTTTCTGTATTATAATGTGCAAATTATCCTACCTTGAAGCTTTTGAAGGATGGTCCATTGGCAAAAATAATCCTTCAAGGAACACCGAATCGATGTAGGATGTTTCTTCGGAAAGAAATGATATCCACTTTTACTTCTTTTAGTGGAATTACTTTTGCCCACTGAGAGAAATAATTAATCACTATTAACATGAAGCATTTACCTCTAGAAGGAAATGATTCAATAGGGATAATTATATCCGTGCCTCATACCTCAAATGGCCATAAGGATACCATTAGATGGAAAGGATTTGGATACTACTGGATGAAGTCACTATTAACTCAGTATGGGTGACATTTTTTTGCATATTAGATGCAATATATCACCATCATGGGCCAATAATAGCCCATACACTTGATTTCGATCATCATTTTTAAGCATAATTTATGAGCTCCACAAACCACAAAGTTTACTTCATACATAGCTTCTCTTCCCTTTTTTCTGAAAGAAAAAGTAGTAGTTGGTTAAACAATCTTGTATAAAGGGTGTCATTGATGAATATAAAGTGTGCAACCCTCTTCTTGAGTTGCATCCATGTTAATTTATTCTTTGGGAGTTCTTCATTTTTTTATGTAGTCAGTGAATGATATTCTCCAACCTATTGCTTCCTTTATCACTTTAGATTTAGTCTTTTCATGCTTAATGTTGAAGATTGAGCTTTTCACTTGTCTGTTATAGACTAATTAAAATTTTTACTTGGTCCGGATTAGCTAGTGTCTTGGCTAACTTAGCTAAGGAATCAGCTTCCATATTAATAGATTGGAAACTTTAATTATTTGAATATGTGGGATTTGCCCCATGAATTCTCAAGCCTTTTCATAATTTTTTTAGTAGCTCGAATTTGTGGATTTTATATCTCCCTTCTACAAGTCACCAAAAATATGTAGCCGTGATATTCCTATGTTCAAGGCCATTTCTAATCCTATAAATAGAGCCTCATATTCAACCTTGTTATTTATACTTGATTTTGTGAGTGAGTAGGAATATTGTAACATGCCCCTATTAGGAGTGGCAAATATAAGTATGATGCCTATTTTAATTTGTGAAAGCTTCAACCTAACTTTTGGTTTGATGAATGATGCCCCATCAAAGGATAGCTTCCAATAGGATTTTCCTACCTTAACAAGAAGGATTTCTTTCTCTAAGAGTTCACACCTTAGTGGAATGTCATTTAGCACTGAATGAGCTAAGAAAAAATTGGCAAGGGCTTATTCTTCAACTGCTTTTTGGGTAGTGAATTTGATATCATACTTCATGACAAGGCCCATTTTGCTAGCCTCATAGTGAATATAGGCCTAGTCATTTAAGTATTTTATGGGATCAATCTTTGATATTAAAATGACTTGATGAGAAAGTAAATAGAGTCTAATCTTGTTAATTGTAATAACGAGTGCTAGACAATACTTTTCAATGGGAGTATATATTCTTTGCCCCTACTAATATTCTACTCAAATAGTAGAGTATATTTTTTTTTTCCTTTCTCACTATTTTATTGTGAAGTGGTCTAAGGGACCCTTCAATTGTGGCCATTTAGAGGATTAAGAGTAACTAGGATGGGTGTTGCCAAGACTAGTGGCTTGAAGAGGTATTGCTTAATCTCTTCAAAGCCTTGTTGGCATTCTTATCCTAAATGGATGGAGCATCCCTTTTTATTAATTTAAAAAAGGGCTTGCATTTTTCATAGAGGTTTGAAATGAATCTCATTGTATATGCAGGTCAACCTTGGAGTGACCTCAACTATTTTAAGTTATTGGATAGTGGCATATCCAAGATACCTTTGATCTTGATGGATCTATTTTAATCTCTCATTGTCTAACAATGAATCCAAGGAACTTCCCTGGTGATATCTCGAAGGCACATTTCATAGGGTTCAACTTTAGATTATACTTTCTAAAGAAGTCAAAAAACACCCTTAGGTCTTCGATATGCTTGTGTTTGAACTAAGTTTTGACTACCAAGTCATCCACAGAGCAATCATCCAATTGGTGTATGGGGTAATCGAAAATTTGGGTCATGGCCCTTTTGATTAAAGTGGCACCCACATTCTTAAGCCTGAAGGACATTACCTTGTAGTAGTAAATGCCAATTGGAGTTCGAAAGGTCGTATGCTTTTCATTATCAAGATTCATTTTTATTTGATTGTACCCTAAAAAATCATTCATAAAGGAGAATAGTTTGAAATCAATCATATTATCAATTATGATTTCCATTATTATCAATGAAAAATAATTTTTTGGGCATGCTTTATTTTAGTCACTATAATCCACACAAATGTAGATTTGGTCATTCTTTTTCTTGACTCACACAATGGTTGCTACCCAATTTGGATATTTTTCTTCCATGATGAAGCCTATTTCAATCAGTTTTTTTATTTCTTCTATCACCTTTTTCTCTAGATTAATTTTCATCTTCCTAGGTGCTTGTTTGATAGGCAAAAGTTTGGGATTGATAGCCAACTTATGGACTATGACTTCAGGATCTCATCTAGGCATCTCCCTATAGCTCTATGTAAAGCAGTCAATATATTCCTTGGGCACTACCTTGAGTTGGGCTTGGCTTTTCTCTGAGAGTTATATGTTAATAAAGGTTGGCATGGGGTCTTCCTCTGAACCTAAGTTGATTTTCATTAGTTCATCGATTGTGGCCTGCCCCCTATCTTTGAGTTTTGGTGGAACTTCTTTTGGTTTGAGAAGTATGTCTTCACCAAGTAGTTTGTCATATTGAATGGGATTTGGTTTTGAGGGGATTTTGGCTACATCATGCCCCTTATCCTATGGCATTTGGAGAGTCATGGCTGGCTCAATGTATATAGTTTGTGTGTCATAGCTAGCTTTGCTAAGGATTTCACCTTCCTATGGTATTTGGAGAGTCATGGCTAGCTCGATGTATATAGTTTGTGTTAGAAGGTATTGAGAATATTTGATCAGCCTTATTATAGGACAAAGGTCCAATAGTAACCATAAGGCATGTATGGATACTTGGAGTGATGTAGCTCAGTCCTTTGAAATTCTCATTTTCTCTTCAAGGGATATAAGCATGCCCATGAGGTGGATCCCATAGGATTTTGAAGAAACAGGTTTCTTCTTTTGTTTGTTAAATTTTCCAGCTAGATTTCTTGGTTATTTGATGAAGGTCATTTGGAAAATATCTAGATATGGCCACTTGCTAATAGTTACCATCATCTTCCAGATCCTCAGTTTTCAGGATTTTGTGCATCCTTGGGACATAGAAAATTGCCTTGCAAAATAATATTGTCTTCTATCCCTTATGTCCTGGGGGAATATAGAAGGTTATTAGTTCCTCTACAATATTAGTGTTTAGCTCATCTAATGATTTAAGTAAGCCTTCCAGGGCATTTGTAACTAGTAGATTTTGGGATCAAAATTGACCATCCGGGATAGTGAAGACCCCAAGGAGCAATTTTGAATCACAAATTAAAATTTATTTTAATTTAAAGTATGCTATCAAGTATTGTGGGACTATTGACTTCTTATTTTTAATTACCCCGATGATTATCAAAAACCTCCTAAAGTGAGAAACCTAGCTAATAAAATAGAGACACAAAAAAATGAAGAAAGCATTTGATTAATTTTAAGAAAGGATACATGGCTTAAGTAAGGGTATACCCACTTTATAACAAACTTTAACATAGAATTATAAAAAAATATAAAAGGAAAAAAGGAAAAGAAAAAGTGGAGAAGAAGCCGATGTGTGTTGATACCCCACCCCCCTATATTAGACCGCGTGGCATCCGACCCAAATCATGCAAGAGAATGGGAGAAGTTTGAAGTGTTTCCTCTAGCTTTGAGTATTGGTGATAACTTTGTGATTTGAAGTATTTTCATTAGCCAATGAAGCATCAATGATAACTTTGCTTGGGTTGGAGTGTTTTCATTAGCCAATTAAGGCATTAGTGATAACTCCATTAACCTTGAAGTGTTTCTATAGACAATAAAGTGTAGGCAATAACCTCTTTGGTTTTTGAAGTGTTTCCATAGTTGATAGATCATAGGTGATAATTTCTTTAGTTTTTAACGTATTTCCATAGCTAATAAGGTATAGGCAATAACTTCTTTATTTTTTAAAGTCTTTCCATTGCTAATAAGGTGTAGGAAATAACTTTTTTGTTTAGGTAACATCATTAATGGCTTATAATGTTAGGTATAGCTTTGAGAATCGCATTGCCAACTACTTTTGGGGTTGACTAGCTTAAAAAGATGTATCATCAACTGCTTCTGGGGTTGACTAGCCTAAAAAATACATCACCAATTACTTTTGGGGTTAGCTAGCTTGAAAAGCACATCTCCAACTGCTTCTAGGGTTGGCTAGCTTGAAAGGGCACATCATCAATGGCTTCTGGCATTGACTAGCTTGGAAGGGCATGCCACCAATTTCTTTCGGGGTTGGCTTGCTTGAAAGGGAACATCGTCAATGGCTTCTAGGGTTGACTAGCTTGGAAGAGCACATCACCAACTACTTCTGAGTTTGACTAGCTAGAAAGGGCATGCTGTCCATAGCTTCTGGTGTTGACTAGGCATGTTACCAATTATTTTTGAGATTGACTAGCTTGAATAGCACTTTACCAACTACTTCTACGATTGGCTAGCTGGAAAGAGAATGCTGTCAACTACTTTTAGGGTTGACTAGCTTGAAAGGACATGTTATCAATTGCTTTTAGAGTTGACTAGCTTGAAATATGGGCAATGGCTTTGAACACATTGTTGGCTAGCTTTTGAGATTGACTAGCTTGAATAGCACTTTGCCAACTACTTCTAGGATTGGCTAGCTGGAAAGAGCATGCTGTCAACTACTTCTAGGGTTGACTAACTTGAAAGGACATGTTATCAATTGCTTTTAGAGTTGACTAGCTTGAAATGTGGGCAATGGCTTTGAACACATTGTTGGCTACCTTCATTGATTTGGTAGCATCACCAACATCTTAGGGAGTTGGATATAGCTTTGAAGTGTGACTGATAGCTTGGAGCGTGTTGGTAATTAACTTCTCTAGTTTGGCAGCATCACCAATGGCTTATGGAGTTGGGTATAGCTTTGAAGTGTGGTTGATAGCTTTGAGTGCATTGGTGATTAACGTCTTTGATTTGGTAGCATCACCAATGATTTATAGGGTTGGGTATAGCTTGGAAGATGCATCGTCAATGATTTTAGGGGTTAACTAGCTTCAAAATGTGACTAACAACTTTGGGCATATTAGTAATTAACTTCTTTGATTTGGTAGCATCACCAATGACTTATGGAGTTGGATATAGCTTTACTGCTAAGGCTTTTGTAGCACACCCACAGTGACTCAGTCTGACCCTATTTAGTTATATTTGAACTAATTTTGGTTTAGGTCAGGGTGATAACATCGCCCATTGTTCATGGCCTTGAAGTATTGTCGAGGGTTCATCACACCTAGTGAAACCTGATTTGACCCTTTTTAGTTTTGTCAGGACTAATATAGTTTGAGTCTGAGTTTGGTTTCATTTAGTTTGAGTCGAGTTTGACCTTGTGTGGGACCTTTATCAAGTCTGGGTGTGCATAACTTTGGCTCAACTTCAAGTCAATTTAGTTCAACTTGGTTTTATTTCAAGCTCATCCCAGTTTGGTTTTGACTTGGTTTTAAGTTTGTCTTTTTAGTTTGGACATGATTTAACCCAATTAGGATTTGATTTTAAATTGATCCGACTTGACCCTAATTAGGGTTGAGTCTGAGTTTATTTGATTTAGGTTAATTTGATTTGGATCCTTTTGTAATCTAGCTTAATTTAGGTTTTAGTCCATTTGTTTGATTAATTTAGCTCCATTTAAGCTAACTTGGCCTTTGTTCATTTATTGTGATTGAGTTACTTCACATTAATCATTCTGATTTGAGGGTCCTTGGCTATCTATAATAATTTTAGATAGACCCATAGCTCGATTTCAAATGTGCAAACCCAAAGGTTGGCTTAGTTCGTGAGCTTAAAAGTTGGCTTAGTGTGAGCCTGAGGACTGACTAGGTGTGAGTCAGAAGACTGGCTTAGATACAAGCTCGAAGGCTAGCTGAGGTGCAAACCCAAAGGTTGGCTAAGGTGCAAGCACCCGAAGGCTGGCTAATTATGAACCTGAAGACTAGTTGGGTGTGAACTCAAAGGTTAGCTGAGTGCAAGCCTGAGGGCTAGCTAAGAGCGAGCCCTAAGGTTAGTTAATGCAAGACCAAAAGTTAGCTTGGATGTGAGCTTGAAGGCTAGCTAAGTGCAAGCTCAAAGGATGGCTGAGTGTGAACCTGAAGACTGTCTTGGATGTGAGCTCAAAGGCAGGCTGCGTGTGAGCCTGAAGGTTGACTAGGTGTGAACCTGAAGGTTGGCTAGGTGAGAGCCCGAAGGGTGGTTGGGTGCTAGCTCAAAGGCTGGTTGAGTGTGAGCCGAAAGGCTGGCTAAGTGTTAGCCTAAATACTGGCTTGGATGCGAGCCTGAAGGCTAGTTGAGTGCAAGCCTGAATGTTGGTTTGGATGTAAGCCCAAATGCTCGCTTGTGGTGATGGGGATCTGCCATCTTTAAGGGGTCATGGGTAGCCACAAGCAATATCAAGAGTCCATCGTCTTCAAGTGGGGCTGTAGTGGCCACAATGATGTCAAGAGTCTACTATCTTTGAAGGGGCCACGTGTGGTCATGGTGCTAGTAGAGTTCCGTAGTCATGCCAAAGATCGTGGGTAGCCGCAATGTTGAAAACTCTTTTTTATTTTTTTTATATTTGCTAAATTTTTCTTCTTCTTTTTTATACAACAACTTTTTTATACTTGTTCTTATTTTTTTTCTTTCTTCTTCTTCTATTTCAAGCTTGAAACCCTTCTCCTCCTTTTCTTTTGGCCATATTTTTTTTGGGCTGCACAACAAGTTTTTTTCATATTTTTTTTTATTCCCTTTTTTACTTCTTCTTCAAGCCCACAAACCCTAACCTTTTTTTCCTTTCCTCAGAACCCTCATAACCAGGCCATGGCAACCTGACTTTCCTTCCCAGTGGGATCTGGCCATCCCTTGGCCCGATCCTACCATTCTTCGAGAGATGAGGTGGAGGATGGCTCTGAGATGAGGGAAGTGGCAATGACCTCTTGAAGCTGGAGGTAGAAGGCAAGGTCACCATTAGAGTTGTCAACAATGGCGGCCATGAGTTCATGGTAGAGGAGGTCACAGAGGAGGGCACTAGGGTCACTGTCAATGGTGCAACGGGGGGCCATTCAAATTTTTGAGCAGTTTTTGGTGGTGCTCAAGGAAGGTAAAGAGCTACGAGGATGCAATGAGGTCCACATGGAGATGGCTCAACAATAATGCAGGGCCAGGATGGGAGGCAATTCAATGAGTAGATAGGGTTTGGGCCAATGGCAGACAGCAGTCGATTGAGATAAGCCTACAATATTAGGGAGGAGGAGAGCAGAGAAACAAAGAAAAGAAGGAAAACCAAATATAAGATATGATTCGACAATCTTTTTTGTTCTTGGCCTTGAATTCTCCTCTTTCTTGAATGCTCTGAGTACTAATCTTTCTTCCAATTTTTTGATCTCTCATCTCTGATTTTGCAGGTTTCATAGGTTTTTAAAGGACTCAAAGAGATAAAGTTGGGCTAGAACGAATCTTCTTGGTTTAATTTTTGAATGATGGATGTCAATGTAAATAGATATGGATATGTTTTATCTAGAGTTTGGATGAGCTTGTGAAGAAATATGTATAAAATATGTTTATAGTAGATGATGATAACTTCAAAGTTCTACTCATCCCAAACATTGAAGTTATAAAGGGGTTATTTGCAAATTTTTCAAAAAATTGGACTAAATTATAATTTTATTTGCAAAAAGGACTTGTTCATAAAGTTTTAAAAATTTCAAGGTCCTTTTTGAATAAAATTTCGACTTATTCATAAATAAAAATTCTTAAGGGATTTATTTATAAATAGTCAAAATTCTAGGGCTTAATTTATAAATTAGGAATTTTGGAGGGGTTTATTTATAAATTTTGGGTTTTATAGGGACCAAAACATAATTATTGATCTTTTGAAGGATTTATTTGTAAATTTTAAATTTTCCTAGACTGATTTGTAATTCTAGGATCTTATTAGATTTTTCTAAAAATTATTATTTCGGGGACCTATTTGTAAGAAAATTTAGCCATAGATCCATTTATGAGAATTTATTTAATCCAAAGGCCTATTTGCAAAATTCTTGTATTTTATCATTTGACCCAAGTTTTAGATGAATTTTGAGCCCAATTGTGGTCCAAAAGTCCAACCCACTTAGCCATTTAGATTAGGCCTAACTTGAGCACGAATTTCCAGTTATTCAAGTTCAAATTGGCTAAATTTTGGTCAAACTCAGACACAATTGAAGTTTGACTGAGACCCCATAGTTGAGCCATAATTTAGTGGCATACAAGTCTCAATTTTAATCATATTTCAATCAAAAATTTCATTATGGCAAAAATCATCTCAAACAAATTACCCCCTTCGCAGTCTCTTCTCAAGTTCTAGCTAGAGAAGAGGGTGCGAACAATTTTCAAGCATGCTCGTACATCAACATTTTAGGAGTTGAATTGTCATGTGAGAGTGGACTTGATTTTCCATGTGATGATAGATTTATTTTACCACGTGGAAGTAGACTTAGTTTGCCACATAGAAGTGGACTTGGTTTGCCACGTGAAAGTGAATTTGAGTTGCCACATAAAAGTGGACTTGGTTTGCCATGAAGAAGTGGGCTTAGTTTGCCACGTAGAAGTAGACTTAGTTTACCGAGTAGAAGTGGACTTAGTTTATCATGTATAAGTGGGTTTACCATGTAAAAGTGGACTTAGATTGGTATGTGAAAGTGAACTTAATGTGCTATGTGAATGATGGCTCAGTAGTCATGAAAGATAGATGGAGTTTTGTGTCCATGTTTTGCCTCGAGAAGCTTGGAGCACATGTTTGATCGAGAATTCATTTTTAAGGAAGCCAAACATTCTATTATAGACAAAACATAGCACTTTTAGTTGCTATGGTTACGACCCCTAGGGCTTAGGTATAGTACCTTTTAAGGAATTAGCCGTTGATTGGTGGCATAGGTATTTCCTCCTTGTCATCGATTAGTTAGTAGGATCCCCCTTCAAATATCCTTTCGACGATATAAGGGCCTTCCTAATTATGCTCAAACTTTCCTTTCTTATTTTGGTTTGGGATTATGGGTATTTTCAGGACTAAGACCATTTCTCTCTTTTGTATGGACCTAAGCCGGGCCATCTTATTGTAGGCCCTAGCCATTTGTGCTCGATATATTTTCAGATTGTTGCAAGCCTTGTCTGGTCCAAAGAGTCTAGCTTGTCAAAGAGGATATGAATATTGTCTTCTCTTGTGATTTCTTCTTAGAAGGCAATCCTTAGAAAGGGGATTTGCATTTCCAATGGTAAGACTACCTTAATCCCGAATACCAATGCATATGGTGTTGATTGGGTAGGGATTCAATATATGGTGAAATAGGCCCACAATGCCTCAGCAAGCTTTTAGTGCCAGTCTTTCTTATTTTTAGCAATAACTTTCTTCAAGATCTTAGAAAGGGTCTTGTTGAATGCCTTAGCAAACCCATTGGTTCTCACATTATATATGGATGAATATCCCCAATCTATCTTGTCATGGTGTGCAAATCATCCTACCTTGAAGCTTCTGAAATATGATCCATTATTAGAAATGATCCTTTGAGAGACACCAAATCGATACAAAATATTTTATTGAAAGAAGCAAATAATACTATCCATTTTTATCTCTTTCAATGGAATTGCTTTAGCCCACAGAGAAAAATAGTCAGTTACTGCTAGTATGAAGCGATGGACTCTAGAAGAAGATCATTTGATTATGCCAATGATGTCTTTACCCCATATCTGGAATGGCCATAAGGACACTATTAGATTAGAGGATTTTGGTGTTGATATGTGAAGCCACCATGAATTTGGCATAGGTGACATCTTCTTGCATATTTGATGCAATCTCCTACTATTGTAGGTCAATAGTAGCCAATACGCTTAATCTTCATTATTATTTTTTGGCCTGATTGATGAGCTTCACAAACTCTAAAATGCACTTTATATATAACTTCTTTGGCCTTTTTATCTGAGAGATAGCACAGAAGTAGTTGATCAAATGACCATATATAAAGAGTGTCATTGATAAGCAAAAATCACATGGCACTCATTTTGAGTTGCATCTGTATGCATTTATCTTCTAGGAATTCTCCATTATTGAGATAGTTGGTGAATAGTATTTTCTAATCTATAGCCTCTTCTAGTAGTTTAGATTTAGTCCTCCTGTGCTTGATGTTGAAGACTAAGCTCATCACTTATCTACCATAGACTATGATTAGATTTCTCCTTGATCAAGGTCAGCCAGTGTCTTGGCCAATTTGGTAAAGGAGTCAGCTTCTGCATCAATGGAACAAGCAACTTTAGTTATTTGAGCATGAGTAATTTGCCTTATAAGATCTTGGGCCTTTTCACAGTATTTCAGGAGTTTAGATCTATAGACTTTATATTTACCTTGAACTAAGTCACCATGCGACAAAAGGGCATAGACATAGCTAACTCTCTTTGATAATGCCTAGCTTTCTTGACCTATCTCTGGTAAGTGGCATGAATGGTTGTCCTAATCCCAATGAGGGTAAGTAAGTGGTTCCTCCCCACCCCTATAAAGTCTTTTGTATGGCTGTCTTTTTTGTTAGTACCTTCTCTATCCTCTCGACTTCCTCACAGAACATGGTGGTCATACTTGTCACACTTTCCATGTGGGCAATCATAGCCTGCTAACAAACCTCATGTTAGTTGTAGCTAGCTCTTTCATAGTATATAGCTATAATTTAAGTATGCCATAGTTGTCCTTATGAGCAAACTACTCTAAGATAGTCATCTCGAGAGCAATTGTTAGTGAGACCTATGGGATCTCTAATTTCATCAATATCATCCCCAATGAATCTATTTGCCTCTTTTTGCCTTGCATACTGAATTTCTTCATCACTAAAGTGATAGGGTGGGGATCAACTTGGTTGTGAACGTCCAACAGCAAATATAGTAGAGAACATTGCCACCATAAGACGATTTTAACAAGCAGTTCATGGTCCTCAAATATGGCAATACGATTGATGTGTTCAATGGATATTTTGAGCAAGGCTACCTTCGAGAGAGTCAACTTGCCTTCTCTGTATTACTTCTCGACCCAATCCTTGAACACATAACAGTCTTCAATGGTATGCCCTAAGACTCTTTGGTAGGGATAATAGTTTGGATGATCTATTTGGTTAACCTTACCTGGCCTTTTGGATTTTGACAATTGGAGGCCTAACTTTAGGGCATCCTACAAGATTTCACCCACTCTTTCTCTTTAGAAAGAGTATTTCTTTCTGAGCCTTTATTGGAGATTATCATATTGTTCTACTTCTCCATCTCCTCCAAGTGTTGGTAACTTCTAAGGATTACCCTTATTCATAGTAGAGTTTGAAGGTTTCTTTTGGTTAATTGCTATGAATGCAACCCTCAAAATTTTGGATGCTCTCCATGCTTTACCTTATATTTTTTGGTCTGAAGCTTTGTGAACTAGATATGGTTGGTGGGTCAATCCTTTCCAACTTCTTGACTTGCATGATGAGATCTTAGAAGGTATGGATAGAATAGTCACTTAGATAGGGTACCATCCATTCTCCTCTTGTGTTATCGAGGACTAAGTTCACTACCTCAAATTGGCTCATGGGTTGTTTACACTTAATATTGAGATTTCTCAATTGTGTGGTATAATCTAAAATCAACTTATTATCACATTTCAATGTTGAGACAAGATCTATAATAGTCACTTTATCGCTGACTCCTTTGAACTAAATTTGGAAAGTCTTCTTCATTTGTGCCCAGGTTTATATGAATTATAGTTGCAAACTGGCATACCACTCAAATGCTACTATTGTTAAGCTTGCTGAAAATTGGCAAAGTAATAATGAGAGATTATTACTTGAATCCCCACATAGAGTCACCAAGTGAGTTATGTGTTGTTCAGGATTTCCCAAGCCATTCAACTATTTGAAATTAAGCATTGTATAGCCTTTGAGAGTCGGCATTTGGTCGCTAGGGTATGGTTTGTCAACATTGTTTATCTTACCCATCTCACTTTCTTGTCTCAACTATGCATCAACCATTCATTGTACCTGTTGTTGTATGTATGATGAAAGTTTCATGTTTTCAGAGATCCCTGGAATTGAGGATTGGATATCCCTTACTGGAGGAGGTGCTTGTGAAGGGCTTATATTTTCGTGGATCTCATCTATAGGAGATACACCTTTTGCTGCCTCTACCACTTGAGATAGTTGTTGAGATCATTCCAACTTATTGAGTTTTTGACTCATTGCAGCATTGTCTCCATTAATTTGATGACCTTCTTTTAAGCTTCATCTTTCTCTTTTCTTTGCTGCCTTAACTATTCTTGCAATGCTTCCATAGTCATTTCTTGATTAGAGCTTTCAGATATGACCAAGGGTTCTGTCAAAATGTGATGATTCCTATCCTGAGAATCAGGTCTAGGCTTTGGATTGAGGCTAATTTATCCCATCAGTTGAGTCATCTCATTCAAGAGTATATTTATGGAGCGGGCCGTCACACCCTTTCTTTGACATGGTAGCAAGGATTGGTTCATAATGGCCCTCTCCTCTTGGATTTCTTCATCAGTAAACCTTACTTAGGTGGCCTTCTTTTGGCATTTGGCTAATTGGGGTGTGGGCTCATAGTCCCTCCTAGAGTCATGGTGAGAAATAACTCTAACAGTGTGGGTGATCTCTTTTTGGGAGTCCCTATATTGGGTTGTGCCTTTATGATGACTCTTGTACTTTTGTTTAGAGATTTGCCCTTTTACCATAGTTTTAAGGCAAGACTTTGCCCCCTGTGACTCACTTTTACCCTTCTCTAAATTGCTTAGTGAAGCAAAAAAGTTGGAGGTAGGGATGGTGATGACTGATTTCAATCGAAGAGTAGGTTTCCCAAGTTGACTGAAAATTCTAGCAGCTTTTTTTTTACTTGTGATAGTCAAGATAAGCTCTTCTTCATTGTGTCTGGATTTGCTTTTGATTGCCCCCTGTGAGAAGTTGGGTGAAGGCGATGAAAACTAAGTTTCGCTTCAGTCCTTACCTTTGAAAAACTAACATCCTTGTTGGTTAAGGCATGGCTTATGGCTCTTCATCTGAACAACCCTTCTCATTAGGAATGATGACATTGGGTCTCTTTCCCCTTGATAGAAGGCAAGAAATAAGCTAGTTTTGCATATCAACCACTTTTGCTGGTGTAGTAAGTGCCCTCTTGAATTGGATGACCACAAAGATGGTCCTGAACATGATCTGAACTTCTGCTGCTCCTATAGTAATCATTGACTGAGGTAAATACACAACTAACCTACCCCCAGGATGATGGTGTATCGTGGAGCGGAGATGTTCTTCATTGTTGCCCTTTGATTTTTTCTTCTGTAAAGGAGAATATAATTGATTAGTCTTCAATCATAATTCTACCTTATTAATGTCTCTATCATATTAACTAGGTTTCTATACTTGGAGGAGAAGTCATGTCCCACTAAATGTGTTAGAATTTATGAGATCGAAATTGACCACCAGGATAGCAGAGACCCTGAAGGGTGATCTGAAATTAAAAATCAAAATTTGTTTTAATTTAAAGTGCACTATCAGGTATTGTGCGAATATTGACTTCCAATAGGAGCAAGCCTCTATTATTAATTACCCTGGTGATTGTTAGAAATGTCCTAAAGCCAGAAACCTAGCTAATAAAATAGAGGCAAAAAAAAAAGGAAAAAGAAGAAAGCATTTAATTGATTTCAAGAAAGGATACAATGCTTAAGCAAGGGTATACCCTCACTTTACAATGAATTTCAACATAGAATTATAGAAAACTTAAAAGAAATAGAGGAAAAAATGGAGTGGAGAAGAAGCTAATGTGTGCTATTGCACCACTCTCCTTGCACTGGACCGCATGGCATTCGAACCAGATTATGGAAGGGGATAGGAGAAGTTTGAAGTATTTCCAATAGCATTGAGCATCAGTGATAACTTTGTGATTTGAAGTATTTTCATTAGCTAATAAGGTGTTAGCCATAACTTTGCTTGGGTTGGAGTGTTTCTATTAGCTAATAAAGCATTGGTGATAACTCCATTGACCATAATGTATTTCTATAGCAAATAAGGCGTAGGTGATAATTTCTTTAGTTTCGAGTTGTTTCCGTAATCGATAGGGCATAGGCGATAACTTCCTTGGTATTTGAAGTATTTTCATAGCCGATAAGGCGTATTTTCTAAAGTATTTTCATAGCCAATAAGGCATAGGCAGTAACTTTTTGGGTTTAGGTAGCATCACCAATGGCTTATAAGATTGGGTATAGCTTTGAGAATCGTATCATCAACTACCTTTGAGGTTGACTAGTTTGAAAGGGTGCATCATCAACTATTTATGGGGTTAACTAGCTTGAAGAATGCATCACAAACTACTTCTGGGGTTGGTTAGTTTAAAGCGTGCGTCACCAACTACTTTTGGGGTTGGCTAGCTTGAAAGGATGTGTCATCAACTGCTTCTAGGGTTGACTAGCTTGAAAGGGCGTGTCTTAACTGCTTCTAGAGTTGACTAACTTGAAGTATGGCCAATAGCTTTGAGGGTATTATTGGTTGCCTTCATTAATTTGGTAGTATCACCAATGACTTAGGGGGTTAGGTATAGCTTTGAAGCATGGCCAACAACTTGGAGCATGTTGGTGATTAACTTCTTTGAATTGGTAGCATCACCAATGGCTTATAAAGTAGGTATAGCTTTGAAGTGTGGCCAATAACTTGAAGCATGTTGGCGATTAATTTCTTTGATTTCAAAGCATCACCAATGGCTTAGGTGTTGGGTATAGCTTTGAAGTGTGAGCGTGTTGGCAATTAACTTCTTTGATTTGGTAGTGTCACCAATGACTTATGGGGTTGGGGATAGCTTGGAAGATGCATTGTCAATGGCTTTTGCAATTGACTAGCTTCGAAGTGTGACCAACAACTTTGAGTGTATTGATAATTAACTTCTTTGATTTGGTAGTATCACCAATGATTTATGGAGTTGGATATAGTTTTGAAGCATTGCTAAATGCTTTTGTAGCATACCCAGTGAGACTCAGTTTGACCTTATTTAGTTCTATTCAAACCAATTCTAGTTCAAGTCAAGGTGGTAATATCACCCATTATTCTTGGCTTGAGAGTATCGTTGAGGGTTTAGCACACCTAGTTGGACTCGATTTTACCTTGTTTAGTTATGTCAGGACTAATATAGTTCAAGTCCAAGTTTGATTTTATCTAGCTTAGAGTCAAGTTTGGGTCGACTTGACTTTGGCTCAAGTTTAAGTCAATTTAGTTTAACTTGATTTCAGTTCAAGCTCAGCCTATTTTAGTTCTAACTTGGCTTTAAGTTTGTCCTTTTAGTTTAAACTTGATTTAACCCAATTAGAATTTGATTTGAGCTTAGTTCAAATTTTTAGAGGGCTCCCCGTGCTTTGCCTTATCTTTCTCTAGTTTAAAATTTTGTGAACTAGCTAAGACTAGAGGGCTAATCCTCTCCAACTTCTTGACTTGTATGGTGAGAAATTGTAAAATGTGGATAGAAGAAACACTCAAGTAGGGTATCATCCAATTCTTTCTTATATTGTTGAGCACAATATTTATAGCCTCAAACTAGTTTATGGATTATTCACACTTAATGCTGAAATTTTTCCATTGTGTGATGCAATCTAACACCAATTCATTGTCGCGCTTTGGTGTTGAGATGAGGTTTACAATGGTCACCATGTCACTAACTCCTATAAATCTGATTTCAAATGTCCCTTTCATTTATGACCAAGTTTGTATAGACTTTGGTTGAAAACTAGCATACCACTCAAATACTACTTTTGTTAGGCTTGCTGAAAATTAGTGGAGTAGCAACAAGGGATTATTACTTGAATCCCCACATAGAGTCACAAAATGAGCTATCTATTGTTTAGGGATACCAATGCCACAAAATTGTTTGAAGTTAGGGATTGTGTAGCCCCTGGGACATGATACTCAGTTGTGATGACTAGGGTATAGTTTGTCTATATCATTTACCATACTCATGTCACTTCCTTGTCTCAATTGTGTAGCCACTATTCATTGTACTTGTTGTTATATGTATGCTGGCAATTCCATATTATCAGTAATCCTTGAGATTAGGGATTAGGTATCCCTTACTAGTAGAGGAGATGCTTGCGAAGGGTCTATATTTTCATAGATTTCATTGACAGGAGGTGTGTCTTTTGCCACTTTTGCAGCTTGAGATGGCTATTGCGATCATTCCAACTTGTTGATCTTTTATCTCATTTTCATCACCAACTCCATCAACTCTATGACCTTCTTTTAAGCTTCATTTTTCTCTTTCCTTTATTGTCTCAATTACTTTCATAGTGCTTCTATGGTCATTTCCTTACTAGAGCTTTCAGTAATGAACAAAACTTCTGTTAGAACATGACGGTCCATGTCTTGAGAGTCAAGTTTGGGTTTGGTGTGTTTTGGAGCTAGGCTAGCTTCTCCCATTAGTTGGTTTGCCACACTCAGGAGTTTACTCATGAAATGAGTAGTTACACCTTCTCTCTGGCATGGTAACAAGGATTGATTTACAAGGACCCTTTCTTCCTGAACATCCTTATCTATAATTCTTGTTTGTGCAACCTTCTTTCGGCATTTGGCTAGTTGGGGTATGGGTTCACAGTCTCTTCTAGAGTCATGATGAGAAATGACTCTAACAGTGTGGATGGTTCCCTTTTTGGGATCTTATGCTTGGTTGTAGCCTTCTGTTGGTTTTTATTATTTTGTTTAGTTATTCATCCCTTAGCTACAGCCTTGAGGTAAGACTATGCCCCATTTGACTTACTCTTACTCTTCTCTAAGCCATTCAATGGGGAGAAGGAGTTAGAAATAGGAATAGTGATGACTGACTTCATTGGAGGGGTAGTCTTCCTAAGTCAGGTGCAAATTCTATCAGCCTTCCCCTTGCTTGAAACAATCATGATAGGATCTTTTTCATCCATGCATAAGTTTGGAATTACTTTTCGTTGTTCCTTATTGGAAGTAGGGTGAAGGCGATCAAAGACTGAGCTTCTCTTTGTGCCTAATTTTTGAAAGACGGATGCCCTTACTAGTTGTGGCATAGATTCTTGCTCTTTATTAGATTGATTCTTCTCATTGGGAATAACAACATTGGGTCTCTTTCCCCTTAATAGATGGCAAGAAGCGAACTCATCTTGTGTGACTACAACATTGGTCGATGAGCTAGCAAGTGCCCTATTGAACGGGATGACCTTAGAAATAGTTCAAAGCTCGATCTAAGCTTTAGCCACTTCTATGACAATCATCAACTAAGGTAAATGCACAATCAATCCTTCCCCAACATGATGGTGTATGTCAAGGAGGGGACGTTCTTTGTTGATGCCATTTGATGCTTTCTTTTTTACAAAAGAGAATACAATTGATTAGTTTCAATTGTAATTCTCTCTTATCAATGTCTCTACTGTATTAGCTAGGTTTCTACACTTAGAGGTAACGTCATATCCCACATGGCATGCTGGAATTTGTGGGATCAAAATTGGTGGCCTGGGATGGAAAAAACCTTGGGGAGCAATCTTGAAACAATAAATCAAATGTGTGGGGGTTTAAGTGTATGATCAGACATTATGGGAACATGACTTTCAATAGGTGCAAGTCCCTATTATTAAATATCCTAACAATTGTTAAGAATCTCCTAAAGTGAAAAACCTAGCTAATAAATAAAGACACAATACAAAAGAAGGAAGCATGATTTGATTGATTTGAGAATAGAGTACATAGTTTATGCAAGGGTGTATCCTCACTTTACAATGAATTTAAATCTATAATTATGGAAAGTATGAAATAAGAAATAGGAAATAGGTAAGAAGCTTGATGGTCACTACTACCCTATTTCCATGCAATTGACCTAGTGGGATTTGACTCAGACGAGTCTAGAGTTGATCTATGGTAGATGTTGATAACTTGCTGATAGATGTGGCCCACTTCATTGGCCTATAGTATCACTAACAGCTTTTGGGGTTGACAATCTTGAATGGTGCATCACCGATGGCTTTTCGGGTTGCTTCACTTGAAGGGTATGTCACCCAAAACTTTTGAGATTGGCTAGCCTTGAAAGGAGCATCATCAATGGCTTTGGAGTTTATTGGTTTTGAAAGGGGCATCACCAACAGCTTTTGGGGTTGGCAAGCTTTGAAGGGAGCATCATCAATGGCTTTTGTGATTGAATGGCTTTGAAGGGAGCATCATCAACAGCTTTTAGGGTTTATTGGCTTCGAAAGGAGCATTACCAATGACTTTTGGATTTGGCTAGCTTTGAAGGGAGCATTATCAATAGCTTTTGGGGTTGACGGCTTTGAAGGGACATCACCAATGGCTTTTTAGTTTGGCTAGCCTTTAAGGAAGCAACATCAAAGGCTTTTGGGGTTGATTGGCTTTGAAGGGAGCATCATCAATGACTTTTGGGGTTGACTGGCCTTGTAGTGTGGCCAACAGTTTTGAGCATGTTGTCGGTTGACTTTGTTTAAACAAGATATTATGGTTGACGAACTAAGTGAGTTCAAGCTTACCTTAGATTTGAAGGAATGATTAGCAGTCTTAGTTAATGCTAATCATCTTTGATTTAATAATTGATAACCTTTCTTGGTTTGTTGTCAATTAAATTTTAGGTGTCATTGATGGCTTTGAACTTGTTATCAATTAACCTTAATTGATCTTGGATCCTACCCTAGTTAGGTTCCTATTAGATCCTTAATGGATTTTGGGTCTTACTCTGATTGGATTCTTGATGGATCATTAATGGATGTTAGATCCAACCCCTGATGGGTCCTTAATGGATCTTTAATGAATGTTAGATCCAACTTTTGATGGATTCTTGATGGATCCTTAATAGATGTTGGATCCAAACCCTGATGGATCCTTGATGGATTCTTAATAGATGTTGGATCTAACCCTTGATGGGTTCCTAATGGATCTTTAATGGATGTTAGATCCAACCCCTAACTCCTTGATGGATCCTTGATAGATGTTGGATCCAACATTTATGGGAATCCTTAATGGATGCTGGATCCAACCCTTCATAGATCCTTAATGGATGTCGAATCAAACCCCTAATGGATCCTTGATGGATCCTTAATAGATGTTGGATCCATCTTTTAATGGGTTCTTGATGGATCCTTGCTCAACACATTAATGGGTTTGGGTTCAAACCTTAATGGACTTGGGTCCAAGTTCAAGTCCGTTTTGATTTCGCTTACTTTTAGTTTCAGTTTTGGTTGACCTATTATGGTTCAAGTTTGACCAATTTTGGTCTAGGCTTGACCTTTTCTTATATAGGTTTGACCTATTTTGGTTCAAGTTTGACCTAATCTGGTTCAAGTTTGAATTTAGCTTTACACAATTTGCATTTGGTTTGAGCATGGTTTAACGTAGTAAGGGTTTAGTTTGAACTTAGATTAATCTAATTAGGGCTTGATTCAAACTTGGTTTGAATTTGAGTTTGAGTTTGATTTGCCTTGATTAGGGTTTAGGTCAAACTTGGCTTGACCTAGTTTGGACTTGGTTCGAGCTTTGGCTTGACTAAATCTAGGTTTGGTTTGAATTCAATTTGAATTTATTTTGATTTAATTCAAATGTGGACTGACTCAATTAGAGTTTGACTCACTTTAGAGTTCTATTTGGATTTATTGTGACTTAGTTCGCATATTGTTTGACTCAATCAGAGTTCTATTCAACCTTGTTGTGATTTAGCTCAAATGTTGTTTGACTTAGTTTAGAATTCTATTCAAACATGTTATGGTTTACTTTGAATGTTGTTTGATTCAATTGGAGTTAGATTTAAACATCTAGGTTGACTTGATTTGGATATGAATTGATTCAGGTTTTGACAGACCAAATCTTAGCCCAATTAAAGTTGAATCTAAACCTAGATCATTAGTTTTTCTGATCAAAATGGATAACTAATTGGGGAAGCAATCAACCGACTGAGTGGGTGTCATTCTAGGTATATTAGAATTGGACAACCAATTTAGATACTGGTCATCTAACAAAGCGAGTTCCTTTCTCGATCCGTTAAAACTGGTTAACCGATTGAGGTACTAGTCGACTGGCAGGGCACATGCTAATCTTTGATGGATGAGAATTGTCGATTGGTTTGTGAAAATCAGATGGCCGGCAGGTAGTTTTCTGCATGATTGATGACTAATTTTAGTCTATTTCTTTTTTCGATTCAGATTCTTTTGGTGCTTTGTTCAAGTTCATTCTATTTTGTTTATTTATTTTAGCCAAATTGGCCTGAGTTTAAGATGGTTGATTTATTTTAATTGATTTATATTCATGAATTTTATTTTGGTTTGAGAGCCCTCAAGTTATCACTATAACTTTAGGTGAACTCATGGGCTGACCCTAAGTTGTTTAGACATTTAGGTGAGCTCAAGAGTTGACCATCGAGTTGTCATGATAATTATTGGGCCCGATTGATGAGTTCCACAAATCCCATAATGCACCTCATATATAACTTCTTTCGCTTCTATGTCTAAGAGATAGCACACAAGTAGTTATTTGAAGAACCTTCTATAAAGAGTGTCATTGATAAGTAGAAAGCATGTAGCTCTCTTTCTAAGTTATGTCTATGTGGATTTATCTTCTAGGAGTTCTCCGCTTTTGAGGTAGTTGGTGAATAGTAGTATCTAATCTATGGCCTCTTCTATTAGTTTAGATTCATCCTCTCATATTGGATGTTGAAGACTGAGCTTATCACTCGTCTACCATGGACTATGATTAGAATTTCTCCCTGATTAGAATCAGCCAGTGTCTTGGCTAATTTGGCTAATGAATCAACTTCCACATTAATAGACTAGGAATCTTAGTTATTTGAACATGTGAAATTTGTCATATAAGCTCTTGAGTCTTTTCATGGTATTTCAAGAGCTTAGATTTGTGGACTTTATATTTGCCTTGGACTTGGTTGATAACCAGTTGCTACTCACCACAGATATGTAGGCATAATATTTCCATATTGAGGGCTATTTCCAATCCTACAATTAAGGCCTCATATTTAGCTTTATTGTTTGTGCACAATTTTGAGAGGGAATAGGAATATTATAAAATGCCCCCATTCAAAGTGACATAAATGACTCCAATGCCTACTTTGATTTGTATCAGCTTTGGTCTAATCCCTAGTCTGATGGATGATGCTCCATCAAAGTATAGCTTCTAGTAAGTTTTCCCTTTCACAACCAAAAGGATCTCTTCGCCAAAGAGCTAGCAACTCAGTGGAGAATTGTCTAATACTGGATGAGCTATGAGAAAATTAGCGAGGGCTTGCTATTTGATTGTCTTTTAGGGAGTGAACTTGATATTGTATTTCATGAGGATTAAAGCCCACTTTGCTAGCCTTCCCATAAGTACAGGCCTATCATCAAGTATTTTATAGGATCAATCTTTAACATTAACATGACTTGATGAGAAAGCAAATAATGCCCTAGCTTCTTAATCATAAATATAAGTGCCAGACAATACTTTTTAATGGGAGAATAGTTGCTTTTTACCCCCACTAGCATTCTATACAGATAGTAGAGTGTATTTTCTTTGTCTTCTCCATTATTCTAGGCAAGAAGTGCCTGCAGGGATCCTTACATTACTGCCATATAGAGGATTAAGGGTTTATCAAGCAAGGGTGCTACCAGGACTAGTGGTTTTAAGAGATACTGCTTGATCTCTTCAAAGTCTTATTGGTAGTCTCGATTCCAAATGAACAGAGAGTTCTTCTTCATCAATCTGGAAAAACATTTGCATTTTCTAGAGAGGTTTGAAATGAATCTCCTAATGTATGTGAGTCGGCCTTGGACTAATCTTAATTGGTTCAAGTTATTGAATGGTGGCATATCCAAGATAGTTTTGATTTTAGATGGATTGATTTCAATCCCTTGATGTCTGACAACAAAGCCAATAAATTTTTTCGATGATACCCCAAAAGCATACATCATGGGATTTATTTTTAAGTTATATTTCCTAAGGCAATTGAACACCAATCTCAGGTCTTGAATATGATTGTCTTTGGACTTAGTTTGGACTACCAAGTCATTCCCATAACATTACAGCAATGGGTGTATGAGGTCATCAAAGATTTGGGTCATAGCCCTTTGATAAGTGGCGCCTGCATTTTTGAGCCTGAAGGGCATCACCTTATAGTAGTAAATGCCAATTGGTGTTCTAAAGGCCATATATTTCTCATCATCAAGATGCATTTGGATTTGATTGTACCTTGAAAAACCATCCATGAAAGAAAATATTTTGAAGTCAACCATGTTGTCAATCACGATTTCCATTATTGACAATGGAAAGTCATCGTTTAGACATACTTTATTCAAGTCCCTATGGTCCACATAAGTACTGATTTGGCAATTCTTCTTCTTGATTGGCACGATGCTTGCCACCAAATTTGGGTATTTGTCCTCTCTGATGAAGCCTGCTTTGATCAATTTCTTCATTTTTTCTATCACCTCTATTCTAGGTCGAGTTTCATCTTCCTAAGTAATTATTTGACCAGTGGAAGCTTGGGATTGATGACCAACTTATGGATTGCAACTTCAGGATCTAGTCCAGGCATCTTCTTATAGCTCCATGCGAAGCAGTCAATGTACTCTCGGCGCACTACTTTGAGTAGGGTTTGGCTCTCCCCTGAGAGTTGAGTGCTAATGAAAGTTGGCTTGGGGTTCTCCTCTAAGCCTAGGTTGATCTCCATCAATTCATCGACTATGGATTACCCCATGTTCTTAAGTTTTGGTGGAGCTTCTTTCAGTTTGAGGATTATTTCTCCACCAAGTAGTTCATCACGTTAAGTGAGATTTGGCTAAGGTTCATTTGAGGGTGTTTTGGCAGCATCATGCCCCTTTCTTCTGGTCTTGATGAAATTCCACCAAGAATGTGACCTTCTTATGATGCTTGAAGAGTCGCAACTACATCAATATATGCATCACGGGATACTAATGTCATTTGATCATCCTGAATATCAAAGAGAGGTCAAATAGTGACCATGAGGTACATATGGACGTTTAGAGTAATATAGCCCAATCCTTTAGTGTTCCTGTTTCCTCTTCTAGAAATGTAAGCAATCCCTTGGGGAAGATCCCATAAATTCTTAAAGAAATGACTCTCTCTTTATCTATGGATGTCCACATCTAGATTTGTTGATTATTTGACAAAGCTGGTCTGAGAAATATTTAGGCATGGCTACTAATTGATAGTTACCATCATCTGCTAGATCTTCAATTCCCAGAATTTTATGTATGTATAGGGCACAAGGGATTGCTTTGTAAAATAGTATTTCCTTTTTCTACTTTGCACCATGGAGGAATATAGAAAGTCATTAATTCTTCCATGATGTTAATGCTTAACTCATCTAATGGCTTAAATAAGCCCTTCGAAACTTTAGTAAAAAGTAGAGTATTTTCCATTTGACCCAAGAAAACTTGCAGGGTTTCTTCATCTGAAGAATCTGGGTCAGAGTTGCTTCCTACGTGATGAGGAACGAAGATCATTCTAGCAATCTTTTATTTTACATTGAGTGATAGAAGCAGTCCTTAATTAGCATGAGATCTCTAGTAGTATTTTGCATCATCATAATGTATCTCATAAACATCAAAAGGATGTATGTCTCCATCAATACAGTGTTCTTCACCATCCTTAAATTATTTGAGGCATTAATGTAGGGTTGATGGCACTACTTTATTTTCATATAGCCATGGCCTCCCTAATAATGCTTTGTATGATGCATCAATATTGATCACATAAAACTTGGCATCTATCATCAACTCACCAACTTTCAAAGGGATAGTTATGGCTCCTAGAGCTCTTTGGCTATTCTAGTTAAACCCTTGGATGGTTCTAATCTTGTATGATAGGTGAGACTCGACCAAAATTAGAGCTCTTAGAGTTCAAAGAGTCATCAAATTGACTAAGGAACCTAGGTCAATCAGGATGTGATTGATCTTGATCCTATCATTATTCCCTATGACTTAAAATGGTCTGTTGTGATCTGTTGTTCCAAGTAGCAAGTCATTATTTGTGAAAGTGATGATGGGAGTTTGATGTGCATACAAAGTCTCCTTCATTTTCTCTTCAGTGAAGTATGCTTGGTAGTTGGCTGGATTCTGTAAGATATACACCAGTATATTCCTAAGTTCTTGTAATATCATTAAGGTATCAAACACACTTAACATGGTAGAGATTTTTTGAGGTGGACTACTATGTTGTATTCCACCTTCTTGAGTGTAGGTTTAGCTTAAAAAGGCTCGATGCCCTCATTTATCTAAATTTTCTTTTCCTTGTCCTTGGGGATGTTGTTGTCCCTAGGTATTGGAGCTTGTCTTGGAGGCAGCACTCTTCCACCTTGGAGTTGTATTTGGTTTATCCTCCTTAATTGAAATCTAGCATCGTGCACTCAATAAGGCTCATCTTTGCAATCACTCTTGAAGCTAATCATATGATAAGAATTAGTGAACCCTTGCCCTAGTAAGTAGTTTCCTGAATGTCCTTAAAAAATGTGACTGGCTGATAATCATCTCACTCGACATCAGAATTAGGCACATGGGGTTTCCTCATAGAGAGATCTTCAAAGATGCTTTAGGTGGAAAAAAGAGCTTTAGCATTAGCTCATTTAATCCTCTCCCAAAATTCCTACTTCTTTCATTAGTGCTTACTAGTGTAGAGCCTTTTGAAGCAGTCATAAAAGTTGTTCTGACTTAGATATGGAGCCATATTCATTGTTCATGCTTTGTATGTATAATTTCTCTAAAGTTGGTAATGTGCATCCTTCCACAAGTTCTAGGATTGGGATCTTACTAAACCTAGTAGGTCGAGCATTTGTTGTCGGATTACTTGAGGGAGGCTAAGATAGTCGTTCATCAATGTTCACCTCGGAAATATGAGTCACCATACAGCAAGAAGGCATAGACTTAGATAAGTCTCTTTAATAGTGCCTGACTTTCTTGACCCATCTCTAGAGCAGATGGCATAAATGATCATTTTGATTCCGGGAAAGGTTAGTAAGTGATTTCTCACCGCCCCTATGAGGTCTTTTATATGGCTTTGCCTTTCCTGCTAGCACCTTCTCCATCTTCTCGACTTCCTCATAGAGCATGCTAGTTGTATTTGTCATGCATTGCATATGGCCAACCATAGCCTTCATGTGCTTGTTTAGTATCTGCACTTACCCCTTGACAAAATTTATGTTAGCTATAGCTAGTTCTTTCATAGCCTCTAGATGTAGTTTTAGCATGTCATAGTTGTACTCATAGATGAACCATTCTCTAAGATAGTCATCTGAGGAGTAGTCCTTGAGGAGACATGTGGGATCTCTCACTTCATCAGTAACATCCTTAGTTAATCTATTCACCCCTTCTCACCTTATGCCCTGAATTTCATCCTTATTGAAGCAACGGGGTGGTGATCATCTTGGTTGTAAACCTCTAATAGTAAATATGGCGGAGCATGTTGCCACTAGAAGTTCACTCTCCCCATCTTCCACATCAGGGTCTTCTAGTAGAGCTCTAACTTTATTAGGAAAGAATTCCTCAAGAGTTACCTATCTTCTTTCTCCTTGGACATATTTGTCTAGGGTATCGATGTATGCTTGGATAGCTAAATTCTTGATATCATATTCATCCTATTGAACTAGCTTCTTCTTCTTGCTTATATTCTTTTTCTTTCTGATGCTCTGGGTAGGCGAGACAGTTTGCTCTAATGAGGCTTTCTTCATCGCCATCCCAGGCTCTTCAGAGTTTCTAGCCATCTTTTTCATCAGCTTTTTTGGCCTATTTGAAATGTAGATGTTTCACATGTGCCCTTATTCGGGAGTACATTGTGCTTCTTCCCCTAAGAGGTATATTCATGGTCCTTGAACACAATAATATGATTAATGTGTTCGGTGGGCGTTTCCAATAAGGTCGCCTTCGAGAGAGTTAGCTTGCCCTCTTAGTATTGCTTTTCAACCCAATCCTTGAATACATAGTAATCTTCAATGGTATACCCCAAACTCTCTAGTAAGGATAATAATTTGGGTGATCTATTTTTTTGGCCAAGCTTGGCCTCTTGGATTCTAGAAATTAAAGCCCTAATCTCAAGACATCTTAGAAGATTTTACCTACTCTCTCTCTTTTGAAAGAATATTCACTAACTCCTTCGAATCTGATTTGGAAAGCCTCTTTCATTTGTTCCCAAGTTTGTATGAATTTTGATTGCAAACTAGCATACCACGTGAATGTCACTCCTATCAAGCTTGCTAAAAATTGGTAGAGTAACAACAAGGGACTATTACTTGAATCCTCATACAAAGTCACAAATTATGCTATGTGCTACTCAGAGTTGCCCATGGCATCAAACTATTTGAAACTAGGCACTATATAGCCCCTGGGATATGGCACACGATCATGATGGCTAGGGTATGGTTTGTCACCCTCATTTATCCTACTCGTCTCACTTTCTTGTCTCAACTATGTAACCACCATTTGTTGTACCTGCTATTATATGTATACTAGCAAATTCATATTATCAGGGATTGTATATCTCTTGTTGGAGGAGGTACTTGCGAAGAACCTATATTTTCATGGATCTCATCTATAAAAGATGCCTCTTCTACCACCTCTACTGCTTAAGATGGCTATTGAGATTATTCCAATTTCTCAACTTTTTGACTCATTTGTAACATCATCTCCATCAACTCAATGATCTTCTTTTGAGCTTGATCTTTCTCTTTGTCTTGTTGTCTCCATTGTTCGTGCAGTACTTCTATGGTAACTTCTTAATTGGAGCTTTCAGTTATAACAAAGACTTTGATTAGAACATGATGGTTTATGTCTTAAGGGTCAGGTATGAGCTTTAGGTTGTGGCTAACTTCTCCCATCAGTTAAGTTATCTCTTTCAAGAGTTTACTCATGTAGCAAATCATCACAACTTCTCTTTGACATGGTAGGCAAGATCGATTCACAAGGGCCCTCTCCTCTTAGATTTCTTCATTAGTAAACCTCACTTGAATAGTTTTCTTTTGGTGCTTGGCTAGCTGGGGTGCAAACTCATGGTCCCTCTTAGAGTGATGATGAGAAATAACTCTGACAGTGTAGGTGGTCTCTTTTGGCATGTCCCCATGCTGGATTGCAGTCTTATGATAACTCTTATTGTTTTTTTTGGTGACTCACCCTTTTGCCACAATCTTAAGGCAAAACTATGCCCCCTGTGATTTGCTTTTCATTCCTCCCTATAAGAAGTTGGGTGAAGGCAACCAAAGACTAAGCTTTGTTTCGGCCCTAGACTCTAGAAGACTAATATCCTTGTTAGTTGAGACCTGACTTCTGGCTCTTCATCTGAACAGCCCTTCTCATTAGGAATGATAACATTGGGCCTCCTTCCCCTTGATGAAAGGTGAGAAATAGGCTAGTTTTGCATGATAGCAACTTCAGTCGATGCAATGGTAGGTGCCTTTTTTAATTGGATGACCTCAGAGATGATCCAGAACCAGATTTGAACTTTAGCTGCTTATAAGACAACCATTGATTGAAGTAAGTTCACAGCTAATCCTACCCCCAAGATAATAGTGTATCTTGGAGTGAAGATGTTCTTCGTTGATGGCATTTGATTCTTTCTTCTACAAAGGAGAACACAATTGCTCAATCTTCAATCATAATTCTACCTTATCAGTATCTCTATTGTATTAATTAGGTTTCTAGACTTGAAGGAGAAGTCAAGTCCTACTAGGTGTGCCAAAATTTGTGGGATCAATTTTGGTGTCCCAGGAATATCAAAGAATCCAGGGAGTGTCCTCAAATCACAAATCAAAATTTATTTTAATTTCAAGTGTACTATCAAGTATTGTGAGAATATTGACTTCCAACAAATACAAGTCCTTATTGTTAATTATCTCGCAATTGTCAAAAAACTCCTAAACCAAGAAATAAAATAGAGACATAAAAAAGAAAAGAAGAAAGACATTCGATTGATTTTAAGAAATAACATATGGCTTAAGTAAGGGTATACCCTCACTTCATAGTGAATTTCAATATGGAATTATAAAAAAATATGGAAAAAAGAGGAAAGAGAAAGTAGGAGTGAAGAATAAGCTCTAATATGTGTTGTTGCCCCACTTTTCTGCACTGGACCATGTAGTGTCTGACTCAGATTAACTCGGTCTTCAACAAATGGTGATGTCATCGTTTGATGGGACATGGAAGGAAATGGTAGGGGTTCGAAGTGTTCCAATAGCTTTGAGTATTGACAATAACTTTATTTGGTTTGAAGTATTTTCATTAGCCAATAAAGCATTGATGATAACTTTGAGGCTTGAAGAGTTTACATTAGCTAATAAGGCATTGGTGATAACTTCATTTGCTTTAAAGTGTTTTTATAACTCTATTAATTTTGAAGTATTTTCGTAGCCCTTAGTGTGTAGGTGATAACTTTTTTTTGATTTTGAAGTGTTTCTGTAGCCAATGAGGTGTAAGCAATAACTTTATGTGATTTTAAAGTGTTTCTATACCCAATAAAGCATGAGCAATAACTTTATTTGGTTGTGGAGTGTTTCATAGCCCTGAAGCATAAGTGATAACTCCACTAATTTTGAATAGTTTTCAAAACTAATGAGGCATAAGTAATAAATTTATTTGATTTTGAAGTGTTTCTATAGCTAATAAGGTGTAAGTAATAGCTTTATAAATTTGAAGTATTTCCGTAGCCTATGGGGCATAGGTAATAACTTCATTGATTTTGAAGTGTTTCTTTATCCAATGAGGCATAAGTAATAACTTCATTTGGTTTTAAAGTGTTTCTATAGCTAATAAATTGTAAGTAATAACTTTATAAATTTAAAATATTTCTATAGCCTGTGGAGCATAGACAATAATTTTGTTGTTTTGAAGTATTTCTATAACCAATAAGGTGTAAGCAATAACTTCATGAATTTGAAGTATTTTCATAGTCTGTGGGGCATAGATAATAACTTCATTGATTTTGAAATATTTTTATAGCTAATGAGGTGTAAGCAATAACTTTATAGATTTGAAATATTTTCGTAGCCCGTGGGGTGTAGACAATAACTTTGTTGATTTTGAAGTATTTCTATAGTAAATAATATGTAAGCAATAACTTCATAAATTTGAAGTGCTTCTATAACCTATGAGGTATAGGCAATAACTTTGTTGATTTTAAAGTGTTTCTATAACCAATAAGGCATAAGCAAGAACTTCATAAATTTGAAATTTTTTTGTAAATCATGGGACATAGGGAATAAATTCATTAATTTTGAAGTATTTTTATATCCAATGAGATGTAACTAATAACTTCATGAATTTGAAGTATTCGCATAGCCCGTAAGGTGTAGACAATAACTTTGTTGATTTTGAAGTGTTTTTATAACCAATAAAGCATAAGCAAGAACTTCATAAATTTAAAATATTTTCGTAAACCATGGGGCATAGGAAATAACTTTATTAATTTTGAAGTATTTTTATAGTCAATGAGGCGTAAACAATAACTTCATGAATTTGAAGTATTCCCATAGCCTGTGAGATATAGATAATAACTT
Organism: Trichopus zeylanicus subsp. travancoricus; assembly: GCA_005019695.1. Lineage (NCBI taxonomy): Eukaryota > Viridiplantae > Streptophyta > Magnoliopsida > Dioscoreales > Dioscoreaceae > Trichopus > Trichopus zeylanicus. The sequence continues at coordinate 1,309,173 of RXID01014245.1, forward strand.
CGTTGATTTTTAAGTGTCTCTATAACCAATAAGACATAAGTAATAACTTTATTTGGTTTTAAATTAGTATTACCCACTGCTTCTAGAGCTGGATATAGCCTTAGAATGCTGCCAAAGGCTTTTATAGCATACCCAACGAGACTGAGTTTAACCCAGTTCATTTTTTATATGAACTAGCATTGGTTCAAGTTAGAATGGTAACATCACTCGTTGTTCATGGCCTTGGGGTATTGTCGAAAGTTTAGCACACCTAACAAGACTCAGCCTGACCTTATTTAGTTTCATCAAGACTAATATGGTTCAGGTTTTTGTCTAGTTTGGAATTAGTTCAACACTCAATTTCGATTCAAGTTTGAATTGATTCAACTTGATGTTTGAAAATTGATTGAATTATAATTCAATAATTCCTTCTTAAAAGATAGCAATATGTTTCGATTTTTTATTCCCAAAACCTATGGTGATTGAGTTTGCAATGATGCTTTGTGGCATAACCAAAGGAGCCATATGAAACTTCCATTCCAAAATCACTATTGATATTGATAGTGAATGTTCAATAATGAATTCAATTTGCTAAGCTTAGCATTTATTTTCAAAAGAATATTTGTCCAATACTGATCATTGACTCTGGTTGGAGTAGTGTTTATTTCAATTTGAGTCTAATTTGACTTAGTTTAATATTCAGGACTCAATTTTAGTTTGAGTTTGATTTTATTTGATTCAAATCGAGTTCAACCTTGTATTAGACCTTCATCAGGTTCATGTCCGCATCTTGATAGACTTTGGTTCAAGTTCAAGTCAATTTGGTTTAACTTAATTTCAATTCAAGCTGGGTCTGGTTCTAATTTGATTTCGAGTTTGACCCTTCAATTTAAATTTGATTTAATCCAATTAGGATTTGATTTGAACTTAGTTTGACCTAGATTAGATTTAATTTGAATTGATCTTGAATTGACCAAACTTGAACTGATTAGAGTTGAATCTGAGCTAATTTGGTTTGAATCAATTTAATTTTAATTTTAGATCTAGTTCAATTTGAGTTTTTGCTCATTCAATTTAGGTCCATTTAGTGGTCCATTTCAATTAATTTAGTTTTGCTCAATTGTTCTAATTGAGTTCAATATGAATTCTAATCGATTTGTATTAACTGATTTCGCTTGAGAGTCCATGAGCTATCATGATAATATTCAGTGAGCTCGCAAGCTGGTCTTACTCCAGATAGGCGTTCGGTGATCTCACAAGTTGGATTCAGTCTAAGTAGACGTTCGCCGAGCTCAAAAACTGGTCTTAATCTGAATAAATGTTCGACGAGTCCACAAGCTAATTTTATTCCAAGTAAACGTTCAGCGAGCTCGCAAACTGATCTTAATTCGAATAAACAATCGGCGAGCTCGTAGATTAACTTTAGTCCAAATATATGTTCGATGAACTCGCAAGCTGGTCTTAATTCGAATAAACATTTTGCGAGCCCACAGGCTGCCATTTGTCTAAATTGATTTTGAACAAGCCCATCGGCTGGCCTTAGACCAGAATTGACTTTCGGACAAGCCTGTAAACTAACCCATATTTCAGTGGTGGAGGTCCATCAATGTGCAGAGCCGCGAGTGATCACAAAAGTATCAAAAGTTCGTCATCATTGAAAATTCATGGGTGGCCGTAGTAATGTCGAGAATTCACTATTTTTGAGAAATCATGAATGATTACAGTAGCATTGAGAGTTTATTATTTTTGAGAGATCATAAATGACTATGATGATAATAACATAAAAATCGAGATTAAAAAACCTTTCCATTGTTTTGCTGCTTTTTTTTTACACAATTTTTATTTTTTTATATTTTTTTTTCCTTCTCTGTTTCTTTCCTCCTTTCTCCTTCCTTCTCCTCAAAGCCTTTTCCTCCTTGTCCATGCTGTACTTCTCTCAACCGTGCCGGTCTGCTTCTCTCTGTGTCTTTTATTTTGTAGGTTACTCAATTTATAGACTTTTAGGAGATTTATTTTCAAATCCGTGATTGGTTTAGTTTTGAAAGCTCTTGGGACTGTAATATTTGATGGAAATTATTTTTATGTTTTGTTATTAGCTTCTTATCCATTTGATTAGATTTATTTTTTTAATGATGAAATTAAAAATATGTACTATTTTTGAATGCTGAATTATTAGAGAATTATTTACAAATTTTTTCGAAAATTTGAATTAAAATATAGTTCTATAAACTCCAAGGAATTTTTTTTACAAAAAAGACCTATTTATAAAAGTTTAAAATTTTTAGGGTCTTTTTTTAATAAAATATAAACTTGTTTATAAATAAAAATTTTTGGAGATTTATTTGCAAAAATCAGAAATTTCTCGAGTTTATTTATGAAAGTTAGAAATTTGAGGAATTTATTTACAAATATCAAATTTTAATACGTATATTCACAAACTCAAGATTTTGTGGGAATTAATTTGAAATTATAGAACTTTTAAGGATTTTTTCCACAAAATTTTCATCTTAGAGACTTATTCGGAAAAGAAGTCGAATCAGAGACTCATTTGTAAAAATTTTATCATTTTCATTTTGCTCCAAATATTTGATGAAATTTGAGTCCTATTTTAGTCCAATCATCCGGCCCAATCAGCTTTCTTTAATTTAAGCTTAAATTTTTTAACCATTTAAATCCAAATTAAACCTAATTTTAGGTCGGATTTGATCATGATTTCGATTCAATTGAGGCCCATATCTAGATCACAATCTAATTGCATTCAACTCTATATTTTGACTTAATTTTAATTAAATTTGATTTTCAATCAAAATTGACTCAAATAGGCCTCTTTGGCATATTGAGGTGTTGTCCATGGCTTTGAGCTTATTGTCGATTAATCCTAATTAATTTAAATTTGACTTGATCCAAACTTGTTTTTGTAAGTAAATTAATCGCTTATCGAGGGGTGAATTAAGTGTTGAAAACCAATGCAACTTCTTTGAGGTAAAATCCAAAATCAATCTAATCCATAATCAAATGAGTAGATAAGATAGAATAAAGGATAGAGTATACCAAAATTTAACATAGTTTGGACACCAAGCGGTCCTACTCCATGGTCCGTACTTCAGCCTTGAGGACTTTTAACTCTTCACTAAGAGTGTCACTTCATCGGTGAACCCAACTCCATACAATCTCCTTTCTCCAACCAGCAAGTATACTCCAAACCGAAGTTAATAACTCTTAATCACTCCAAACAACCTTGGAGCAAATGACAAGTGAAAATTCATAAGAATTGGAATAATCTAATGCTCATACAAAATCCTCTCAATACTAAAGGAAAGGACAATAAAAGCTAACTCGAGATTGGATGATTTAAAGCACAAGAATGGCTAGTGAGTTGAAGAAGGCTTTGATCTCTTTTTAACAATGGAAAGAAGATATTAAAAATATTAGAAGAAGCCTCTTCAACTCTATTTCTATGTTTGGGGTCCAATCAAACCCTTAGGGGTGAGATCCCATGGCTTTATTCACTCTAACAATAAAAAAAATTAATCGTTAATTATGCAGAAAAATTATTCCAGACATCTGTTGCAAAGAATCGGACATCTGATTTCAATTTATAGACTCAACTTTGAAGCCCTACCAAATATTTGATTCTGTACTAGATGTTTGATTCAGTTGAACTCAAAAAGCCTATCAGACATCTAGTTCTATACCGAACATTTAGTTCTATCTTATACTAAAAATGTAATTTTTAGCCTGACTCAACCTATTGTTCGGTTCAGTTAGGAAAGATATCTTAAGAGCTTCTTGCAGAACTCTTTTGCGACCTTAAATACTAAACAATTTATCTCAAATAAGCTCTTGACACAACTCAAAAACCAAGAGATAAAAAGAAGTAGTAATGATATCCATAAATGATTCAACACATCAAGTCATGAAGCACAAGTTATAAACTAGAGTTAAAATCATAAAACATAATGTCATAAAACTCCAAACCATACACCAACAAGTTAGATATCCAAACACACTAAAACCATAATCCATACATGAAAATCAAGGTCCACAAACTCCAAAATCGAAAGAAAAGAATGAAAACTCTAAATCTAGGTGCTAGGTCCTGGAGGTAGTCAAGGAATTGAGTGATCCATATGGGAGAAAATCATCTTCGAGAGTCTATCTAGGGATGTGCACATCATAGTAGACATCTCATCCATGGAGGGCCAGAGCTGGGTAGGTCCTGCAGGTGTGCAAGCCTGGCAACAAAATCAGCCTTGGACTCAATGGATGATGCATAGGAAGCTCCAATGCATCCATGAGTCCCTAACAGACTATGCTCTGTGGCCTCAAGCTCTACTGCCTTGGTATGCTCATCACCACTCTCTCTCCCGAATCCAAGAACCATCATGCAAGGAGAAGTCCATCTGAAAGAGGGTGAAGTGAGAGAAGCTATCAGCTTGCATATAGGAATGAGCTATAGAGGGGTCACATTGATGAGCTAGAGCACCAAAGTTCCTAAGAATCAAGGTGATGAAGCTAGGAAAGCCAAGGGTGGCATGTGAGTGTCGAGTATAATGACCCATATGGTGGTTAATAATGTGAAGTAGGCATACCGTACGGCCAGTTAAGAGATAGAAGATAAGATATAACTTAGTAAATAAGACTTCATTTCTATAATCTTCTTTGGGAAGAATGGTATAAGCAAGAATCTGATGAAAGATGTAGGCTCTAGGTGAGAGAAGGGGAGACTAAAGCTCCCACAAAGCCTCACCCCAATTTCCCTTAAAGAAGGCCTCAACAACTAACTGATAAGGGGGAATCTAGTTAGGCTTTTGCGGGTAATAGTCAATTGCTCCCCTACAATAGGTATACCAAGAATAGAACCTAAGATAATAGGGGTAAAAGATATTTGTCTATCACCATAGTGAGTATCAAAAGTATTAGAGTTTTCATCAAAATTGGCATTTGCATAGAAGATTCAAACATCATAACCATAGTAGATTTCATGTTTGATTAAGAGGGTGTCCAACCTTGAGCATCAAAAAGGGTTTTAAGATTGAGAGAATGAAGATTGTCAAAATCAATGGTGCGAGAAACAACAATTTGAGAGTTGGCAAATTTAGTTTGAAATTGAGTAAAAGATTCTAGAGAAGTGAATTCAAGGGGAAAAGAATTATTACCAAGTGAAGAAGAGGAACCTTCATCCTTCCTCTTCTTGGTGACAAGGCTATTGAATCTTTGAGCCATTGGAGGAAGAAGGCTTGAGATAGAGGTGTGGGAAGAGGAGATATCGATGATGATGGACCCAAATTGAGGGATAATGCCTTGGATCATTGGAGAGGGTGGCCAGAGTGCTCAAGTGGGTCGCCAAAGACGAATCGCGCACAAAGGGGATGGAAAATAGACCTGCACTAGGACTTAAATCTTTGAAATCGGGCCCCACTACCGTGTATTGAACGTCTAGTTCATGAATCGGACATCTAACAACAAAAAAATTATGTATATTAAACTACTGTATTGGGAATCCAGTATAGAAATGGATGTCCGACAAGAAGAATATGTGTATATTGATTTGCTATATTAGACATTCGGTACAAAACAAGTGTCTGATAGGAAAGTTGGCAGCGCAAATTTATTCAAAATCGGACATCCATTTGTAAATTGAATGTCCAATTCAGAGAGAACTCCTCAGCCATCAAACAAACACAAAAAAGTAAAGTTAAAACTACAATGCCAAGGATTATAAAGAATCATGAAACTTTTGCAATACCAATGACATTCCGAATGAAAAAAAATCACATGTTGTCCAAAGGTTTTGTAAAAATATCTACATGTTGACAATCAATTTCAATAAACACCAATAAAATATCCTTTTTCAAAATATGATCTCAAATAAAATGATAAAAAATGTCAATATGATTAGAATGAGAATGTAGTACTAGATTTTTGGACAAGCTAGTACATTTGAAAAAGTATAACCAAAATCTAGAAGTGTTTATCTCATCCATAATATTTGAGAGCAACAACATCCTACGACTACATATTTAGTTTCAGTAATAGAAAGAGCCTCTGAGTTTTATTTCTTAAAATTCCATGAGACGAGATTTTTCAAGAAATTAGCAAGTGCCACTAATACTCTTTCTATCCATACAAAATCTGGCATAGTCCATGTCATAAAAGCCAATCCAATCAAAGTAGTTATCTCTTGGATACCACAATCCTAGGTTTAGTATGCCCTTAAGACATCTAAATATGCATTTAATAGTAATTAGATGTGATTTCCTGGAAGTTGCTTGAAATCTAGCACATAAGCAAACACTAAACATAATATTAGGCCTACTTGCGGTAAGATATAGCAAACTACTAATCATACCTCTATACCATTTTTTTATCAACTATTTTACGATCTTCATCCTTATTCAACTTGGTTAAAGGGCTCATTAGCATTCCTATAGCATTTGCTTCATCCATGTTAAATTTTAAGTAGCTCCTTGGTGCAATTAGTTTGGTTGATGAAGATCTCATTTTTTTATTTGTTGTACTTGGAGGGCAAGGAAGAAGTGTAATTCTCCCGTCATACTCATCTCAAGCTCCTTCTTCATCATATTTGCAAAGAGCTCACAAAGGTTTTCATTAGTAGCACCAAATACAATATCATCAATGTAAATTTATACTACTAAGAAGTCATCATGCATTTTAAGGAGGAATAACATAGTGTCAATACAACCTCTTTCGAAATTGTTTAATCTTAAAAGGAACTAAGTCCCTCATACCAAGATCTTGGAGCTTGCTTTAGACCATTAATGCCTTTTTCAACCTTAGGACATGGTTTGGAAAGTTCAAATCTTCAAATCTGAGAGGTTGTTCAATATAAACTTCTTCATATAGAAACCCATTTAAGAAAGCACTTTTTACATCTATTTGAAATAGTTTGAAACCTTTATGACAATCAAATGCAAGAAAAATTCTAATAGATTCCAAATAAGTAGCTGGTGCAAAGATCTCTTCAAAGTCAATTCCTTCAATTTGGTTGAAACCTTTGGCTAATCTAGCCTTGTTTCTAACCCCAACACCATTTTTATTTAGCTCATTCCTATAGACCCATTTAATATCAATAATTAGGTTGTCATTTGGTCTTTGAAGAAGCTCTCAAACTTGATTTTGCTCAAGTTGATTTAGTTCTTCTTGTAAGGTAAGAATCCACTATCATCTTTTTGAGCTTGCTCAAGATTCTTGGATTCTATATGAGAAAAAAAATGCAATGTGATTTGGATTAAATTTAAGTGTTTGATGAGTTTTTACCCCTTGCTCAACATCACCTATGATTTGATCTATTGGATGATTTTTCTTGAATCTCCACTCCTTGGGTGGTTCCATGCCATGCTCTTGCTCTTTTGGCCTAATTTCTCCATCAATATTCTTCTCGTTCGGTTCTTTACTAGTCTCACCCTCCTTTCTTTCTGGATTTGCAAGTCATTCATCTTCTTAGAGATTTCTACATTATCATCAAAACACTTTTTCTCCAAGTGAGGGTTAGCTTCATCAAATTCAACATTTATAGATTCTTCAGCCACCAAGATGATTTCATTGAAAACTCTGAATGCTCTAGAGCTAGATGAATAGCCAAAACATATGTCATCATGAGTTTTTGACATATGTTTTGGAGTCAAATTTTAACAAATGATCTTTTGTATTCAAAATAAAGCATTTGTAACCAAAAATATGAAAGTATGCAAATAGTCCCCTTATAAATTTAATATCCAAGATAAGTACAAATTTTAAAATTATTGTTATCTACAACAAATAAATCCTCATCTAGTAACATTCATATCCATCCATAATCAATTCAAACAACAAATCATTATCCATAGCTAATTCTCATTCAAATAAAATTTTCATCCAAACAAATTCTCGTCTAAATAAATTCTTATTTAAATAAATCTTTATCCAAATAAATTCTTATTCAAATAAATCCTCCTCTAGATAAATTCTCATCTAAATAAATCCTTATCCAAACAAATCCTTATCCAAATAAATCTTTATCCAAATAAATTCTCATCTAAATAAATTCTTATCCAAATAAATTCTCTTCTAAACAAATTCTCATCTAAATAAATACTTATTTAAACAAATCCCTAAACAAATAAATTCTTATCCAAACAAATCCTCATCTAAATAAATTCTCATCTAAATAAATTCTTATCCAAACAAATCCTTATCTAAATAAATCCTCATCCAAAGTAAACTAAAAATAAATCTCATCCACATCTATTTATCTACATTCAAAATTAGAACAAAAGATTATTATCTATGTCTATAATTTAAAACTTTAGATGAAGATGATACAATCCATTCATGGAATTTAAAATTTTAGATGAAGATGATACAATCCATTCATGGACCATAAAAATCCTAAAAGTCCCATAAAAAAAGAGAGGAGAGATCAGATCTTAGAAATGGAGATCAAAGAGGCGAGTTCCATGAATTGAAAGAAAAGAATGAGTAATATAATAGTCTAAAGATGAGAGAGTCAAGGAATGAGAAGTAAAAGAAGGTGATCTCTTACTTTATTTTCTCTATTTTTTCTCTTCTTCCTCCCTGCTTTGGTCTTGTCACTATTTTTTGTAGATTCTCCTTCATCATTATAGCTTTAGTCTTCCATATTCGTCCTACTAAACAATGTCAGCTTGTAGTCTAGGCTATACCAAACTGCACTCATAGAACCTCTGCCCCTTACCTCGTCACAAGCCACTGCCAGACCTACCATGATCCTGCTCTATGTTGCCATTGTTGCCTTCATCAAACTTGTCTCATGGCTTCTCTTCACTAGACAACCCTCAATAACCAATCGTGCACCCTCTGCCCGCACTGGCCATCACTACTTCCTCCTCTAGCCTAATGAGATGCCTTCACCTCTAGCCCACCCAAGCTTTGCCCCCGCCTCCTTGGATGTTGCTACACCTCACCGTCAAGAGGAATAGCCAGATTCAAGCAAGAGACGGCTAGATTCACGAAGAAGAACGTTGGGCTACCATAGCCTAATCGTAAAGAAAAAAAGCAAGGGATTTAGTTCAATTTAGGTGAGGAAGAAGAAGAAATAGAGGGGGAAAATGAAAAAAATAAAAAGTTGTTGGGTAACAAAAAAAGAAAATCTAGCTAAAAAAATAGGGGGAAAGGGTTTCAATCTCGAGGAAAAAGAAGAAATAGAAATAAATAAATAAATAAATAAAAAGTTATTGTGTAAGAAAAAGAGGAAAAATTCTACCCAAAAAATAAAAAAAAGGAAAGAAGAGTTTGTTCAAAAAAGAGGGAAAATGCTACCCAAAAAATAAAAAAAGAAAAGAAGAGTTTGTTCGGAAAAAAGGAGAAAAAAAGAAAAAAAGACTTTTCTCATCTTGATTTTTGGCAAAACTTCATAAACATTACGGCCACCCACAGTCCTTGGTACAACAACGGAACTACACTCACACCACGGCCATCCATGGTCCCTCGAAGATGGCATACTCTTGACACTATTGAAGTCACATGCGGTCCCTCGAAGATGGTGAACTCTTGATACTATTATGGCCACCCGCAACCCTTTGAAGATAGTGAGGCCTTGCATCTGAGCTAGCCTTTAGGCTCATACTCAGTCAACCTTCAGGCTGGCACTTTAGCTAGCCTTTGGACTCGCATTCAAACCAGCCTTTGAACTAGCACTCAACCAACATTTGAGCTCTACTTAGCCATCCTTCATGCTCACACCTTAGCTAGCCTTCGAGCTCACACTTAGTCAATCTTCAGGCTTGTACCTCAACCAGCCTTTAGAATCATACTTAATCAACCTTTAGGCTCACACCTCAGCCAAACTTTGGATCACACTCAACTAGCCTTTGGACTCATATCTAAGCTAGCCTTTAAGCTAGTACTTAGCTATCTTTCAAGCTTGCACTGCAGCCAACTTTTGGGCTCACATGTAACTAGCTTTTGGGTTAGCACTTAGCTAGCCTTCGGGCTCACATCCTAGCTAGTCTTTGGACTCGCACTCAACCAACCTTTAGGCTCACACTCAACCAGCTATTAGGCTCATACTCTATCAGCCTTAGGGCTTGCACTTAGCTAGCCTTCAGGCTCACACTCGACTAGCTTTTAGGCTCACGATTAGATAGCCTTTGGGCATACACTTAACTACCCTTCGAGCTCACATTCTGCTAGCCTTTAGGCTCGCACCCAACCAGCCTTCAGTCTCTCACCTAGTCAGCCTTTAGGCTCACACTTAGCAAGCCTTCGAGCTCACACCTCAGTCAGCCTTTGGGCTCACATCTAAGGCAATCATCAAACTCACATCCAGTCAGCCCTTGGCCTCACACTAAATCAGCTTTTGAGCTCGCGAACTAAGCCAACCTTCAAGTTTACATATTTAAAGCTAGGCTAGGGTCCTTCTAAAATCATTATAAATAGTCAAAGACCCTCAAATCAAATTGATTAATATGAAATAACTCAATAACACTGAAATCAAACTTAGACAAAATAAATAGACAAAGGCCAAGTTGGCTCAAATATACTTAAATTGGTAAAATAAATAGACTAAATCTCAAATCAAGGAAACCCAAATTGAGTTAACTTAAATCAAATAAACTCAGACTCAACCTTAATCAAACTCGAAATGGGTTAATTTAAAATCAAGTTAAGTTCAAATCTAATCTAATATGGATTGAACTAAACTCAAATCAAATCCTAATTGGTTAAATCAAGTCCACACTAAAAGGACAAACTCAAATTCAAAGCAAAGCCAAGTCAGGCTAAGCCTGAACTGAAGCCAAGTTGAACTCAATTAACTTCAACTTGAACTAGAGTTCATCAAGATGCAAACTTGGACTTGATAAAACTCCAACACAAGGTCAAATTTGACTCAAGCTAAATAAAATTGAACTCGGACCTAAACTATATTAGTCCAAACGAAACTAAATAGGGTCAAAACAAGTCCCACTAGATATGTTGAACCTTCAGCAACACTTCAAAGTCATGAATAATTGGTGATATTACTACCCTAACTTAAACCAAAATTTATTTGAATAGAACTAAATAAGATGAGACTGAATCTCACTGGGTGTGCTATAAAAGTCTTTAGCCACACTTCAAAGCTATACCCAACTCCATAAGTCATTGGTGATGCTACTAAACCAAAGAAGTTAATTGTCAACATGCTCAAAGTCATTGGTCACATTTCGAAACTAGTTAATCCTAAAAGCAATTAACGATTCACCTTTTCAAGCTAGTCAATCCCAGCAGCAATTGATGATGTGCTCTTTTAAGCTAGTCAGCCCTAGCAGCAGTTGATGATGTGTCCTTTCAAGCTAGTCAATCTCAGAAGTAGTTGATGACATACCTTTTTAAGCTAGTGAACCCTAGAAGTTATTGATGATGCATCTTCCAAGCTACATCTAATCCCATAAGTCATTGGTGACATTGCCAAATCAAAGAAGTTACCTGTCAATATGCTCAAAGTTGTTGACCACACTTTAAAGCTATACTCAACCTCAAAAGTTCTTGGTGATGCTACCAAATCAAAGATGTTAATTGTCAACATGCTCTAAACTATCAGTCACACTTCAAAGCTATACTCAACCAACAATGCGCTAAAAGCCATTGGCCACACTTTAAACTAGTCAACCCTAAATGCAGTTGATGATGCACTTCTATAAGCTAGTCAACCCCAGAAACAGTTGATGATGCACCCCTACAAGCTAGTCAATCCCAAAAGTAGTTGACAATTCTCTCTTTTAATGTAGCCAACCCCAAAAGTTGTTGGCGACACAATCTTCAAGCTAGTCAATCCCAAAAGTAGTTGACAATGTAATTCTCCAAGCTATATCCAATCTTATAAACTATTAGTCATGCTATCAAAAATCAAACACATTATCACCTATGCTTCATCAGCTATAAAAATACTTTAAGGTTGACAAAGTTATCGCCTACGCCTTATCGACTATGACAATACTTGAAAAATCAAAGAAGTTATCACCTATGTCATATCATCTATGGAAACGCTTCAAAAATCAATGAAGTTATCACTTACACCTTATCAACTATGAAAATACTTCAAAAATCAATGAAGTTATCGTCTACACCTTATCGACTATGGAAATACTTCAAAAATCAAAAAATTTATTGCCTACATCTTATTGGCTATGAAAATATTTCAAGGTCAAAGGAGTTATTGCCAATGCCTTATTGGCTATAGAAATTCTTTAATCCAAATAAAGTTATCACTGATACTTTGTTGGCTAACAGAAATACTTCAAATCATGAAGTTATCACCAATGCTCAAAGCATTGGAAAACACTTTGAACGTCTCCTATTTCCTTCCATATCCTATCAGATAATGCCATTAACACCTATCAAAGACAGAGCTGATTAGGGTTAGATGCCACGTGGTCGAGTGTAGGGAGAGTAGGATAGTAGCACATATCAAAACTTCTTCTCTACTCTTTCTTTTCTTTATTTTTTTCATAGTTTTTATAATTTTATATTGAAATTTATTGTAAAATGAGGGCATACTCTTACTTAAATCATGTACCATATTTCTTAAAATCAATCAAATAATTTTTTTTTCTTTTTTTCTTTTTTGTGTCTCTATTTTATTAGCTTGGTTTCTCACTTTAGGAGTTTCTTGATGATCGTCGGGATAATTAACAATAGAAATTTATGAAAGTGCACTTTAAATTAAAACAAATTTTGGTTTATGATTCGAGGTCACTCTTAGGGTCTCCGCTATCCCAGGTGAACAATTTCAATCCCACAAGTAATAATTTTATTGATTTTAAAGTATTTTCATATCTAATGAAACATAAGCCATAAATTTATTGATTTTGGAGTGTTTCCATGGCCAATGAGGTTTTGACGATAACTTTATAAATTTAAAGTATTTTCATAGTTAACGAGACATAGGTGATAACTTCATAAATTTGAAGAGTTTATATAACCAATGAAGCATAAACAATAACTTTATTTTATTTGGGGTGGCATTACCCACTGCTCATGGAGTTGGGTAAACCCTTGGTGTGCTACTAGGGGCTCTTGTAGCACACCCAGTGGGACTCAGGTTGACCCAGTCTACTTCCATTTGGACTAGCTCTTATTCGAGTTACAATGGCAACATCACCTATTGTTCATTTCCTTAGAGCATCACTTCAGACATAACACACCTAATGGGACTCAGTTTGACCCTATCTAGTTCCATATGAACTAATCTAGGTTGAGTTTGAGTTAGGTTCAATATTCAAAACTCTATCCCAATTCTATTTAATTCAATTCAATGTTCAAAACTTGATTGAATTGTGATTCGCTTACTCCTTTCTAGAAGATGATGAAATGTTCTAGTCTTGCATTTAGTTTGATCGGATTTGAAATTCAAACTTGGTTTTAGTTTAAGTCTAATTTAATTCAATGTTAAGAATATGACCTAGACTTAAGTATGATTTAATTCAATTTGATGTTTTGAAACTTAAGTTGGATCAACTTCGATCCACTTTGATTTGATATTTAGAATTTGGTTTGGGTCAAGTTTGATTTGGTTCAATTTAATGTTCAAAACTCGATTTTGGTTCGAGTCTGATTCAATTTGAGTCACTTCAATTTAATCGATTTATGCGAGTCGATTTGGTTGAAGGGCCCTTGAGGACATTATGGCGAGCTCACAAGTTAGCCCTGAATTAATTGGTTGTTGGATGAGACTGCAAACTGGCCCTAAGTCAATTGGTTGTTGGGTAAAACTACAGACTAACCCTTAAGTCGATTGGTTGTCAGACGAGACCATAGGCTGGCCCTAAATCATTTGATTTTTGGGTGAGCCTATAGGCTGGCCCTAAGTTGGATTGGTTGTTAGGTGAAACCACAGGCTAGCCCTAAATCAGATTAGTTATTGTGCAAGACAGTAGGCTAACTTTAAGTTGATTGGTTTCTGAGTGAGATCACAAATTAGCCCTAAACCATTTGACATTCAAGCAAGACCACAGGTTGGCCCCAAGTCAGATTGGTTATCGTGTGAGAGCGCAAGCTGGCTCTAAGCTATTTGACTTTCAAGCGAGACTACAGGCTGACCCTAAATCATTTGTTAAGATATTTTGTTATTATTATTATTATTATTTTATCCTATTTTGTTCTTATTCTTGTTCTTGCTCTTGTTCTTGCTCTCCTCCTTGTTGTCAATCCAAGAGGTTCTCATCATCGATGATGCCATGGTGATGAACAGGGCCACCGGTGGCTACAGTGGTGATGGAGGTTAGCTGGCATTCTAGACTACAGGTAGCCACAGTATTGGTGGAGACCTAATATCATATAAAGGCCCACTAGTAGTTGTGGTGTTGGTGGAGATCCACCATCATATGGAGTCACAGGTAACCGTGGTGTTGGTGGAGATCCACCATCATACGGAAGGCCGTGGATGGTCATGATATTGATGGAGATATGTCATCATACAGTTGGTCATGGATGGCCACGATGTTAGTGGAGATCCATAGTCACGAATGGCTGAGGATGGCCATGGTGTTAGTGGAGATCCACCGTCATATGGAGGATTACAATGTTGGTGGGGATCCACCATCATATGGAGGACTGCGGTATTGGTGGAGATTAGCCATCATACGAAGGGCTATGAATAGCCATAGTGTTGTTAGAAATCCATCATCACGAATAGCTGTAGATGACCATAGTGTTGATGGAGATCTATCATCATATAGAGGGTCTCATATGGCCATGGTATTGGTGGAGATTTATCATCACGAATAGTCATAGATGGCCATGTTGTTGGTGGAGTTCCACCATCATATGGAGGGACAAGAATAGCCATGGTGTTGGTAGAGATCCGTCATCATGAAATAACAAGTAGCCACAATGTTGACAAATAGAAGAAAGTCCTATGATAGGGTTCAAATACTCGATTCTTTCAGATGTAATCATTTGAACTTGGGCTACTGAGAACATGCAATGGTTGATGGAGAACAAGATCACAGGTAGCTACAAGCCTTGAATAAGAGGAGGGAGCAATAGGAACAAGTGCAAAAATACAAACACCTCGCAAAGTGTAAAGAGAAAAAGGAATAATGAAAGAAAAAATGAAGAAGGGGATGAAATATTACATATTTTCTATCTCTTATTGACGCTTTCTTGCTATCCTCCTAGATGACAAGATCCTCCTCAAAACTTCTTCAATTCATGCAAAAGCAAAATTTTCCCCCCACCACACCCCCCACCCCGCCCCTTTTCTCTTTTTCCTTTTCTCCCCAAATTTGTGTGCCCTAACTCCCTTTTTATAGGGCTTTGAGAGGATCTCCAATTTAAATTATTAGAATTTGATTGCGAGATTTGATGCATATATTCTTACCATAAACCTTATATTTTAATCTCATATTGATATTCTTCGAGATTATACATTCTTTATTGAAAATTTGGATTGATTTTGATGGATTTTGAGAATTTTATTTCCGTTTTTGCATATTTACGACTAAACTAGATGTCCAATTAGTCAATAGTTAATAGTGTTTGCATAGTCAAACTATACTGGACCACCAGCATGTAGGAGTTGACTATACCAAACATCCATTTGCTATAGTAATTTCAACTTTTTTTAAGCTCCTTTTCTATGTCAAATTGGCCCACTACTCATTTGGGCTCGATTTAGAGTCTGAAATTTTGGCCAATATTTATTTCAAATTAGACCTTCAGCCATCATGAATTAAACTTAAAGTTCACTTTTAATTTTTGCCGAATTCAATACCAAAATTGGGTTACAAAATTGACTCAAATAGGTCCAAAGCTACGATGTAAAAGAAAAGTATCTTGTTTGGCTTGAATCTCACTAATAGAGGAGGTTTAGCCAAGTACCTCTTAAGGTATTTGAAGGCTCGGCTGCACTCATCTATCCATTTGAATCCCAAGTCTTTCTTGAGAGCTTTGAAAAAGGGCAAGCATTTTTCACTCAACCTAGACAAGAAGCGATTGAGTGCTACCAACCGACCCGTGAGTCTCTACATCTCTTTGATAGAACTCAGGGGTTTCATTTTCATCACTACCTCAATCTTCTCAAGTTTAGCTTCAATTCCACATTCTAAGATGAGGTAACTAAGGAACTTTTGCAAGGTTACTCCAAAGACATACTTCACTAGATTCAACTTCATTCTGAATTTTCACAATAAGTTAAAAGTTTCTTCTACATCCTTGGAATGTCCTTCAGTGTGCATATTCTTTACTAGCATATCATCAATATATGCTTTCGCAGTTCTTTCAAGCTAAGTCTCAAAGACCTTGTTCACCATCCTTTGGCATGTTGTCCCTATATCCTTCAGCCCAAAAGGCATCATGACATAGCAAAATGTACCTTAGTCAATGATGAAAGCAGTTTTCTCCTCATCCTTAGAATGCATCTGAATTTGATGATAGCTCAAGAATGCAATCAAGAAGCTCAGGAGTTGGTGACCCAATCCACAAATTAAACTATCTTAGGCAAAGGGTAACTATCATTTGGACAAGCTTTGTTCAAGTTGGTGAAATCGACGCACATTGGCCTTTTTCACCATCACCACATTTGCCAACCACTCAAAATAATGGACACTCTAATGAATCTTGCATTGGAAGTTTGTTTACCTCTTTAGTGATGGTTTTTTTATGCTTGGGAGTTAAATGCCTATTTTTCTATTTAACTAGTTTGTGATTTTCTGTCACTACAAGGTCATGCTGCATGACTAAGAGGTCTATGCTTGATAGGTCTTTGGAGGATCATGCAAAAATGTCTTGACTCGTCACAAGAATTCTCCTAATTTGATGCATAAAGGTTCTATGAGGTTCGCACTAAGCCTCAATGTCCTCCTTGAATCTTCATAAATGATGAAGGTTAACAAGTTACTTTATAGGTTTGTCCTGTGCCTTTTTGGCTCAATGGTAGATTCACTAACCTTAGCCATTATTGAACATTTGCCCTTTTGTTCAGAGTTATTTTGTCAATAAGTTGCCTTGCATTTCTTAGCAAGGCTTTGGTCACCTCTTGCTTTTCCTATGTCATACTTAGTTGGAAATCTCATAACTAAATGAAAAATCAAGATTATCACTTGGAGCTAATTAAGTGCTAGATAACCCAATATTACATTGTATACCAAGTGTGTCCAAACCACCATGAACTTTCAATGGTCATGCTTTTGGGATTTTCTCCGACTAGAAAAAGTAGAATGATCATGCCGATCAAAGTAACTGAGTCTCCTAAGAATCTAGTGAGCATTCCAACATGCAACTCCAATTTTTTCTCGGTCTTTATTTCATCATAAACCTGAGTGAATAAAATATTTGTCGAGCTTCCTATATCCACCATAATACATTGGGTAGTGTAGTCATCCAAGACTACCCAGATCACTAGTGCATATTATGAGACATTAAGATTTCCTCCAAGTCCTTTGTAGAGAAGGCTATATCTCAATGCCCGAGTTCAAAATGTTGCCTCTTTATCGGCTCCTCCAACTCCACCTGCTCCCCAATGATAGTTCGATATTTGCAAGTTGATGCCAAGGCTTCACTTTAGGTTTGGTGGACTTACCAAAATCATATTGAGATTTCCTTTTACTAGGGGGTTGTGTAACTCTAGAGTGGGATTCCTTTTGCAGAGAGGCCCCGACGATGAGGTTCCCATGCATGAGTCTCCTCAGCTCGTTCACCTCAATGAACAAATTTCCTGAAGTGCCCCTCTTTTGTCAGCCTTTCAATTTCATCTTTAAGGTGTTTGCATTCTTTAGCATCATGATCCTATTTTCGATGAAAGTGACAATACCTTGATTTGTAAAGATATTGTCGACTTGTACAAACTGGTAAGGGTCTCCAAAGAAAGTCTTGGTGTTCAGGGATTTGCCTTTTCTATTGATTCCTACGGATTGGATGCAAAAAAATTCTTGAATGAGGTATTCAACTCCAAAGATGAATCGAAATCAAAAAATAAATCTTTATTGGTTCTACCTCCTCTTTTTTATGAAGAGAATGAATCTTTTTATCGAAGGATCAAAAAAAAATCGGTCTGGATCTACTGCGGGAATGATTTGGAAGATCCAAGAACTTCGGACTTGGAGTTATTTAGTAGGGTATATGCTTGAAACTTTAGTTTGCGCTCCTTAGGCCTATGCTCCCCACTCGATCCTTTGTTTCTTTGATTTAGGGAGCTTAACTTCCCTTGACTCTTTCTTTGGCTTACTAGTACCCTCGGATTATCTTTTAGCCTAAATTACTTCTTCGACATTGATGTGTTCTCAAACTAGTTGGATGAACTTGGCTAAGCTCTTGGGAGGTCGACAAGCCATTTCATAGGCAACTTAGGTCTATCGAATCCCATTGATTGTAGCAACAAGAACGATAGAGCTGTCCAACTCGATAACCTCAAGGCGAGCTTTGTTAAACTGAGTCAAATGCTCCCTTAAGCCTTTGCCTTCTTTTTGCTTCAATGTAAGTAATGTAGAGGGGTTCTTTCACTAAAATATTAGTGAGACAAACTATTGCATGAACCTATCTACTAAATCATTAAAGCAAATGACAAAGTGCCTTCCAAGTTCAGAGTACCAAGCTCATGTCAAACCTTATAAAGTTATAGGAAACGCCTTGCATATGGTTAAAACCCATGTTTCTTGTAGAATCATGACATTCATGAATATGCTAGCATGATCTACTAGGTCCTTCAAGCCACATACAACTTGTAGAGAGGTTTTCAAAACTTCAATTGTACAAGAGAGTACGCCACCTCGGGAATCAAAGGAGTATTATATCTCATCTGAGTCAGATGTGTCGGCACCCCTAATAGTTCTTGACTTGAATATGAGAAGACCTCCCTCTGGGTGCCTTGTGTAGTTCTAAACGAAGCTCAGCTAAAATGCATGTGGTATGTGGCCTTGTCAACTAAATCATATGTGGGGCATACCTATCATAATCTCTCGAGGCTTGATACAACAGAGGAGGCACAACCGAGGGGTCACAATAACTCTGGTGATGATATCTACTAAGGTGTGCATGGTTCATGATTCATGATGTAACTCATGTTGTTGGTTCAGTGTGGCACCTCGGTTTGGAGCTTGAGTAGAAGCTAGAGCATATTGCTAAGCCCAATGAGGTGGGAGACTCTGCATTATTTGAGCTTGATTTTGCAGTTGCTGACTTGTCAGTTTTGTGTAGCTTGCACTTAAATCTTAAATAGTTGTGTCATCTGCTGGATGACTATAGTCAAAGTTTAAAACTCATGTCAACTTACTAAGTTGGACAGCCCAAGAGGTACCTAAGACTACTATGATAGCTGAATCACGGAGTTAGCCCATTGGGTCAGCTCACCTAGCCCACTAGATGAGCTATGTGATCCCGTCGGCACCGAAATTATCTACCCCTCAGGTAGGTTATTTCACGACGATGGTCATACTGTTGTGGGAGGTATCATCGAAGTATCATTGGAGACCTCTGAGTTTAGTGAGGAAAAAAGGTGAAGCAAATCTCAACAAAAATACTACTATTAATGGAGCATAGTTTGCCATCTATTTCAGTCCAAGAGACTCTGGGAGATCTCAATTCATTAGGCCATTCTCTCACCAACTTACAAAAAGGAGAACACGATGAAGGAGACCATCGAGCGCTCTCCAGTAATGGCCACTCTGACGCTCAAATCAGTAATCCACTCTCAATCCACCCTCAAAATATAGTAGAGGAGAGAAGTTAGCATTAGTTCTTATCTCTTCAAATACCATGCTATTTATAAGGTGTGAAGCAATATCGCGTATCAGAATTAAAGCATTATGATATCACCAGACTTCGTAACGGATTATTTTGAATGTCGAATCTTTTGAAATTTATTTCCATATATGAACATAGAGATAGGATTCTTTAATTATCTTATCCTTATTATATACACACCGAGGTATCTAAACCGAGGACACTAAGGTTTTCATAGCTCAATGTTAAGGCAAATTTTCACTTTCGATGTACCAATTCTCAGCCTAATCTTGAGTTTGACTCTTATTAATCTTTTTACCCAACTAATTTACCTCGATATATCATCAAAATCCATGCAAATCTTAGAATCCCTCAAGCAAACACACTCTTAGCATAAGTTCCTTTCCGAGATAATGCATCATATACGCTTGTAAATACATTGCGAACAACAAAGTGATAGAGAATATTTTATCAAGGCAACATGGTGATAGTCCATAAACCAATTAGAAAGCTAGTTCATAAACTAGTGGTGAGGCATAGAATAGTAATGAGGTAGGTACGGTCAAATCAAACTTATCTTTTGGTCTGAATCATTCCAGTCCCTTGAATTTTAATCGAAGATAACCACATAGGCACCGTTTGGTTCAGAATCAAGATTAAACTTAAACTCAAGATCAAGATTAAAGTACAAAAATATAGTCTAATCAAATTTTTTGTATTTGGATGTTAGTATGACTAGTGAATGGTTTAAATTTTTTTAAACCTTTATGTCCTTAGGTATATTATTTATTGATACTTGAATTAATAAGTGTAATGATAATATGATAATTTAGTTTTTAAAGTAACGTAAAGATAATCTGACTTTTTTTTTGGTGTTTGGATGGTAGGCTGATCCGAGCAGAATGATCCTGATATTGATCCCGAACCAAACGCACCCATAAAGATCTTAGACCATTTAAAGCAATAATCTTGAATAATGATATTTCATGTGTTATTAAATTTTAGTATTTGAGTATATTATTTAAATTTATATAAAACTTCCTATAATTTATTCTATTTAGGAACAACTCCCATAATTTTGTCATTTATGTATAACTCCTTTCTTTTTAAATTTATAACTTACAATTGTCTAATTAAAATTTAATTTAATTTTTGTCGAAAAAATTTCTCTTTTAACTCTTTTCAATTTTTATTTAAACTCTAAAAACTTTTGTTTATAAAATGCTTTTTATTAATTCACAGATATTACCGTTTTCACTTTTGATTTGGTTAAAAATCACCCATGCTTAACAGCCAATAAAAATTAAACTTCACGAACAAATTTAATTGGAGATGAATTCTTTTCCAAATAAAATTATATCCTGGTTTCATCTTTGATGGAATACTCACAAGCTCAAAGCGATGAAATTCGCAACTAGCCCCGCCGCCCCAGTGGAGATAGCCTCTATCCACCACGCCACATCAAGCCCCGCCTTGGCTGCGTACACCATCCCCTCCTCCAGCCCCACCATGGTCCAAGCCGTCGCAATTGGGTTCTCTAGCTTCGCCGTCTGCTTTGCTCCCGGGCCCCCCATGTACCTTACCGTTCCCATGCACCCAAATAAGGGTTTCAGCCAGTCCACGACGGCTTCCTCGTCACCAGTGAATATGCAAAGCATGGCGGCGCGGGCTCCACAGTCCCCGCCGAAGGCCGAAGGGAGAGGGCAGTGGCAGAATTAAGGAAGCCGGAGAAGAACGATGGAGGATTCACAGAAAGTCGATAGAGAGGAAGACGACAGGTAGACTGGTCGAAACTCAAAAATGGCGGCCCCAAGAAGAGAGGGAAATGGGTTGGGAGAGAACAAGAATGGGAGAGAACAAGAAGTTAATAAACAAATTTGATAAACAAATAAAATAAAAATATTGAGAGTTTAAATAAAAATTAATAAAAAAATAAAAGAGAACTTTTTTTTATCAAAGATTAAATTAAATTTCAATAGGTATAAATTATATATATATATATACACTAAAATAACGAGAAATTATTTATACATAAAATAAATCATAGGGATTATATGTAAAATTTTTATTTAAAAACATAGAAGCAAACTTCTAACCAAGTTTTATAGTTGCGATTTCGATTTCCGTTTCGAGACCTAGCAAAACCGGTACGTTTTAACCGTTTCGGTCATTTCGGTTTCAGCCGAAAGATTTTTTTAATTACTAATTATGTGTTGACCAGAGTTTGATTATATTTTGACTGTACTTTTACTTCAAATTAAAAATACGATAAAATATTGGAAAAAATTTGAAAAAAATTTAAAAATTAAGAATGAATTTATACTTAATTTTACCATAATATTAAATTTTTTTTAGTTAATTAAAATTAATTTTGATAGTTAGTCACTAATATAGTCTAATTTTAATATATATTAGTGTATTAAAAAAACATACAAGAAGTAATATGAATATGATTAAAAATTAAAAATTAACATAAGCACATTTAACTTTTCGTAACAGCGATTCACATGGGGGTGAGAACGACACAAATTTTTTTTTATTTTACTTTCGGTGGAACGGTCATACACGCATGCACGTGAACAAAAAAATCAACGCGTTTCAATCAATATCATTTTCATTTCAGTTTCAACCAAAATAATTTTTTTATTAATTATATTTTGACTAAAATTTAACTTTATTTTAATTATTTTTTAACTTCAAATTAAAAAAATTATAATATGTTTAAAAATTTTTAAAAATAATGAACAATTACGTGAATGATATTATGTACGTAAACAGTATCTGACAGAAATCGATAAGAATGTCGGAATCAGATTGACGACAGTGTTGACCCCGATGCAAGACCGGCCTCAGCTTGCGAGAATAGGAGCCAGGTCAACGAGGGCGCTAGGCAAGTGAGAGATCGGCGACAGGTTGGCGAGCGCACAGGGCCAGTCCGGCGAGAGCGCAGGCTCGGACACGAAGCCAGCACGAGCTCGCCCGGCGCACTCCCGTCCGCACGCGCTCGACCGGCATGCTCCCGCTCATGCATACTCGTTGGTAAAGATGAACAGTAAACCCCTAAACCGAAACTAAATTTAAGATTTCGATCGAAACTTAAAACCTTGCTTCTAACATCTCCAAGTCTCAATGATAGAATTAACATCACCCACTTATAATTAACATCACCCACTTATTAGAAACATGTACCTAGTTACTGACTTCGAGCACACTATGCTGTAGATTCGAATCAGACTAGAAGCCACACTGAGGAGATAACTTAGGGCTCCATTCAGGCATTCTGAATCTGAAATCATTACAAATTCTACTATTTCTTCATTCAAAAAAATATACTCATCAGAAATGAAAGAGCAACAACACGACATCAATGCTTGACAAGCTTTTTTTCTCTCCTCTTTCTTATGATTCTCCCAAAGAGCATGCGGAATCAACATAAGATTATCAACAGCAGCATGGTCTATGCCACTAGATGAAGCATTCTAGACCAGTTGAGCAAGTGGATCACTTTTTGGAAGCAAGCGTTAGTAGCTCAAATGCTTGAATCTCGGAAGAACTCGATGGGAATCGAGGATGGACAATATCTTTTGGCCGCAAACTTGTACTGTAACGTTCAGTTGTTGGGCATTATAAACTAGAGCATTGTAAGTGAACTCTTATACTAAATACGTAGAATTTATTTATAGTAGTTTACCTTGTGCTGACTGTACTTCTCCCTGATTGCTGGCAAGGAGCTGCTGGGGCTGTTACAGAGGAGTTGATGCAAAGCCTTTACACATTCACATAGTTCAGATGGTTTATACAGTGTGTAATGAACCATGGTTGGACACTGCACGAAGAATATGTAGTGCAAATTAGTTCCACAAACTGAGATTTTTCTTCAGCAGCAATGCACTGACGTACCCAAGGTCTCTTTGTTGGTTGGCAGATGAACTTTGCCAGGAAAATGGAAGAAGCGGCGATGAGTGAAGGGGAATAGTTAAGTAAACCATACTCAAGAAGTGACAACTCCGCAATATAGCTGGCAAGGAACTCAAGTTGCAAACTCAAAACCTGAGAACATTCGATTATGAGAAAATATTCACTGACTTGAAGAAAACGAAGCGCATATATAGAAGAGAAAGGTACCTCATCACATGCTTGAGCAGCCCGGACAAATCTCCTTGAAAAATGACATAGAAGGTCACATTCTCAAAACTATTTGTTTTGCAGAATTCAGTCCTGGGGATTAGGGATCTAGTTATTACCTCAAGAAACACTTGGCCGTAGGAGCAGTCAATTCAAAATTCAAGTGCTTCAATACTGCAGCTTCCATTTGTAAGACCTGCGTGACAAAAATTTTTAGAGATGTTCACGTAATAATGTTTTTAAGAAATTATGTTTGGAGACGTAATAAATCAAACCTCATCCTTGATGTATGTGTTGTCAGTTATATAACAAAACTCTTCAACTTGAGGTGCACATATCTCTTCATACTTCCTGAAAAGATGAATGATAATGTTGCACTACATTTGATATGAACAACAGCAAAAGAAATAAGAGAAATGGCACCAGTATTTATTGGAGCATACGATGCAATAAGCATGCAGGCAACACCAAGCAATTGTAGTCGTTGACGATTCATCTCATTGCTCGAAAGATAGCGGTCAATGTAGTTAACAGTCAGATATAGGGTATCAGGTACCAGCCTGTACTCTTCTGCAACCTATTTCACAAAGAAAAATGATTCCGTCAGTAATACTAAAATTGAAGGCAATGACCGTTACCTGAATTTAAAATTTTCAGGAATAATAAAAAAAGGGTAAATCAGGCAGTAATATTTTTTTTCCTAATTACCTCAACAAGCCAATCTATTAGAATTGCACGCATGCTTGCATTTATATCCTTCTGAATCTTCTCCATGAAGTCAGTGGAAGGTCTTTTCGTTGTCTGTGGTATGGTATAACTCATAAGATACATGAAACTTCTACGGAACTCCATAGAGTATAAATTGCTTTGACAAATGGGAAAGAAACATGTCAAATATAGATATGGATAGAGAGAAGTTAGCGGCGAAAAACTTCATTGCCCATTCACAAGCTTGCTAAGGATATGGTAGTGAACTAGTGATGTTAAAAATTTGGAAGAGAAACATAACGCAAAGTTGGAGTTTTTATAGTGATTTATGGGATGCCCATGCATATAGAGCAACATCATGAGCAAATGGTTTTGGCTTCGTGTCAGTCCTGACTGTTTATGCATAAAGGATGAAAACTAGATCCCCAAATACAATTACGCGGAGACAATGTTCCTTGCTGTCCAAATACAATTTGTAACAAACGAAATTCTGAAAGCAGAGACCACCACAAAGCCAACAAGCCATAACTGAAAGCTAATTCCAAATTTGAACCAAAAACTGAAGTCCATGACCGTCACTTTGCTCGATAGTTTAGAAAAGAGATGTTTGATCAAACAAGAGAGGACAAGTAGGAACAACATGGAATAGATAGCATGAATATACAGAAGAACCAAAATTTCACCTCCGCTATCCGTAAGTGATTGTAGATGTCGCATGCAAGCGTTGCACATAACTGGGGATCCATGAGATCGCTGTCAACATCTATGATGTCATCCATTATTTCCATTGAAACAGGAACATCTTTCTTCCATGTACTTCCTGAAAGAAAAACCATCCATGAGATGCCAGAATGAGAAATAAGAAGATATCATAATTAATAATAAGTTGATTGACGTTGTGAAAGAGAAGTGCGAACCTGCTATATCATCATCCTCAATAATGCGCAAGTTGTTAGTCGCTCGCCTTTCCAGAGAAGAGACCATAGCTGAGTCTCCATTGTCTTCTATATACTCGAAATCAGGGCTCTTCATAGAATCACAAGTAGACATAGTTTCATCCAGTGAAACAGAATCCCCTGAATGAGTGGGGGATATAACAGCACTACAAGGTGCTAGAACTTCAGCATTTTCTGGGAGGGAAATATTGTTGCCCGATCCTTCAGCAGTTGGCTTTATGACAGGTGAAGGAATCACAGGTTTACGCTGCAATCCAATTTCCTGGATTCGTGTAACAGATCCCTTCTTCCTGAGTGAAGTGGAAGCTGAAGCTTTTACCTAATGGTTTAACATAGCGGTTAATATTTTAGAATAAAGGAATAAGAGTGCTGTGAGGAAAAATTTTAATGTTTTCCATGTCAAACAGGACTCTCTCAAGGATATATCTGAACTCAGTAAAGCCAAAATAGCAACTGGGAGGATCTGAAATATTAAACAAACAAAAGAATGCACTCAATAAGTTTCAACAAAGTAGAAGTAAACCCACAGAGAACACATCATTCTTCTAAAATGCATGAGAATGAGGCTCACAAAACACTGTCAAGACAAAAAATAACATTCTTAATTATCATACTAAACTAATGTTGGGAGTTCCTATTACCCAACAAACTAAACAATAGACAGGGCAATCCATGCATTTGTTTGAAGACCAAAATCATAATGCATTCAGTTTTTGTGTAGTCCAGGTCTGTGAATCATAACTAATAGCATTCCAGAATCTAGCTCAGAAAATCAAACAAACAAATTTCAAAAATTTTCATTACACTGCAAAAACATGTAAAAATCTCTTGAACTTGCATACTGTTACTGATGAGATTGCATTACATCTGTCTTTTGTTCAGGGATACAATTTGTGGACTTCCATTGTCCTATTCCACAATAGCCCATAGTCCATCAGATTGATGGTGTTATTTGCAAATAACACAATGATTGCACATCAGTCAAGCCAGTGTCAAAAACTCGAATAGTGATGAGTTCTTTGTGCACCCAATTGAGTTTTGGATTTCTAGTTGTGTAGAAATTTCTCAAAAATAAGTCAAGGAAAATAACAAAACATAAAGAAAATTTATTTTTCACATCAAATGTCCAGCATAAAGAAAATTTAAGCATTTTTTAAATCTCCGGAAAGGTTCTCCAATTCCAAAAGAACTTCCAAAAAAAAATGGGTTTTCGCTTAAGCATCAACAAAATTTCAATGGGTCCATCCCTTCCACTTCCTACATTCTTTTTCAACATTCAAGCATTTTATCGTGCAGTTCTTAAAATTCCTCAAAATTCAATTCCACAGCAAGTTTACACTCCACGAAACTGATGTTTCAGACCCCACGATTCTAAAATCAATCGGAAAATCACTTTCTAGCACTGAGCTCACCGCAGAAGAAATCAAGATCAAAAGAAATCCAAAAGAAACCGAATGCAATCAAGAATGCCGAAACAATCAGCACATTTCTTTTGCTCCCAATGAAACCGATGTAGATCAAAATCAAGAACAAGAAATCATCTTTAAGGAAACCACAATAAAGAAACTCGAAAATGAGTCACCCACAGTGGGGGCCTTAGCGCCCGGCGCCGTTCTCGACATGCCGAGGCCCACATTGGCCCGGTTCGTCAACTCCCCCAGCGCCGCCCGCTTCTTCGCCTGCGGCGGTGGCGCCGCCGGTCGCTTCGACGGAGCCGACGCCGAGGGCCCGGACGAGGATCGGCGACTCACGCTCGACATCTCCAGACCCCCCCAAAGCCCTACAGCCGGAGAAAAATGGTGGATTTGGGGTATTAGGGCTCGGAATCGAGGAAATCCAGGGGACAAGAAGGGCGGAATAAGAGGAGGGAAAGAGGAAGGATTTGAATTGCGGAGCGATCGTCGCCGTCAGATCGGGGCGATCACCCTACGGAAGTGGAGCCTTGGGTCACCGAGACCACGTGTGTCAGAATAAGTGGGTGTCCTTTTAATCTGGTTGTGTTGGGGGCGGGGTTTGAATTGGAGTGGTTCTGGTCACCACCGGCGAGGAAATATGCACGTGTCGGGAGTTTGGAGGTGGAGTTTGAATTTTGAAAATCAAAATGGAAACGAGTTCCAGCGAAGTCAGTTTGCCAAGTGAGATCAGATAGAAACTCGGTTGTCGGGGAAGTGCCAGATGGCCCAATGAAAGTGACACGTGTGATGACCGTTGCCCGCCTCAGAAGCTCACCGCATCTCATCCGATTCAATGTCAACCATGTCAAAATCTAAATCCAACTTTGCCTGTTTAATTATGCAGAAATTATTGAAAATAAAGGTATGTTTTATTCATTTTTGTTATGTGGTCACAAGAAAATAATTACAAAATATCATTTATTTTTTTTTGGTTGATTGAAGTATCATTCAATTAAATTTGCTTTTTTTTAATTACAATATATATTGACTTGTTGTTGTAGACGGTTGTAATCGATAAGGTTTTAAACTTCAGTTTCGATTTGATCTGAAATATTTTTATCTTAAAGTTAATTTCGAATTTTAAAATATTTTTTTTATATTTATATATAATTTTTAAATTATAAAAAAAATCCAAATCTGGGTCCACAGCGACCCGGGTCCTTGGTTGAGAATCGTCTTGAGTTAATGGTCCCATCAATTTAGAAGGCAAAGCAGTTGGAAAATTCAAATCAACTTGAACACAAAAACGTTGAGAGAAAATTCAGGATAAATACAAGAAAAATCTGAGCTTCAGAGCATTCGTATGGAGGATGATTCTTAGCAATGGAGATTTCATACGTGAATCGAGCCGGCTTATTTTAGTCTCAAGCTGAACACAAGCGGAAGACACTTATTTTAGCTTCACCATACTTACGGTCGTATTTCCAATCATACAAGTCGGATAAATTGGAATAAATCAAGTTAAACATTCATAGATTTTTGAAATTTGATGAATTGAAGTCTCAGATCAATTTGAGACCAAGTCTAGAGCCAGACTTCGAACGCAAAATGAGGTACCTAGGAGAGGCACCAAAGTCCGAAGAGAGATGCCCAACTGAACCTCGTATCTGGCACTAGGTCCTCCTTCGTTACTGAGCTCTCAACCAAACACCTTTTGGAACTGCTTCCATGTCGGGAGGTGCCCAAATGGATTATTGGCAGAGCTATAACACCTTGGGTGAATAACACTAGTGGTCTTCATCTCCAATGGAGGAGGTGGTCTCGAGAGGTCGCATCTTGTACAACTCATGAGATGGATTTATGTCACACCCGCTGTGAGTGGTATATGCCACCACAACGAGATCATGTAACGGACCTCATGATTTCGGAGGCAATGGAGTGCCTCCAATGTATGTGTGCACGGGCAGCACACATATGAGAAAACAACCAACTGTAGTGGTCGGTGCCACTACAAGGAGTATCATGCGAGGTAACGTGTGATCATGCGAGGCGATGGATTACCTCTGACGTATGTGTGCGAGAGCAGCACATATAGCAACAAGTGACAGAGTCACGATATGTTCGGATGGAGACACGAATAGCCCAAACAGTCCTACAAAGTGAGCAACGGGACAGGTTGCCTAAAGTGAGCTGCAGGAGCGTGTGAACAACTTAGACACTTGGCGCTGCAGGCTGAAAACACATGCCTGTAGGCTGGAGAATCAAAGCTACAACTGTCAAGGGACATGTGGCCAGTAAAGAGGCAATTGAGAGCTCATGGGACAGGTGGCTATAGCTGGAGGGAGTCAAGGAAACTATAGGGAGAACATTATGGAGAATATTCTCCATGACCTCCAACAGGTAGACTGTAAGGAGAACATTATGGGAGCATGTTCTCCATGATCTCCATGGGTGGCTCATAGCCAAATATGTGTATTATAAATAGACTAGGGGTCTATTGAGATGAGACACACATAGGTAGAGAGAGACTTGTAGTGTCACTCCGTATTAGAGTTATATTCCTTTTATGAGAGCAATAAAAGGTTGGCAAGGTTGCTGTACTTCTCTTCTCCTCTATACTCTTGTGGGCTTGTGCGAGTTTGGCGGGTTGAGGTAGGTGAACCTTGGCGCCATCATGGGCAAATTTCAAGGTAGAAGTTTGGCCGTGTGACAAGTGGTATCAGAGTCCGGTTCAGTGGAAATCCAATTCAACTGAAGCCAAGATCAACAAAAGCCATGGTGACCCAAGTGGAGCTTCGAGATTAGTTGATTCGCATCGAGA
Organism: Trichopus zeylanicus subsp. travancoricus; assembly: GCA_005019695.1. Classification (NCBI taxonomy): domain Eukaryota; kingdom Viridiplantae; phylum Streptophyta; class Magnoliopsida; order Dioscoreales; family Dioscoreaceae; genus Trichopus; species Trichopus zeylanicus. The sequence goes on from RXID01014245.1 coordinate 1,338,836, forward strand.
AGTTGCTGGGAAATCCTCCAACCAAAGATGCGGGCAGCTTATGGGTGCAGTTGGCTTGGCAAGAGAGGCAAAATGATGCTCTCAAGGAGGCCCTTGCAAGTGAGGTGAAAAGTGCAGAGGAAAGGTATGTTGCGGTCATGGACTCCATGAGATCAAATCTAAAGTCCTTGGAACAGGACTTGATGGTGGTAAAGAGAGAGGTGGCAAACTCCACTATTGAAGGCGGAGCTCCTTCAAAGGCAAGAGTCCCGAAACCCCATTCCTTTAATGGTTGCAGGAATGCAAAGGAGTTGGAGAACTTCTTGTGGGATATGGAGCAGTACTTCAAGTCTGCTCACATTTCGGAATGGGAGAAAGTCACCATCACAAGCACGTACTTGAGTGGAGATGCCAAGTTATGGTAGCATACAAAAGCATCAGAGAATGCTTGAGCTGAGGAGCTCAGCTAGATGATTGAGAAATCCTCAAGAAGGAACTAAAGGAGCAGTTCCTTTCGTGCAGCACAGAGTGGGTTGCACGAGAATACCTGAAGAAGCTGCGGCATTTGGGGACCATAAGAGATTATGTGCGGGAATTCAGTTCCCTCATGCTTAACATCACCAACATGTCTAAGGAGGACAAGTTGTTCAACTTTCTTTCTGGCTTGCAACCGTGGGCTCAAGCTGAACTCCGATGACAAGGAGTGAGGGATCTTCCTTCGGTCATTGTTTCTGCGGAAGGCTTGGTGGATTTCAAGTTGGCGACAATCACCAAGAAGGCCATGGATGGAAGGAAGATGGGGTGTGCAGAAAAGGATGGCAAGAAGCCCAAGGGTAAGGGCAAGAAGGTTGTGGAACCGAGCTAGTCCAAGTTGCAGCCCATCAATAGAGAGCAGGGCTATTTTATATGCAATGGTCCTCATCGGGCAAGGGAATGTCCAAGGTGGGAAAAGCTAGCTGCTCTAACTCTCAGGGAGTCTGAGGAGGAACAACGTGGTGCAGCGGCAACACCACACATGAATCCATTACAGCTACTCAACTCAATGATGGCAGAAGGGCAGCCGCCTTGCAAAAGGTTGATGTATGCATCGGTGCTATTAAATGGGAGGCCTGTTTTGGCTATACTGGACATAGGGGTGACCATAAACTTCTTCTCCCACAAGTTGGTAAGTGAATTTGGTTTGTAGGTGCAACCAAGTTCATGGAAAGTGAAGGCGATAAACTCCGGGCCAACTCCGATTCATGGAATGGCCAGTGCAACCCTCAAAGTTTTAGCTTGGGAGCGAGAGATCAGTGTGACAGTCTCGACACTTGATGAGTTTGAGTTTATCTTGGGGATAGACTTCTTCATCCAAGCTAAGGCTAGCTTGATGCCTCACTTATCAGGTATGCTGATTTATGTGGAAGAATCACCATGATTTGTACAAGTAGCATATGGAGGGAAAACTGCAATAGCGGGTATGCAGTCTCCTCAACAACTGAAAGCGGGTCTTAAGAGGGGCGAGACCACCTATGTTGTAGCGCTAATCAAGATACAATCGGATCAGGTCATGGAGGTACCTGATGATGTTACAACTATCCTAGTGGATTACGCAGACGTGATGCCACCAAAACTGCCCAATGAACTTCCCCCTCGGAGGGTAGTTGACCACAAGATTGAGCTGGAGCCAGGTGCTAAACCTCCTGCTCAGGCCCCTTATTGATTGGCAAATGTAGAGCTTTTGGAGCTGAGGAAGCAGCTCAATGAACTATTGGATGCAGGACTGATCCAACCGTCAAAAGCCCCATATGGCGATCCGGTGTTGTTTTAGCGGAAACAAGATGGTTCACTTCGGATGTGCGTAGACTATTGGGCGCTAAACAAGGTGACTATCAAGAACAAGTACCCGATGCTGAATGCAAGTGACTTGTTTGATCAATTGGCCAAGGCGACATACTTCACTAAGTTGGACTTGTGATCGGGGTATTGGCAAGTTCAGATTGCTGAGGGAGATGAGTCAAAGACGACATGTGTCACAAGGTATGGCTCATTTGAGTTCCTAATCATGCCTTTTGGATTGACGAATGCTCCAGTAACTTTTTGCAACTTGATGAATGAAGTATTGTATGAGTTCTTGAATCGATTTGCGATGGTATACTTGGATGACATTGTCATCTACTCGGAGACATTGGTGGACCACGTCGACCACTTCAGAAAGGTATTCTCTTAGCTTAGAAAATACAAGCTCTTCGTCAAGAAGGAGAAATGCGAGTTCTGTCGGAAAGAAATCAGGTTCCTTGGACACGGGGTGAGCAAGGGACAAATACAAATGGATGAGAGGAAGGTCTAGCCAATCATCGATTGGCCGGCCCCAACAAAGGTATCGGATCTTCGTTCTTTCCTCGGTTTGGCTAACTATTATAGAAGATTCATTTAGGGTTAATGAAGGAAAGTGAATCCCCTGACTGATTTGCTGAGGAAGGATCAAAAATGGGCATGGACGGACTCATACCAAGTGGCGTTTGACCAGCTAAAGACAGCAGTGTCAACAAAACCGGTGTTGTTATTGCCTAACTTTGAACTTCCATTAGAGGTACATACAAATGCCTCAGATCATGCTCTTGGGGGAGTTCTTGTTCAGGAAGGACACCCAGTGGCATTTGAGAGCCGCAAGCTCAAGGATGCGGAGCAATGCTACACCACACATGAGAAGGAAATGATAGCAGTGGTGCACTTCTTGGACACTTGGAGGCATTATCTATTGGGAACAAAGTTCAAGATTGTGACAAATGATGTTTCAAACACCTACTTCAAAACCTAAAAGAAATTGACCCCAAACAAGCTCAGTGGCAAGAGTTCTTGGATGAGTTTGAGTCAATGTGGGAGCACAAGCCTAGGTGACAAAACCAAGTGGCGGATGCATTAAGCCAAAGGGAGATGCAATGCTATGTAGCTGCACTATCCACAGTTCAGTCAACCCTACTTGAGAGGGTTAAAGAGCAAGTCGACACAGACCCAACATACATCCAACTCATAGGAGAGGTACATGAAGGGGTAATTAAGCATTATTGGCTTGAAGATAACTTATTGTATGCTAGAGGCAATAGGTTGTTCATCCTAAAGGCAGGAGGGGTGAGGTGCGAGCTACTGTGAGAGACTCATAATCCTCAATGGACAGGACATCCTGGAGGGCAAAGGATGATGGCACTCTTGTCTAGGTCATACTATTGGCCAAAAATGGGGGAAGACGTCGAGATGTACGTCAAGACTTGTCTTGTGTGCTAGCTTGACAAGACAGAGAGGAAGAAGGAGGCAGGGCTGCTGCAACACTTGCCTATTTTGAAGAAGCCATGGTAGTCCATTTCCATGGACTTTGTCTCGGGCTTTTCCAAAGTGGATGGGATGAGCTCAGTGCTAGTCATCATTGACCAACTCTCGAAGTATGCAGTGTTCATACCAACACCACATGCATGTCCAACAGAGATAGCAGCTGAGCTATTCTACAAGCATGTGGTGAAGCACATCGGTGTCCTAAAAGACATCGTGAGTGATCGAGATGCTCGATTCATGGGCAGGTTTAGGACAGCACTCTTCAACTTGATGGGTTCAGAGTTGAAGTTCTCTACGGCTAATCACCCGCAAATGGATGGCCAAACGGAGTGCATCAATACCTTGGTGGAGGAATACTTAAGGCATTATGTAACGGCCAGCCAGCAGAATTGGTTGGAGCTATTGGACACCAATTTTGTTATAAACATCCATAGGTCATCGGCCACAAGAATGAGTCCCACAGAGCTTGTCATGGGACAGTAGCCTCTCACTCCTCTCGAGTTAGCTTAATCAATAGCCCTAGGAAAGTGCCCTACTGCCTATCACTTCACCAAGGAGAAGGAGGAGCTGATAGAACAAGCTCGGGACAGCTTGTGCAAGGCAGCAAAACACATGAAGAGGCATGCAGATGAACGAAGGCATTCATTAGAGTTCCATGTTGGGGACATGGTGTTGCTGAAACTTACTCCACAAATATGGAAGAAAATCAGCAGCAAGACCGTACATCATGGGTTCGTACCAAGGTATGATGGCCCCTTTGAAGTGATGAACAAAGTTGGGCAAGTTGCTTACCGATTGAAGCTACTCGACAGGCTGAAGGTACACCCAACATTCTATGTTAGCTTTCTCAAACCTTTCGATAGGGACTTGCTTGGAGACAGACAGCAAGCCAAGAGAGCTCCATTAGTAGTTTGAAAGCAGTTTGACAAGGAGGTTGAGAGATCCTTGCACACTAGACTATGGGGCAAAGCAAGAAGAATCGATGGACTAATTTTCTTGTGATGTGGAAAGGCAGCAGCGAGGCCAATGCCATGTGGGAGTGGGACTCTGCGCTATGGCAGTTTAAGAGACAAATCAAGGAGTATATGGATTCTACTTTGACGAGGACATCAGACTCTCCTGGTGGGGGTGGTTTGTCACACCCGTTGTGAGTGGTAGGTGCCATCACAATGAGATCATGTAACAGACCTCATGATCTCGGAGGCAATGGAGTGCCTCCGACATATGTGTACATGGGCAGCACACATATGAGGAAACAACCAACTGTGGTGGTCGATGCCACTATGAAGAGTATCATGCAAGGTAGCGTGTGATCATGTGAGGCAATGGACTGCCTCCAACATATGTGTGCACAAGCAGCACACATAGCAGCAAGTGATGGAGTCATGACATGTTCAAATGGAGATCCGAACTTCCCAAACAATCCTACAGAGTGAGCAGCGGGACAGGTTGCCTAAAGTGAGCTGCAAGAGCATGTGAATAGCCTGGATACTTGGCGCTGTAGGCTGAAAACACAAGGCTACAGGTTGGAGAATCAGAGCTACAACTGTTAAGGGACACGTGGCCAGCAAAGAGGCAATTGAGGGCTCATGGGATAGGTGGCTACAGCTGGAGGGAGTAAAAAAAAATGCAGGAAGAACATTGTGGATCATATTCTGCATGATCCCAACAGGTCGACTGTAGGGAGAACATTGTGGAGAATGTTCTCCATGACCTCCAACAGCTGGACTGCAGGGAGAACATTGTGAAGAATGTTCTCCATGATCTCCAACAGGTGGACTATAGGGAGAACATTATGGGAGCATGTTCTCCATGATCTCCATGGGTGGCTCATAGCCAAATATGTGTATTATAAATAGACTAGGGTGTCTATTGAGCTGAGACACACACAGGTAGAGAGAGACTTGTAGTGTCACTTCGCATTAGAGTTGTATTCCTTTTATGTGAGCAATAAAAAGTTGGCAAAGTTGTTGTACTTCTCTTTTCCTCTATGCTCTTATGGGCTTGTTCGAGTTTGGTAGGTTGAGGTGGGCGAACCTTGGCACCATCATGGGCAAAATTTCAAGGTAGAAGTTTGGCCGTGTGACAATTTACTCTTATACCTACCTCTAAGCTAACCTAACTCAAGGGCATATTTAGATTAAAGTTTGAATTATGCTAAAAATTCAAATTTAAATTTAAACACTTATTATATAATATTAGAAGCAATAACAAATGTGAAATTTAAGATTTAGGATGGATCTATGATTAATTAAAGATAAACGAAAAAAAGGACAAAGAGAGAGATAGCATCAACTTTTGTGTGCGAATTTTTTTGCTATTTTTTGGTGGTCTCTCATGTTATTTCTCCTGCTGCTTTCTTGAAAATTCTTTCTAATATTGGAGGCGATAGTAAGACTTTGTAATTATTTGGGTAATTTTTTAACCTAAATTTAGTTGAAATCTAATCAAAATTAAAGTTTCGATTATTATTGAACTTTAACTTAAATCTGAGTTTCAGTTAAACCTAAATCACAATTGAATTTGACCTAAATTTGAAATTAGATTTGACCTAAAGTTTTATAGAATTTGGATTCAAATTGAGTTCAACTCAAGTTGGACTAAATGAGCTCAAAATTGGAATAAAATTAAACCCAAAACTAATTTAAACTCACACAAAAAAGGGAAAAAATATCTTTACAAATAAAATCAGTGTAAATAGCCCTATGCCAAAAAAAATAATTACAAATAGGTTCTTGGATCAAAATATTTTTATAAAAGACTTTTGAATTAAATAAATCTTTACAGATAAGTTCTTGGTCAAATAAAACCTTTACAAAAAGATTTTTGAGCTGAAAATTCTTACAATGAGTCCATGAAAAATTTTGAAATTACATATTAACTCCTAAAAAAATATAAAGTTTGCAAATAAACTCTCAAAATTTATATTTACAAATAGAACCCTTACAAAATATAGAATTTTAAAAAAGCCCCTTGTAAAATGTTACATTTACAAAAAAAGTTGTGTTATTTATAAATTTATAAAGAAACCCTTCAAACATTTGAATGTGCAAAGTGGTCCAAAATTCACTTATATTGCAAATTTAAACTTCGCAAATACACTCTTGAAAGTTTTTTTTGTGTATTTCAAAAGTCCTCATGGCTCTTTTACAAGATAGACCATAACTTTTCTGAAATTATAAACCACTCCATAAAATGAGACATTTTGTAAATAAATCCTTCTATTAAATGATTTTGTAAAATAATGAAATCATGAAATTTTCATCCCAACATCTAGATTGTTTCAAACAAAAAATCTCATCCATATCTCTAACAAACAAATACTGATAAGAGCTTCAATGATTCAAAATTTGAATTGTAATTAACCTAATTCTATTATCACCTCGATTCCTATAAAAAACTGTAATCCTACAAAACAAGAGGGGAGTGAAGAGAAGAAGGAATTAGAAGCTGAAAGATATGAGAAAAAAAGTTTGAAGACATCGAAAGCAAGTAGGAAAAAGATTGAAGGCAAAAGAGGTTGTCAAATCTTATCTTGAATGTTTATTTATTTTCTTTCCTATGCATCTTTGCTTTTATCCTCTCCCATGCTATAGGGCTATTGATTGCTAGCTCCCTCACTTACAACCATCTTGTCCCTATTGGAACAAGAACATTTTCAGTTGAAACAAGGCTAGACTTAGGTAGAAATCCCGACTGGACCTTAACACATCTTCTCTGCTCTCCTATTGGCCTGCCACCATCACCACACCATCTCTTGGAGTTCCCTGTGGTCACTAACCTAGCAATCAGGTTTCCAAGTTTGAGTGATCAAACCTCAAGATTTTGCTATTTGAACCATGAGGTTTGATCATTTGGACCTCCTTCATGCAGTCCAACCCCACTTCTACACCACCTCTCTCGCACCATGCCTATGTAGGGCTATCAATCACTTCTCCTCCTCCTACTCTGGCTTTGCCTCTCTATGGTACACTACCCACAGAGGTAGCCTTGCCTCTTGCCTCGCCAGTCTGAGACATCATTGCCGTCGCTCGCTATCATTAAAACTAGATTCGAGCAGATCGGGCCACAGATTGAAAGAAGAAGTGGAGAGGAGGAGCTAGTTGGCCATTGATGGGGGTGGGAAGGAAGAAAGAAAATATGGGGGAGAAGATGAAGGAATAAAAAGAGAAAAAATATATGTTGCCCTTTGGATTTTGATGATAATCAAGCTAGAGTTTAACAAGTTTATCCAATTATGATAAGTTTCAAAATTAGCAATGGTCATTCAAGCTTAAGAAGGATCAAGTCTCAAGAAAATACTTGTTGGATCATGAAGACAATGACTCGAAGATTAAAAGAATGATAATTTGAAGATGAAGTTTAAAAATTAAGATGAAGGTTCTAAGATGCTCAAAAATGGAATCAACTCCAAGCTTATAGGTTGTCAAGTTGAGGATTTCATTATTAATCTATTTGAGTTTTTGGGTTGACACCTCAGTTAACTTGGATATGCCTTCATTGGCTTATCTTACATTTGTCCAAGTTAAATTGAAACTCTATCAAATATCCAAAGTTGCAAGAAAACTTATGGCAAGTTTTTCTATCACATTCAATCATCCAAACTTAATAGTTTGGTCACTCAATCTTATTAGACAAAAGATTTAACCTTTTGAATATGCAATACTAAGTTTGGTTGTTTGAAATTGAAGGTTCAGGTGCTCGAATTGGTAAGTTTGGTCATCCAAACATGTAAGGATAAAAATTAATGGCTAATTTTTTAACCATTGGAATAAATTAGGTCATATGTTTAGGTGCTCGAACTTAGCAAAAAAAATCCTAGGGTGATTTTTACTAGCTATATTTTTCTTCCAATAGTTATATATTTACTTGAGACTTATTTACTACAAGATAATGAACTTTCAATATCTTTATAGTAAGATCCAAGTTCTCAAGCTATCTAACCTCAACAAAAGTTCAAATAAGTTTCTAAGTTTTATATCCTTATTGCTCTTGTATTTCAATATTTGTTATGAGACTTTTTCTTTGTTTTATAATCTATATCCTTGTAACTCTCCTAGGTTGTTAGGAGAGGGTTGAGTGATATTCTAGGTATTAGAAGAGTGTGAGAGAGTTAGCCCTTATGTAGAGTGGCATTTGCTTAATTGGCGTAAGGGATTGTCAAGGCTTGGCTTTATCTTAAGACACAACATCACTAATAGAGTGATCAAAGTCCTCAAGATTGAAGCAAGAGCGTAAAGTAGGCATGGTTGGTTACTAAATTACTTATAATTATTTGCACTCTCTCTACTTCTATATTTACTTTTGCACTCTTCCATTATTGTGATTGTTTGTGGCTTGAATTAGATTAGGATTTGAACTAAAATAACAATATAAGAGGAGGGGTGAATTAGGTTTTTCAAATAAGATAAATAATTTTTTTAAATTCAATCAAACAAATTAGATGAAATTAATTAAAACCAAATGAGGTTCAAACCTAAATCAAAACTAAATTAGCTCCAAACTTGAACTAAAATCAAGTCATGAATCAAAATGGGTCCAAGATGGGTTGAATCCGAACTAGCTTGGTTGGAAACTAAATGTATAATAGGTTGAACCTGAACCAACTTGGTTTGAACCCAAACCCATTAAGAGTTGAACCTAAACCTAATGGAGGTCAAATCCAATTAAAAAACCCACTAAGAATCCAATAAAAACATAATAAGGGTCCGAATCCAATAAAAAAATTCACTAAGAATCTAATAAAAACACAATAAGGGTCAAGGAGCTAATAAGAACCCAACAAGGGTTGAACCAAGATCAATTAAGGATCCAATAAGAACCCAATAAGGATTGAACCAAGATCTATTATGAATTCAATAAAGGTTGAACCAAGGTCAATTAAGAACCTAATAAGGGTTGAATCAATATCCATTAAAAATCCAATAAGGGTCAAAACAAGCATCCATCAAGGATCAAATAAGAACCTAGTAAGGGTCAGTCCAAGTTCCAATAGGGATCCAATGAGGATCAAATCCAAGATCCAATAAGGATCAAGTCCAAGGTCCAATAAGGATCAAGTGCAAGGTCCATTACGGATCAAGTCCAAAGCCCGATGAAGATCCATTAAGAGTCCAATCCAAATCTAAATAGGTCAAACTTGACCTTAATTGAATCAAATTAGGTTTGAACCAAAACTAAGTCTAAATTAAACTAAGCTTAAATCAAGCAAAGTTAGTCAACAACAAGCATAAGCCATCAATAACACCTCAAGCTCAATCAATAACAAACCAAAATGATTATTAATTATTATATTACAAATGGTCAGCATAAGCCAATGTCACTAGCCATTTTCTCAAATCAAATCAAACTAAGACAGGCTTATTCTCGGTCAATCAGTCGATCAAATGTTGCATTCGAATGATGTTAACCAACAATAAGTACAAAGTCATCAATGACATTTCAAATCTAGAGATGAATTGACAAGAAGCAAAAGTCATCAATTATCTTTAAAACCAAACCAAACTTAGCCAAGCTTGCATTGGTGTGTCAGTCAGCCAATGCCAAATTCCAAATCCAAATCAAAAGGAGTTAGTTGATAATAAAAATAAAGTTGTCAGTGATACTTCAAAATCAAATAGAGTCAATTGACATAAGCTAAAGTTATTAGCAACACTCTAAAAGTCAAGCAAGGTTATCAGCATTCATCTAAGATCAAACCAAGCATTCATTCAAGCCAAGTTCAAACCAAGTCATCCATCACATTGCACTCGATGAAGCACAGGGAATGGGAAAGTAGTTGAGAACAAATTTTTTTCCTTTCTTTTTATATTAATTTGTTTAAAATTTATTTTCTAAATCATAAAGTGAGGGTATGCACTTACTTAAGTCATGTAATTCCAAATTTAAATTAATCAAATTATGCTTTTCTTTCTTTGTGTTTCTATTTTATTAGTTAGGTTTCTTATTTTAGAATGTACCTGAGAATTATAAAGATAACTAATAACAAGGGTTTCGTATATTGGAAGTCGTATTCCCATAATATTGATAGTGCATTAAGATAACTTAAAATTAATTTATTACTTTGAGATTGCTTCTCAGGATCTTTTAGCTATCCCAGGTGGTCGATCATGACTTCATAGTAAAGAGTTTAGCTAGAGAAGAAATAGTTGACGTCTTTCTTTTAAACTCTAGTAAGCTTGTTGATAGTGGATCTCTCATTTTCCCATGAATGTAACCTAATATTAGGTAAACTATGTATGCTATTATGTCCCCTTTTGTTTTTCATTTTATCTTATATTATTTCTTATTTCTTATGTTGCTTGCAACTAAGTTAATCCATAAATCTCCCACTGTAAATTACAATAATTGGTATCAAAAGCACAGTGTGGAGCTACAATTGACCACTTGAGATAACTAAATGATCTTGAGAAGCATTCTTAAAAAATAAATAAAATTTGGGTGGGTTTGAGTGCATAGTCAAGTATTGTAGGAACATGACTTTCAATAGCTGTAAGTCCTTATTGTTAATTACTCTGACAATCATCAAGGACTTTCTAAACTAAAAAATCTAGCTAATAAGATAGAGACGTGAGAAGAAAAGTGTGATTTGATTAATTTAAGAAAGGGTACATGCCTTAAGTAAGGCTATACCCTCATTTTAAAATTTAAAGATCTAGATTCATGACATAAACAACATAAAATGAGGAAGGAAGTAGGAAAGACTCGATGTTCACCGTTGTCCCACTCACATGCACTTGATTGAGTGGAACTTGACTCATATGGGTGCTTATTTTGATCCTTGGTGGATGTTAATAACTTTGTTTGATTCAAAGATGTAGCTAATTATCTTAGATTTTATCAATTATTGTTAATTAACTTTTTTTAAAAATGCATTATACTAATTGACTAAGTGAGTTCAAGTTTTTCTTAGTTTGGTTTGATTTAAGAGAATGATTAGTGGCTTTAGCTTATACTAATAATTCTCAACTTGATAATTGATGGTCTTTTTGGCCTGTTATCAATTAAGTTTAAAGTATCATCAATGGCCTGTTATCAATTAAGTTTAAAGTATCATCAATGACCTTTATGTTCGTATTGGTTGAGCTTGAAGTATTACTGATGACTTTATGCTTGAGGAGCTACAATCAATCACCCAGGATAGCTAGAGGATCTCAAGAAGCAATATTGAAATAACAAATAAAATTTTAGTAGATTTGAGTGTGCAATCATGAATTATAGCAATATGAATTCCAACAAACATAAGGCCCTATTGTTAATTATATTGACAATTGTTAGGAACCTCCTAAAGTAAAAAAACCTAACTAATAAAATAGGGACATAAAAAAAATATAATTTGATTAATTTAAAAAAGAGATTACATGACTTAAGGAAGGGCATATTCTCACTTTACAATTTAAAGAATGTAAATTTATAATATAAAATAAAATGAAATGAAGAAGAGATTGGAAACGGCTTGGTGTTCATTGCTGCTCCACTACTGTGCACTTAATCAAATGGGACTTGACTCAGAGGAGTGCTTGGTATGATCCTTAGTGAGTGCCAATAACTTTGCTTGATTTCAAGGTGTGACTAACTGCCTTAACTTATGTCAGTTAACCCAATTAGTGTTTAAAGTACGATCGATAGCTTTCTGCTTATTGTCGATTGACCCTTTTAATCTTTAACTCAAGAGGATGGTTAGTGGCCTTAGCTTATGTTGATAATTTTTTATTTGATAGTTAATGATATTGGCTTATATGTCACTAATGGCTTTTGTACTTATATTTGTTAAGCTTGAAGTGTTACCCATGACTTTATACTTGTTATTAGTTGACTTTCTTTGAACATGGTGTTTGGATAACTGATTAAGTGAGTTCAAGTTTATCTTAGTTTAGTTTCAAATAATTAATAGCCTAAGATTATACTGACTATTTTTGATTTAATAATTGATGGTCTCTTTAGCTTGTTGTCAATTAAGTTTTGAAGCATCACCAATAGCTTTTGTGCTTTTATTAGCTAAACTTGAAGTGTCACTAATGGTTTTGTGCTTGTGTTAGTTGACTTCCTTCAAATATAGTGTTTAGCTTACAGACTAAGTAAGTTCAAGTTTGCCTCAGTTCAGTCTTAACTTATGCTAACCATTTCTGATTTAATAATTGATAGCTTCTTAGGCTTATTATTAATTAAGTTTCGAAATATCACTAATAACTTTTATACTTGTGTTGGCTAAGCTTGAAGTGTCACTGACAACTCTATGCTTGTGTCAGTTAACTCCCTTTAGACATGATATTTGGGTGACTGACTAAGTCAGTTCAATCTTAACTTAGTCCAAATTAAAATGGTTAACAGTCTTGGCTTATGATGACTATTTATGATTTAACAATCAATGGCCTTCTTTGATTTTTTTATCTATTGGGCTTGTTATCGACTAACTCTAAATGATTTGAACTTGACTCAACTCAAAGTTAGTTTTGCTTCAAGTTTGGTTTGCTTCGGTTTGAAATTCAGACTTGGTTTTGGTTCTAGTCTGATTTAATTCAATTTGATATTTAGACTTGGTTTTGGTTCAACTTTAATCTAATTCAATTTGATATTTAGACTTTGTTCTGCATCAAGTCTAATTTGATTCAATTTAATGTTTAGACTTATTTTTTATTCAAGTATGATTTGATTCAATTTGAGTTAGGTTGGACCTTATGTTGGACTCTTATTAGGTTTCGGGCTCAATTCCTTAATGAATTCTTATTGGATTCTTAATGGATTTCAAATCTAACTCTTGGATTCTTAATGGATCTTGGATCTACCTTTATTGGGTTCTTATTGGATCCTTATTGGATCTCAAATCTAACCCTCGTTAGATTCTTATTAGATCTTTAATAGACCTTGGATCCAACCCTTAATGGATTCTTATTAGATTCTTAATGGTTTTTGGATCCAACCCTTATTAGATTCTCATTAGATCCTTAGTGGATTTTGGATCTAACCCTAATTGGGTTCTAATTGGATCCTTAATGAATCTTAGTTTAACCCTTATTGGGTCCTGATTAGATCCTTAATGGATTTTGGAGCCAACCTTTAATGGATTCTTATTGGATCTTTAGTAGATCTTGGATCCAACTCTTAATGGGCCCTTATTGGATTCTTAATGGCTCTTGGATTCGACCCTTGTTGGGTTTTTATTAGATTCTTATTGGATCTTGGATCCAACTCTTAATGGGTTATTGTTGGATCTTGAATCCAATCCTTAATAGATTCTTAATGGATCATGAATTTAGTCTTTAATGGGTTCTTTTTAGATCCTTAATGGATCTCCAATATAGCCCTTATTAGATTCTTATTTGGTACTTATTGGATCTTGAATCTAACTCTTAATGGATTCTTATTAGATTCTTATGGATCATGGATCCAACCCTTAATTAGTTCTTATTGGATTCTTAATGGATCTTGGATTCAATCCTTATTAGGTCCTTATTAGATCCGTAGTAGATTTTGGATCCAACCCTTAAATGGATTCTTATTGGATCTTTATTGGATCCTTATTGGATATTGAATCCAACCCTTAATAGCTTCTTATTAGATCCTTAATAGGTATTGGATCTAAACCTTAATGGGTTCTTATCTTAGATCTTTGTATATTTTGGATCCAACCCTTAATGGATTTTTATCAGATCTTTTAATGAATCTTGGATCCAACCCTAATTGGATTTATATTGGATCCTTAATGGATCTTGGTTCAATCCTTATTAGATTTGGGTTGGACCTATGTTGGATTCTTATTGGTTTGATCCCTTAACGTATTCAAGTTCAAGTATAATCTGATTCTGGTTTAATTTCAACTTGGTTCTCATTTAGGCTTGACCTGGTTCTAGTTCTGGTTTGACTTTTTTTGGTTTAGGTTCGATCTAATTCTAGTTTTGATTCAGGTTTGATCTAGTTTTGGTTTAGGTTCAACCTTATTTTGGTTTAACCTGATTCAAGTTTAGGTTTGACCTTATTTAGGTTCAAGTTCAATATGGTTTAATTTTAGTTCAAGTTTAGATTTTGATCTTATTTAATTTTGGTTTAGATTTGGACCTGATTTTGGTTTTAGTTTAAGTTTAAACCTAATTTTAGTTTTGGTTTAGGTTTAGACCTGATTTTGATTTTGTTTAGGTTTGGACCTAATTTTGATTTTGGTTCAAGTATAGACCTGGTTTTGGTTTTAATCAATTTAATTAATTTACTTGATATGTAGTCTACTTCTCAAAGAAATCTCTTAGGCTAAGAATATGAAGGAATCCCACAAGTCAAAAATATGGCGTTTAGATTGTTAAAGAAACTCCTTAGTTTAGAAATTCAACATTCAAATTTTTAAAGGAATCTCTTAGGCCAAAATTATAGTATTTGGATTTCCAAAAGAATCCTTTTGGCCAAAAATATGGCGTACAAATTTTTGAAGAAATTCCTTGGACAAAAAAATATGGCGATCAAATTCTTAAAGAAATTCCTTAGAGCAAAGTGAGATGGTCAAATTTTTGAAAGAATCCATTAAATTAAAAATATGGTGTTCATATTTATGAAGAAAACTCTTAGTGCAAAGATAAGGTGATTGAGTTTTCAAAAAAAATCCTTAGGTCAAAGTGAGGTGATCGGTTTCTCAAAGAAATTTCTTAGGTCAAATTGAGATGGTCGAGTTTTTAAATGAATCCCTTATACTAGAAAGAGAGGCAATCAAGTTTCTGAAGGAATTCTTTAGACTTGAATAAAGCGAAATGATTTTTAAAAAAATCTCTTAGACTTGAATATGAAACGATAGGATTCTCGAAGGAATCTCATAGACCTAAATATGAGGTAATTGGATTTTCAAAAAAATCCCATATGCCAAGAAGAAAGGCAGTCAAGATTTAAAAAATCTCCCTTAGGTCTAAGAGGGATTGGTGAACATGACACACAAATTAAGATAGAGGATATACATTTAATTAAAAAACTCTTTTTTTTCTTCAGTCGCAGGCCTTTTCTTCCCCACGCAAGCCACCATTTTCTTTTTTTTTGCAACAACATGATTCTCCCCTTCTTCTTCTTTCTTCCACCGAACTTATTCTTCTCCTCTCTCTTTTTTCTCTTTCCTCCCTATCAAACTCCTTCTTCCTCTCTTTTCTTGCGCCTAGAGCTAACTAAGCTTTGGTTCTCCCTAGCCATGGGTTTGGGCCATCTCTCCCTCCTCCTCATGGTCGGATCCAACCTTGCAGCAACTTGGGAAAAGGAACTCTAACAAGGTGGTGGCGGTGTCGAGCTCTGACTCCTCCCCTTTTGATGGCCCGAGTTACCTTTCCCCCTTTTCATAGCTAGATCGGGCAAGCTGTGATCGGATTCGGCCCCATGGCAGCACGAGAACGGGGATTCCAACAAAGTGGTGCATGATTGGGGCTAGACTGATAGTGGCAATCATGGAGGTGTAGGCCTAGAAAGGTGCGACTATGGCAACATGGTGATGGAGCGGGGCAGCCGGCTATAGGGTCACATGGATGGTAGTGGTACATGGTGGAGTCAATTGGTGGTGGAGGCCTCAACTCCAGGAGGATGCGGTGGCAACAAGAGCATAGGAGCAGAAGACAACAAAGCATGATTAGCAATAGGTGTGGGGACCTCGAAGGAATAGGGAGAAGGAAGCATAAAGAAGAAACAAAAAGACGGGAGATAAGTGAAAGAAACTTACTTCTCTACTCGTTAGTTAATGGTTTTATTTTGCTACAGCTTGATTCCTCATGAACTTTTCTTTTTTTGTTTGTAGGTTGTTGATCCTTCTCCTACCATCTCCTCTCGATTTCTTACTCTCTTCTTCCTTTTATAGTTATCAAAAGAATGGAAATCTTATTAATTTTTTTCTCAAATTTAGAATGAAGTTTGTTGAGATTTATATTATGGAGATAAGGCAATCTGTTTCCATGGATTTGGATGAATAAATATGATCCAATTTTTGTTTTGAATATGCATATATATGTAAATATTGAATTTTGTATTCATTCCTAGATTTTTGATTCACAAAGAGGTTATTTGAAATTTTTCAGAAAATTTGATCAATTTATAAAATTAAGGAATTTGAAGGTCTTTTATAAAAATGATTTAAGATTCTATTTACAAGAATAATAAAATTTAGACTTATTTGTAAATAAAAATCTTAAAAAAATCTATTTACGAAAAGTTAAAATTTCAAAAGTTTATTTATAAATATAAATTTTTGGGGAGTTTATTTATAAATCTTAAAATTTAAAAAAATTAATATGTAATTATTAATTTTTGAGGAGTTTATACACAAATCCTACATTTTGCAAGAACTAATTTAAATTTTAAGATTTTTATGGATCTCTTCACAAAAATTTCTATCCATGGAATCTATTTGTAAGAAAAATTTAGTCAAAATTTTTTTTATAAAAATTTGTTCAATCCAAGAAACAATTTATAGAAGTTTATTTTTTTATTTTGGTTCATATATTTGATAAATATTAGACCCAATTTTAATCCAAATTTGGTTCACTTAACCTATTTTAGCTGAATTCAATTTAAGCTTGAATTTTTTTAATAATTTAGATCCAAATCGAGTTTAATTTTTGATCAAATTTGATGTTAATTGAGGTCCAACTGAGCATTTAGGACATAATTTAGTGACTTCCAATCTTTTACTTCAATCAAATACTTGTCAAATCTGATTTTAACATAAACCACCCAAATAAAGTGCTCCTTTGCATTCTCTTCTTGAGCTTAATAAGAGCAAAGGGTATGAACAATTTTTCGGTATCTAATCCTTGTGTTAATGATTTGCCTCGTCACTTGCTTTCCCCTTTGATGCTTCAAAAAATGCATATTTTTTTATGATAAAGGGGTTCCAATCAGACATGTGATAAATGGATTTTGATTGTCACATAAAAGTAAATTTGAATTAACATGTACAAGTGGATTTTGTTTATCATGTGGAAATAAACTTTTAATTTGCCACATGAAAATAAACTTGATTTGTTATTTAAATACAAGATTAATCACCATGTAAAAATAGACTTTAATTTGCTATATGGGCTATCGTGTTGATGTTTTGCCTTAATAAGCATGGAATGCATACTTAACTGGACATTCTTTGAGAAAGACAGATATTTCGTTATAGATAAAACACACGCCCCTTTTTTTTCTCTTTTCTTTTATTGCTCCTAGAGGCTTATGTATAATATCTTTTTAGGAAGTAGATGTTCATAAATGGCATGGGTTTTTTCCCTTTGTCATCAATTAATTGATAGGAGCCTCCTTCAAATATACTTTCGACAATAAAAGGACCCCTCCAATTAGGCTCAAATTTACTTTTTTTTGCTTCAGTTTAGGATTATGAGTCTTCTTAACACCAACATCATCTCTCCCTTTTGGAAAGATTTGAGTCGGACCATCTTGTTATAGGTCCTAGACATTTATGCTTGGAATATTTATAGGTTTTGCTAAGTTGTGAGGCTTGTTTCATCTAAGGAGTCCAGCTTATCTAGATGAAGATGAAGATTATCTTCTTTTGTGATTTCATTTGCAAAGCAATTCTTAGAGAGGGAATTTGTATCTCCAATGACAGGGGTGCCTTAGCCCTAAAGACTAGTGCATACGGTATTAATAGGTAGGAGTTTGATATACGGTGTGATAAGTCTATAGTGTCTCATAAAGTTTTTGGTGTCAGTCTCTTTCATTTCTAAAAATGACTTTCTTTAGTATCTTTGAGAGGATTTTGTTGAATGCTTCAACTAGGCTATTTATCTTTGTATTATAGATTGATGAATATATCCAATCTATTTTGTGATGATGTACAAATCATCCCATCTTGAAGCTTATAAAGAATGATCCATTATCAAAAATGATTATTCGGGGAACACCAAATTGGTATAGGATATGTTTTCAAAAGAAATAGATGATAGTATTGGCTTTTATCTCATCTAGTAGGATTGCTTCTGTCTATCGGGAAAAATAATCAATCACTACCAATATGAAGTAATGATCTCTGGAAGAAGGCAACTCAATTATGTCAATTATATCCATAGCCCATACCTCAAATAGTTATAAGGATATTATTGGATGTAGAGAGTTTGAGTTTTGATAAATCAAGTCACCGTGAATTTGAGATAGGTGATATTTTCTTGCGCATTTGATGTAATCTCTTACTATCATGGGCTAGTAATAGTCTATATGCTTGATTTTTCATTATTATTTTGGCAAATCAAGTCATTGCAAATCCCATAATGCACTTCATACATGACTTCTTTTGCCTTCTCATCTAAAGGCAATGTAGAAGTAGTTAATCAAAAGACTTAATGATATATTATATAATAATAGATGGCAATGTAAGTTTAAATGTAAAAATACCTCAACTCTCAAATTGGCATAGCCCTTGTGACCCAGAGAGTAACCCATCTTCTTTTTTTTTTCAAGCTCTTCTATTTTCTTGGATTTCTTTTGCTAAAAAATACAAGCATATTATTAGTTTAACAAATTAACATATATAAAATTTTAAAAATATAAAATTCAAAGGGACAAAAGATATCCGAATAGCTAAGCTCTACCAATATGTCACTAGAATGGGTCATTGATTTGGTTTAATCCTAGATGATAGGCAAGTGACAAATTGTTCTAGTTGGTTCTTGAATAGTGTAAAATACTTATGCTTAACATCCACCTTCCGATCTCATCATCTCTTGCCCAACAACTGTATCGTGGACTTCCTACAATCCTCTACTAGATTCATATTTTCTTGTAAAGTGAAAGATTAATATGGTATTATAGAAATGTACAAATAGAAAAATAAAATCATAGTATTAATATTACATTGATATCTTCCCAAATCCTTTGCTTGTTCACTTCTGGAATTTCTCACCAATAAGTGTAAGTTAAGGGTAATTTATTACAATTCTTTGCCTTTATGCCCAATTGGGTAGCGAGTTTTGTCGAATTCTCCCCAATAATTTGGCCATATCAGTTAATAGTCAACATAAATTAGTATCCCTCTATGCCCAAACTTTGAAAGGCTTGCTAGGCCTATGACATGCTCTACTTGAAGAAGCTGCTCCATTCGAAGGTAAAAATTAAAATATATAAATGCATTACTCATAAGATGATCTGTATAAAGACATGAATTTAATTGAAATTATTCAAACCTTTGTCATGGTCCATCTCCTGGTCCTTTGCACCATGGAGTAAAGAAGTCATGCTATCTCTATTAGAATTTGAATGCAAACTATCACCTGATAAGAACCGAGTCTCTAACACCAGTCCCTCTATTTCCATATTTGCAAGGGTAGCTTGAACAATCCAAATATATCTCCTTGGGTGAATTATTTTAACTTAAAATCGAAAAAAAAAACATACTGATTAGTGCAACATCGTATATAAAAATATTAATATACAAACATAAATATCGAGACTGGCAATCATGTTAAGGCTCATCTTTGTCCAACATAAAGTCATCATCTTTGTTATCATTGTCATGATCACTATCCTTGAAGAAGATGTCCTTCTCTTTCATTTTAGATTTATTACTAATAGATTTATTTTCTTTATTTTCCTCTGTATATTGTCGCACTAAATTTGAAAGAAGTAGATTAATAATTAGACTTTTGATGTCTACCCTTATATTTTGGATGTCACATTTTTTAAGATGTTGGATATTGTATGGTTCTACCATTGGGTTTTCATCATTAGCACAACTGATTCATCATAAAGTGTGTCTCTATCAATCATGTTATACTAGATTTTGCACATAAAATATTTGATGAGCTTCGTGAGCAAGAATATATGGCTCATCAAAATGATGATTGTGCTTGTACATCAAGTGGTTAAAATTCACCAATTTGAATCCAAAGTTATTTGTCTTTATTCCAATATTATTGTCTACCTAATCACGCTTAAATAATACATACTTAAGTTTATTGCTATAATGGATCTCAATAATGTCAGTTATGACCTCATAAAATATGACATCTCTAGACGTGGGGTGCATATCTTTTCAGCTTATAAAATTTTTTGTAGCTGCCTTTAAGACAATGCCACTATTTTTAGTTTATTAATTTATCTTGTGAACTTTATATATGAAACCTCAATCCATTAATGAGATATTTTGAAAATCTCTTTACCCACTTGTCAGGCCTGGCAGTTGATAAAGAGATCTATTTGGGTACATGTCTACATTGTCACTTCTTTCTAAATTGGCAACCTAGAACTATGAATAACTGATTATTTTTTTCATATTCTAAGATGTCAATTAAAGAGATAGAGTATATTGTAGACACTTAAATGATCTCTGAATAATTTAGAAAATATTTCGTTGTGAATTTTTTCTCATTCAAATTTTCATCCTTTACATATTGATCCACCTTTATTATTTGAAGATGTGCCCTACAAGAAAATATATGCATGTGATTATAAATTACTTTGAGAAACATTAATTGGTGAGAAATCACAAACCGCCACCTACTCTTGATAGACATTGACAATGTTATGATTGAAAAGCACATAACAATAAGCTTTGATCCATGCAATCTCATGGTGGAAATAAACCTCATGCAATGACCCAATTGGTCATCCTACTACAAATTTGGACTCACCATCATGATTCTGAGAATATGAATAAAAGCTAGATGGAAACTTATTTAGATACATTGTGCAAAATATCATACATTCTTCAACTAAATACCCTTATGTTATTGATTTTTCTTGTTGAGTCTGATTCTACACATAATTTTTGAGCTTCAAAAGGTACCTAATATATGATAATATCTATTAGTTCATGGGTATTTATATGTTACTATTATTTAATGCATGTATGGTATTATCAAATTTCATCTCTCTATTAGACATATAGACTGATATTATATAGAACTAGCAATCATTGCCTCCTTTGCCAAATGGACAGGAAGATGTTCCATAACATCAAAAAATGAAAGTGGGAAGATTTTTTTGAGTTGGCATAAAGCAACGATGATCCTTTGTTGCAAAATGGCAAAGTTAGATTATTGTCTATTTTTTGGCATATAGCTGCCGAAGGATGCTGCTCATTTCAATAAGTGTTTTAGCCACATTTTTCTAAAGACAAGCTCTAATTGTGATTTATACTAACTATTGCATAAGTATATGGCAATCATGATTTTTCAAACCTGATATCATTTGATCCTTTATATTCACGCATCTAAAAATATTTGATTCGTAACCATGGGGTGCTTTTATATTTTTTAGAATATTGAGAAATAGAAACTTTTCTTATTTGCTTATGGTAAATGAAGAGGGAGGCAAGTAAATTTTATTACCTTTTTATTATGGATAGAGTACCTTTCTTATTCCAATAACTCTCATATCCAATCGTGCATTCATATTGTTTTCTGACTTTGGAGTTCCCAACAATGTCCATAGTACATTATTGAGAAAATTTTTCTCGATGTGCATTATATTAATATTATGCTAAATTTTCAATGTGCCCTAATACGATAGGTCAGAGACCACACTTATCTTTTTTTAATTACTCCTACCCTCTACATGCCATTTGTAGGCTCGTTGGTCTTTCTCCTATTTTATTTGAAAGTAACTCTGTATGGAGTTCTATCTTATTTAGCATACCGATTACTTCATTTAGTGTATTTTCTCCAGATGTCTGAGAGGGAGGAAGACCATGCTCACATGTCCGATTGAGTAATGACTTATCTAGCTGAAACTTATGATCTACAGGCAAAAATTATTGATGACACATATAGAAAAACTTACAATCATGATTCAACTAATGAGAGTATGTGCTCTTCGCACAGACTAGACAAGTCTTATATCCTCTTGTCATATGACCTGACATATATGCATATGTAGAAAAATCATTAATAGTCCACATCAATATTGCATGCATACAAAATATTTCTTTTTTACTTGTATCATATATTGGCACACTAGTTTCCATAATTCTTTTAGTTCTTCTATCAATAGTTGTAAATATATATCTATATCATTTCCAAGGCCCCCTTGATCCCTCGATAAATATGGATAGATAAACAACAATTGTTTCACATATAACCATAGAGATAATTATAGGGAACCATAACCACATGTCATGTGTTATGCAATATGCTTATTATCTTGAAAGGGTTGAATCCATCTGAAGCTAATCCCAACTATATATTGAAATAATTCATTGCAAAGTCAAGATACTTATTATCAAAATCTTTTCAAGTCATGCTATTTACTGAATATCGCAATGATCCATCTGCTAAACTACCCTCTGCATGCCATCTCAAATGTGGAGTAGTTTTTTTGATATGAAAAGTCATTGTAGTCTCGGCTTCAGGGGGAGTACGTAATCATATTCATTGGTATATTTTGCACTTTCTAACTATTAGCATCACCTTGACTTTCCAATTGCTTGCATCAAGGTGATTTACAATGCTTATATATCTGATGCACTCTCATTCCTATAAAGTATGTAAGGATTTGGACAAGCATAAATCTTTTTATATCCAAGACCCAGATTTTTTACAATGTTCCAAGGCTCATGATAAGAACATGAGAACAAACTCATCTCATAGAATATCTCCTTTAAAATTTTCAATAGGAAAATGAATGATTTATTACTCTATTGACACTTGGCTTTCACGGTCAATACTTGTACGACGAAAGATAAGAATGTAAACTTTTTGCATTTAGGGTACAATTCTCTATTAGTTTCATTCAGTAATTTGAAGAATTTTATATTATCTTTCATGAAAACTTATGTTTGTATTTCTTTGATTACAACACCAAATACATTAGCAATAAATATTCAATATCATCCCCATCTTCATCATGCACTGAAACTGACTCTACAACCCAGGTATATTACTTTTTTTTCTAATACCATGGCTCTTCTTTATGAAAAGTCCAATTAGTGTATGATGAACTCCATCTCCTTACTAGCAGGTGTTCATGAACCTTGTTTTATGTCTGATTATACATATTCATATAATCAATTTATGGATATCTTATCATTTGATCAGTCCTTTTGTTCTCATAAACACACTCAAGAAACATACTAACTCCTTTGATATACCTCTAGTTCAACCAATTCTTTCTTGATCTAACTCCTGTTCATTAGAATTTCAGCATACGTAACGCCTATTAATATGGGGCTTGGATCTGAAGACTTGAAGTTAGATGCTTATGTTATGATCTATTTTTAGTTGTAGAAATAAGTACAAATAATTGCAAGTTCAGGAAGTACATAATTCTTGAGAGACATGCATGCAATTAAATCCCTATTTTTCCTAACAAGAAAATTTTTGAAAAACATAAACACAAACAAGAATATTCGAAGAAAAATTCATACAATATTATGGTTAGAAATATGTTACAATACATACTTGTAAAATAATCTCATATCAGCATGAATTATAGTGCATGCTTGTAAAATAATTAGTATTTTTGATAAATATAAAAAAAGTTGAGATTTTGCATAATAACAATATTTTAGTTGGGCTTATATCCAATAATCTATACTTTAGAGAATAAAAAAATAGGTAAATTGCATGAGAAAATGCATCTAGTATCTTGAGTGAGATTTTTCAATGAAAATGCTGTAGAGTAAGAGCATGTCTCAGTTGCATGATTCCTTAATGTAATTTTTCAGGGATTAGGCTATAATAGATTAAAATTCAATACGTAGAATTTATGCATGATTCCAACAACGAATTAAACCATCATTGGTCAGCCATCAAAAAAAATTATAAATAACCCTTCTATATGTAGAATTTATACTTAAACCTTTGATTGATTATATCTATAAAAAAATCCTTTTTACAAATAACACAAAAATAGAGAGTACCTCAATATAAGTAGGATAGTCATACCAAGGTTCTTCTGCAGCAAGGAAATAATAAAAACATTCATTTTTGTCTATTTTTACTAAGTGAAAAATTATTCCACAAAATCCTCTGAAAATTCTTCTATTTGCAAACCAAGTTTCCCATTGAACTACTAAATTTTCAAGGGGTTAAATGGAAGAAATAGAAGGTGAAGAAATGGTAGCAAAATCCAAGTCAAGAACTTCATGAAATTCATGAACTCCATCAAGTACAGGAACTGATTTTTCTTGTGAATTCGATTGATCTCGTAGAGCATGTGGAGTGAGATATTTTATAGGTTACATGAAACCCAAATCTAATAGCGTCCAAGAAAACATGTCTACATGTGGCCAACATTCATATCTTTCAAAGATTTTCAAACTTAATTGGGATAAGGCAATGCCATTAACCCTATTTTTCAATAAAAACATTTTAGAAAATCCTTCAAAGATCTTTGAAAATCATGCAATCCAACTTTGATACCATAATTTATGTTTGCCACCATTGTTTTTTTTCTAAGTTTATGTTGTGTTTTAGGGCATATGTTGCACGAGGTTCCTAAATTATGAGCACCAAGAGAAGAATTCTTGCGAAAACAAATTCTAGATTAAGACAGTAGAACTTATGTTCACACTTCATTGTGCTTTTCCAACACTTGGATCGCATTGAAAACCTAGTTTAACAAAGTTAGAGAATAATTAAATTGGGTACTACCTTGGAGATTTCAGGATAGCCTATCACCTTAGCTCATGTAGGAGGCTCAGCAGGCGGCTTGCACAGATGATTGGTGTGGGAGGGCGAGCACGGGTGGCAAGGTAGGAGGGCAAGTGCCGATGACAAATGCCGGCGGTGGGTGCAGGAGTGCGAGCGCCGGCGGCGAGCATGGGCGGCGGGCCTGGGAGGGCAAGCATGATGAGAAATGATTATAGTTTAGCTTGAGAAAGATGATGACTTCATTCAGTCTTTAAATAGAAAATTTGGCATTTTAAGTGAAAAATGCTAGGTTTTTCCTGGTGTTTGTTAGTAAACATCGAGAATTTTCAGCGTTTATCAGTAATGCTAGAAAATTTTGACATTTTTCGATTAAGAAATGCCAAAAAATCCTGTGTTTAACAGTAAATACTAGGAATTTTTGATGTTTGTCAGTAAACATTGAGAATTCTTGGTGTTTTTCATTAACAAATGTCAACAAATCTCAGCATTTATCTTTAAAGACCGAGAATTTTTGGCGTTTAATAGTAAACATTGGAATTTTTGGCGTTTGTTAGTAAATCCTAGGAATTTCCGATATTTCGCCGATCGCTGCATCAAAAATGTTAACAAAGTTCTATATTATTGTAGTGATTAGAAACCTAAACCTGCACTTCCATTTCTCGTGGATGCCCACCCCACGGCATCTACCTGAAGCACTAAGTTTTGGATGCTTTAGGAAACATGGACGCCCTAGAGTAGGAGTCCAAGCCATTTGGACACATAAAAATCGGTATTCAGGCCTTAAACACAAATAGTGTGGAACTAACCCTTGAAGGTCTCTAAAAGAAAGCCATGGATAAGTAAGGCCACCAAGTCACACCTTCCTCGTTTCTTCTTCCATTAGATGGGGAGAACGAAGAAAGGAATGAGAAAGGTGTGGAGCATGGTCATCAAGCTTTATAATGTAACAACATAACAAGACATCCTGATGCTTTTACTTCTTGTTTTTTCAAAAGCACTGTCAATACCTATGTTATACTAATACTTTCTAAAATGTTAGTTATTTTTGATGTTTTCTTAATAAAGCATTGGGAATTCCTAGGGTTTAAAAAAATATTGCGATTTGTTGGTGCTTTTCTAAAGAAGCGTCAACAATTTTCCCTTGTCAAAATCATGCCTCCACCTCGTGCACCCTATTCTTGGTTGTCTTTCTCCTCTGCCTTTTTTGCAACCAGTGTTAAGCTAAGTTGTGTGAAGATCCTTCACTTGCTTTGGGACTTACACAAGAATGACTACTATTGCTTTGCCACGCATCGCCGGTGCCTTCACTTCAAGCCCGTGTGTTGCCTACCATTGATGCCAACCTTCAGCCCTAGATCTACCTCCTTCTAGTACCTTAAGTGCTAACTTATCATGCGCTAATGTACTTCTAATCATATGACTTCAAGTTTTACAATTTTTACTACCGAAGTTCAATGGTTTGGATTTACTTTAATTTGTTGTTTGGATGACCAATTTGTTAGTTTGAGTATTGAAATCCAGTACTTTTTTAGCACAGCAATTAGGGTTTTTATGGTAACTCCTAATTGCTAGGGTTTAGAAGCTCAATAGCTTCTCATTTTAGTGTGTTTATTGGTGGAGAATATATGAGAGAGTCAGGAGTAGATTAGTAGCAATTTTCACCATGGCCACTACAAAGGTCACCTCAAAAATAGTTTGAATTGCTTCGAGATAGGTGATAGGAATGTTTGCCTTCTTCTAAGATTGAGAAATGGTAAACCTATTGCTGCTAGTGGGAATATGGAGGATTTGGCAAAGTAGGTATACTCCTAACTCAATGGGCATGATTTCATAAGAAGCGTTAAAAGTGGTAGCACTATAATCAAATGAAGTGTTGAAATAAAAAACATGCACATCCGCATCAAAAAAAGTTTGTTGTTTAGTAACTAGTGATAGACAACCTTAGAAACAAATAGTGGTGAAAGGTTGAAAAATCTAGGGAATTAAAATTGATAATTGTAGGAGGATTAATATGAGAAGAGCAAAAATAATCTTGATAGCTCTTAAAAGTAGCAAGAGGGTCAAAGCAATTTTGGTGCTTGAAGCCCCACTGGAATTGGGACTAGAACTCCTCTTCTTGCTTTCCATGCATTTTTGTCTTGGCATATTGAAGAAGGAAAGGAAAATAGATGAAATTTGAAAGAAGGGAAGAAGAAGTAAAATTTGAAGGGATTTATAAAATGGAATTGGTGAAAGAACCTTACTGGAGGGATTTCATGTGTTGTTAAGGGTGAGGGAATGAGGATTGAGTGGCTGATCTAGAGTTTTTAAAATGACCCATGTAGAAAACTTCGTGTTCGAGTGTCCAAACTTGATAGTTCGGTTGTTGGAACAGTTATGTTTGGTCATCTTGAACCAATATTTTGGGCTTCCAAACCCAACAAAAGAAATTTAAAAAGAAGTATAGAATTTAGGTCAATCAACCTGTTTAACTCCAATCTCATTTTGAAAAACCATAATCAAGTCTTATATAAAGGTTTTATGAAAATTGCTACAAGTTAATAATTTGTTTCAATAAAATCGATTGAATATCATTTTTCAAAACATAATCTTGAAGAAAATAATGTCAAATATCAATATGTTTTGATCAAGAATACAAAATGGGATTTTTTTGATAAAATAGTAGCACCCATATTATCATGATAAATTGGAATACTTTAGAAATCATAATCAAAATTGCAAAGTGTTTGTTGCATCTGTACATAACAACATTTGACAGCTGCATATTTGGCTTCGGCTATAGAAAGAGGCACAAAGTTTTGTTTCTTGGAGCTCCATGTGATGAGCTTTTCAAAGAAATTAGCATTTGCCACTAGTGCTCTCCTATCCACATGACAACTCACATAATTTACATCACAAAAACCGATCAAGTCAAAGCAATCATCCCTACGATGCCATAAAGCTAAATCTAGTGTACCCTTATACATTTCATAAAAATTAGATGATAATTCTTAGGTGAAGCTTGAAATCTAGCACATATGCTAACGATAAATATGATATTGGGTATACTTGTAGTAAAATAAAGTAAACTATGAATCATACCTAGATATCACTTTTCATCAATTTTTCGTTATCTTCATCCTTCTACAACTTGGTAGAGGTGCTCATTGGAATTCCAATAGGTTTGACTTGGTCCATTTCAAACTTCTTGAGCAACTCCTTGGCATATTTTACTTGGTTGATGAATATACCATCTTTGAGTTGATGTACTTGAAGTCCAAAGAAAAAGTTAAGTTTCCCCATCATACCCATTTCAAATTTTGGTTACATGGCATTTGAAAATGCTTCACAAAACTCATTAATAGCACTTAATATAATATTATTTTTATGGACTTGTTCTATTAATAAATCATGATTATCTATAACGATGAATAATTTAGTGTCAAATTATCCCCTCTAAAACTATTTTGAAATAAAAAATGAGTGAAGCCTATCATACCAAGTTCTTGGAGCTTGTTTCAATCCTTACAAAGCTTTTCTCAAGTTAAAAACATAATTGGGTAATTTTAAATCCTCAAAATTGGGGGTTATTTAATATAAACTTCAATTAGAAAATTATTTAAAAATGTTCTTTTCACATCCATTTCAAAAAACTTCAAACTTTTTGTTTCAGTCAATTTTAACCAAAAATTAAATTTAATCAAAATTCATTCAAAATATAGAATTGAATGTTACTGGATTGTGATCCAAATGTGAGCCTTAATTGAATCGAAATCATGATCAAATTTGATTTTAGATTTAAATTGTTGAAAAATTTGGCCTTAAATTAAAAAGAGATAATTGGACCAGATACTTGGTACAAAATTAGATCCAAAATTTATCAAATATCTGGGCCAAAATGAAAATTATAAAATCTTCGCGAATGGGCTCTAAGCGGGCTTTTCTTATGAATAGATCCTTGAGATAAAAATTTTTTGTAAAAAGTTTTTAAAAGTTTTGACATTTCAAATTAATCCCACAAAAATCTAGATTTTGCGAATAAACCCCTCAAAATTTATATTCACAAAAAATTCATGAAATTTCTAACTATTACAAATAAACCCTCAAAATTTTTAAAATTTATAAATAAGAACCTTGAAATTTTTTATTTATAAACAAGTCCAAATTTTATTCAAAAAGGACACTAAAAATTTTAAATTTTTTACAAATATATCCTTTTTGCAAAAATACCTTTGAAATTTATAAAATCACATTTGACCTAATTTTTCACGAAAATTTATAAATAAACCCTCAAAAATATTTATTTATAAACGAGTCTAAATTTTATTCAAAACGGACCCTAGAAGTTTTAAAAATTTTACAAATAGGTTCTTTTTACAAAACAGTGCTTGGAGTTTATAAAATTATATTTTGGTCTCGATTTTTTCAAAAATATTTGTAAATAACCCCCTGAAAATTTAGCAACCAAAAATGTACATATTCTGAATTTCTTCATCAAGGAAACAAATCCCAATCAGAGAAGATTACATACCAATCACAATATTTGGAGATCTAATCCAATCACAAATCACAATCCTGAATATTTCAAATTCAAACCAATCTAGAATACAGTTCCAAATCTCCTTCATTTGGTTTCAAATTTTCTCAAGGTTTATAAGAAAGATTGAAGACCTATGGAGAAAGGGGGAGAGATCAGCAGCTCAAGAAAGAGACAAAAAAGGAGAAGATCAACTACGATTAGTCACAGAGAAGAACGAGGAAGATACAATAAGGTGAACTCTTATCTGATTTTTGTTTTGTTCTCTTCCACCCTTCTGCCTTTTCTCCCATGCTTCCTATTCCTACCACACAGCCACACTCTTGTCGCTCCCGGCTCCCATGCTACCAACCACCTCTTTACCACCCTGTGCAGTACCAGGCAACCTCCTCACTTTGATGAGACCGTCTTCACCATGCAACACCACCTTTGTGCACAATCGCTACTCTAGCTGCACCTAGAATGGCCTGTGCCCGAGCTTCAACCCACCGCCTGGCCAACTCCTTTGTTGTTGCAATCCTTGCCTTTCAATCTGAGCTTGGCTACCTCCCTACCTGCCATGTTGCTCTGGTCAGCATTCTCTCAAGCCACCCGATGCCACCACAGGAAGCGCATCATTTGTGCCTCATCATCGTCCATGATGTTCACTAGTGTTAGGGCCAAATTGACCAAGTTCCAATTAGATCTAACCATGAGATGGGGGGCAAAGTTGCCCCCCACTGCACTGCTAAGAAGTTGGCCAGATCTACCCAGAGAAGAAGTTGGGCCACCTTGGCTAGGCAGAACTTACAAACAAGGAAAAAGAAGGAAACAAAATAAAAGAAGGAAAAAAATAAAATAAAAAAAGTTGCCGTGTAAAAAAAAGATAAGATGACATTTTCTTGTCTTGATTTTTGGCACCATGACCTCACCGTAGCCCCCTGTGGCCCCTTGAAAATGGGGCACCCATGACCTTGCAGTGATCACTCATGGCCTTTCGAAGATGGTGATAAAGATGGTGAACTAATAATCTTGTTGTGGCCATCCACGGTCCCATGAAGATAGCAAACCCATCAGCTTGCTAAGGTCACTTGCAGCCTTTTGAAGATGGTGATAAAGATGGCAAACCCATAATCCTACTGTGGCCACCCGCAGCCCCCTCAACGATAATGGATCCTCATCTCACCAAGCCATCCTTCGGGCTCACATCCAGCCAGCCCTCTGGCTTGCATCCAAGCTAGCCTTTGTGCTCTCACTTAGCTAGCTTTCGGGCTTGCATTCAGTAAGCATTTGGGCTTGCACTTAACTAGCATTTAGGCACACATTTTGCTAGCCTTCAAGCTCGCATCTCAGGCAATCTTCAGGCTTGCACTCAACTAGCCTTCGGGCTTACACCCAAGCTAGTCTTCAAACTCACACCTTAGCCAGCCCTCAGGCTTGCACTTCAGCCAGCCTTCGGGCCTACATCTCAGCTAATCTTCGGGCCCACACATAATTAGGCTTTGGGCTCGCACCTTAACTAGCCTTTGGGCTCACACCTCAACCAGCCTTCAAGCTCGCACTTAGTCAGCTTTCAAGCTCACACCCAAGCCAGCCTTCGGGTTTATACCTTAGCTAGCCTTTGAGCTTGCATCCAAGCCAACCTTCAGGCTCATATTTCAACCAGCCTTCAAGGTTGCACTCAGCCAGCTGTCAGGCTCGTATTTCAGCCAGCCTTTCTGCTTGCACTCAGCCAGCTTTCGGGCTTGTGTCCAAGCCAACCTTGGAGTTCATATCTTGGCTAGTCTTTGAACTTGTACTTAGTCAACCCTCGGGCTTACACCTTTAAGTCAACTTTCAAGTCCAACCAGCCCTCAGGTTCACACATTCAAGGCTAGACTATGGGTCTACCTAAAATTATTATAAATAGCCAAGAACTCTCAAATCAAACTGCTTAACATGAAGTAACTCAATCATATTAAAATTGAACTCAATCAAAATAAATAGATAAAGGCCAAGTTGACTCAATGGACATAAATTGATCAAATAAATAGACTAAAACCCAAATTGAGTTGGACTCCAAAAGAAAACCCAATTTGAGTTAACCTAGACCAAATAAACTTAGAGTTAACCCTAATTAGACTTGAGAAGAGTCAATTTAAAATCAAGTTGAGTTTAAATCAAATTCAATTTGGATTGAACTAAGCTCAAATCAATCCCTAATTAGGTTAAATCAAGTCCAAACTAAAAGGATAAACTTAAAGTCAAACCAGAACCAAGTTAGGTTGAAATTGAATTAAAATCAAGTTGAACTAAATTCACTTAATGTTGAACCAAAGATGCAAACTAGAACTCAATAATGGTTCAATATAAGGTCAAACTCGACCTAACCAAGTGAAATCAAACCTAAATAAAAAGTGAGTCCTGAACATTGAGCTAAGTTAGATCAGACACAAATCAAAATAAGTATTGCTCCAACTAGAGTCAATGATCAGTGTCTAACAAATGTTCTTCTAAAGATCAATGCTATGTTTGGTGGATTGAATTCATTACTGAACATTCAGTGACTTTGATGTCTTACATGGTTCTCTTGGCCATGCTATAAAGTGTTAGTGTGAACTCGATTATCAAAGATTCTGAAAATAGAAAGACCAAAACATATCACTATCTTCCAAGAAGGAGTTAGTGAATCACAGTTTAATCAAGCTTTAAACATCAAGTTGAATCAATTTCAAACTCAAATCAAAATTAAGCATTGAACTGATTTTGAACTGAGGATGGACTTGAACTATATTAGTCCTAGCCAAACTAAATAGAGTTAAACCAAGTCTCACTGGGTGTGTTGAACCTTCGATAATACTTTGAGGCTATAAACAAAGAGTGATATTATCATTTTGACTCAAATCAAAATTAGTTCAAATAGAGCTAAATAAGGTCAAACTGAGTCCGCTGGGTATGTTACAGAAGCCGTCAGCCATACTTCAAAGCTAAGACAACCCAAAACAATTGACAATTTTTTAATTCAAATTGAACTATGATAGACTCAAACTTGCTTAGTTAGTCAGCCACAATGCCTTATTCAAATAAAGTCAACTAATAATATGCTTAAAGCTGTTGGCCACACTTCAAGCTAGTCAATCTCAGAAGTAATTGATGATACACCATTCAAACTAGCCAACCCCACAAGCAGTTGGTAATATGCCCTTCAATCTAGTCAACCCTACAAGTAGTTGATGATGCACTCTTTAAGTTAGTCAACCCTATAAGCAATTGATGATGCACCCTCCTAGTTAGTCAATCTTAGAAGCAGTTGATGACACACCTTTCAAGCTAGTCAACCTTAGAAGTAGTTGATGATGTACTTTTCAAGCTAGTCAACCCTAGAGGTAATTGATGACACACTCTTTAAGCTAGTCAATCCCACAAATAGTTGACAATGTGTCCTCAAGCTAATCAACCCCACAAGCAATTGATGACACATCCTTTATATTAGTCAACCCCAAAAGTAGTTGATGTCATATCTTTCAAGCTAGTCAACCCCATAAGTAGTTGATGATGCACCTTTTAAGGTAGTCAACCCTAGAAGTAGTTGACAGCATGCCCCTCAAGCTAATCAGCCCTAAAAATAGTTGACAATGCATCCCTCGTGCTAGTCATCCTAAAAGCAGTTGGCGATACTATTTTTAAAGCTATATCCAACCCCATAAGCTATTGGTGATGCTATCAAACTAAACAAAGTTATCACCTACACCTTATTGACTATGTAAACACTTCAAAAATCAAAGAAGTTATCACCTATGCCTTATTAGCTATGGAAATATTTCAAGATCAATGGAGTTATTACCAACACCTTATTAGCTAACTGAAAATAATCCAACCTAAATAAAGTTATTAATGATGTCTTATTGGCTAATGAAAATACTTCATATCACAAAGTTATCACCGAAGCTCAAAACTATTTTAAATACTTTGAACTTCTCCCATTTCCTTTCATGTCCCATCAGACAATACCATCAACACCTACTAAAGACCGAGTCGATCTTGGTTAGGTGCTCTGTGGCCTAATACAGGAGGAGCGAGGTAGTAGCACATATCAAAACTTCTTCTCCACTTTTTCTTTTTCTTTATTCCTTTTATATTTTTTATAATTTTATATTGAAATTCATTATAAAGTAAGGGTATACTCTTGCTTAAGCCATGTATCATTTCTCAAAATTAATCAAATACTTTGTTCTTTTCTTTTTTGTGTTTCTATTTTTATTAGCTAGGTTTCTTATTTTAGGAGATTGTTGACAATCATTGGAGTAACTAACAATAGAGTTTTGTGCCTGTTGAAAGTCAATGTTCCCATAATATCTGACATTGTATATCAAAATAAAATAAATTTTGATTTATGATTTGAGGTCTCTCCTAGGGTCTCTACTATTTCAGGCTATTGAAATTGATCCCACAACTTCATAACAAGCAAAAGCTAGTAGAATACAAATAGACTTTAAACATGCAACTGACAAAGTTTTATCAAAATCAATCCCTTCAATTTGACTGAGACTTTGGGCCATTAATCTTGTCTTTTTTCAAACCATGATAATATTTTCATCTAGTTTGTTCCTAAAGACCTTTTTGGTACCAATAATTAGATAATAATTTGGGCTTAGAATGAGCTTCCACACTTGCCAAACAAATTAATTAAGTTTACCTTACATTGCAAGAATCTAACTTTAATCCTTTTAAACTTCATCAAAGTTTTTGGGCTTAATATGCTATAGAAATGTAAGATGATGAAGATTATATTTAAGAGCATGACAAGTTTTTTGCCTTTGGATCAATATCACCTAACATTTGATCTTTGGGATGATTTTTGTTTAGTAACTTCTTGCGGCTTTCGTATTCCATGGGTTCACTCATTTGGTCATCATCTTCCTTTTATTTAATATTGTAATTTAAGTAACCTTCCTTTTGATTGGAAATCTTCAAATCATCCATCTTCTTTGAGATTTTTACATCAACAACAATAACCCTTTTCTCTAAATGAGAATTGTTCTTATCAAATACAATATTAATGAATTTCTCAACAACTATAGAAGTCTTATTGAAAAGCTTTAGAATTTGAGAAGTACCTGAGGAAATACCATTGAAAGTTTTGAAATTGAATTTTGACAAATAATTTTTGGTATTTAAAATGAAACATTTGCATCCAAAAATACAAAAATATGCAATATTGGGTATCTTGCCATGCCACAACTCAAACAGACCCTTTTTGAGAATTGGTTGAATATAAATTCTATTCAAGATATAGCAAACTGTATTAACTGCTTTCACAAAAAAAATACTTGGGTAAGAGATACTTGTTAAGCATGGTCCTTGTCATTTTAAGAAGAAATATAATCTTCCTTTCAATAACACTATTTTGTTGTGGTATAAGAGGAGCTGAAAATTTATGCTTGAAGCCATTTTCAATGCAATATTTTTTAAAACTTGATTTTTCAAATTCACCTCCATGATTGCTTTGAACTTTGAAAATCATGTGGCCTTCTTCACTTTCAAATTTCTTGCAAAAAAAAAAAACTAAAATATCAAAAATGTCATTTTCATTTGCAAGAAATAAGACCCAAGTAAAATGAGAATAATCATCTACTATAACAAAGGCATAGTTTTTACCTTCTTGACTTGTAGTCTAGACCTTATTATATTCACAATATCTTTAGGTTGATGAGAGGTCTTCACTTTCCTATTCGGCACAAGTCACAAATTTGATCCTTGGTGTATTTGCCTTCAGGTTCATGCCTTACTAGCTCCTTTTGGTCAATTTTAGCAATTGTATCTATACTTGCATATCCAAACCTTCTATGCCAAAGCCACTCGCTACTATTATGACCTATAAAACACTTCTCATTTTTATATTATCTTGGTTAATAGTATAGACATTACCATCATGATGATCAACAAAAGTAAGAATATTACTATCATCATGTCTAATTATGCAAATGTTCAATTTGAAAAGCATGTGAAATCCTTTATCACACAGTTGACTAATTAAAGCTAAATTATGTTACCCTTTATAGTTTTAATGATACCAAATCATGTATTTGATAGTTTCTTAAGTTTGTATCTTATAGCTAAGCCAAGGGTGTAATGAAGTTCAAGATAGTTTAGAAGTCTCAAAGAGAAGATAGATATGAAGATAATCACGAAGATTGAGGTGTGCTAGTGATTCAATGAACATAACTTGAAGACGTACAAATGGCTTGAAGATCACTCAAGAAATCAGATCAACTTTATAGGTTTAGAATTTTATTTTTCTTTTGCCCAATTGAAGATTTGAATT
The DNA here is from genome assembly GCA_005019695.1 of Trichopus zeylanicus subsp. travancoricus. NCBI lineage: Eukaryota > Viridiplantae > Streptophyta > Magnoliopsida > Dioscoreales > Dioscoreaceae > Trichopus > Trichopus zeylanicus. The sequence continues at coordinate 1,374,462 of RXID01014245.1, forward strand.
GTTGATTCTATGTTTAGAGCTTTTACTTAATACTCTAACTTAATTTGGAATGTCTTTATTGGCCTATATTTTATCCAAGATAAGTTTTGAGTTGATGTCAAAATAGCCTGAAGTTGCAGTTAAGTGAGTGCAACTTTTTTATAAGCTTTGGAGGTCCGAACATCACAGAAAGTCACTAGGCATTATTGATAGCTTCAAACACCTGAATCTATGGTTCATATGATGGAAGTTCCAAAGCTACAATTTCAGACTTTATTTTTTTGGAATATCAGTTGCTTGCTCTTTCCTTTGATCGCCTAAAGTGGAAGCATTTGGATGCTCGAACTAATAGACCGGGTGCTCGAACCTGTGACCTTATTTATAACAACTAATTAAATATGACCATTAGAGCGATTTGGATGATGAAACCTTAACGTTCAAATGTTTGAACATGATAGAGAACAATCAGTAACTAGTTCTATCCCAAATGGCCATATAAGGACCTGTAGCTTATTTCAATCATAAGATTTAGATCTTTAAGCATTCATTGAGATAGAAAACAAGCTTCCACAAGCCATCTAGCCTTACAAGAGCCCTAGGCTTAATTTTTCAAGTTTTTAATCTTCAAAGTCCTTGTACTCATCTTCAGAGGCTCTTGTAGTGAGGTTAAATTAGAAATTTGTTCATCATTTTTGTTTATAAATACTCATAGGCTGTTAGGTTTGTGGGAGGGGCAAGACTCCAGATTGAGAGTGTCTAATTGCTTGGTTGGAGCAAGGATTGTACAAGGATAGGTTCACTGATGAAGTGTTATCACTAGTGAAGTGATTCAAATCCTTAAGAGTGAGGCAAGGAATGGTCACTGAACAATGTTAAAATTATGGTGTAGTCTTTTCCTTATGTCATTTTATATCCTAGCACTTGTGATTTTCTTTGTTTGTGGACTTGTGCATTTTGGATTACAATTTGAATTTGTTTTGGGATTGACAAGTATATATTATTTTGAAAGACTTAATTCACAAATTTTCTTTAAGACCTTCTACTAGGAGAATATTTTTAATTAAGGAAGAACTAATCGATGCATTACCTATACTGTTGTCCTCAAAAGTTAAATTTTCTCTTCCTTTATCTCTCAACTCCTTGAACGTTGAGGAACCACTTGCCAAAATGGGGACGTTGAAGAAGTATATTAGTTAGTTGATGACCCATATTTTTGAGATAAAATCATTCTAGAAGCCTAGGAAAGTTTGATTGAGTAAGATAACAAAACCAAGGAGAAAGGAGAAGCTTATGTAGCCCTCTTTTAAAATATAAATAGAGAGAGAGAGAGAGGAGTTATTTTATGTTATAAAGGAAAGTGCTACTAAACCCATCTTCATTAAGAGTCATACATAGAATGGGTATCAAAGACATCAACTATGATATTTTTAGAAAGGGCATGTCCCTAAGGGCAGCTCAGGAATGGCAATGTTGAGAGGAGCATGCAAAAGAAGGATGCAAACTCCCATGCCTCCCCCACAAGACCATCAATAAGGGCATTAGGTTGAAAGTTGTGAATATTCAAGTTATAGAAGGAGCAAAGAGAACAACATCAATTGCTATCTCAAACAAAATAAGAAAAACAAAAAGAGCGAAGACAACAAATGATCCACTAGATGCAAAGTCCCATTGGAAGGAGAAGCAATGGTTGTTCTCGTGCAAGAAGTGGATAGTCAACCCTCAATTCCCACCATCAATAGCAATAGGAGACAACCACGACATTGACCCTACCCACTTCAAACATGTTTTCAAAATCTCATCCCAAGAAGGTTTAGGTGGTATATATCCCCCTTCTTCAGAAGGACCCCTTTACCCAATCAACAGTTAATAGCCTCACATTTTTTTCAAAGCTTTGTATTTTTAGAGCTATTTCACCCCTTTACATTACCCTACTATACATACATCATGATTGTTAGACACTCCAATAGAAGAATAGGATGGGACTCAACCACTTGGCCCTCTGATCTTGTCTGGCATAGTAATTTCAAACATAAAACACCTCCTTCTAAGATAGTGGTGGGAAAGACACCACCAAATGCACTTAAAACTATCTATTTGAAACATAGGTAGAGATTACTTCCTAGTGTATTTCCATCAAACCTTCTTTATTTTATCCAAACTATTTTCTCAAGGGTTAATGGTGAGAAAGGCCCTACAAAAATCACTCAAAACTATCCTCTTGCAACATAGGTAGCGATTACTCCCTGATGTGTTTCCATAAATTATTTGTTGAAACATTACAAGCAAGCTTAAGACCCAAGATTGTGTGCAATCTCCATCTTAATTTATCAACTTCTCAAACTCATTTGAAGCAATAAGCTAGTCAAAAATAGTTAACTAAGTCTATCCTTAAATGCTGTTATCCATTTTTGTTCTTAACTCATACTTCACTTCTTTTAGTTCCTCACCATGGGAGAGACAGTTGTAGATACATGTCTTTTCACGTCTATTTTGAACTCATTTGTGCAATCCATAGTAGTCCTGATTAATAATTTTTATGCAATTTAAACTCCAGATGTGATTTTCAAATTTTTGAGGTTTTATTTATAAAACATATTTAAGAGATTCAACATGCTCGAGAATTGTTTAAAGTGGAAGTTTTCAGGTTTTAATTGGAAAAAGCAAATTTTTAGGAACTTATGCATAAATAGCTTTCTATAGTGACCTATATTTAAAATTGTAGCTTTTAAAATGTTTCCCATAAATAATTTGGTTTTATTTTTATCATCTTCTATAAACTTTTTTTATCTCTCACAAATTTAAAAATTAAGGGAGCTTCCCTCTAGGTGATACTGGAGGTATCCTTGGGACCCCCTAACCTGATGAGTTAGCAAGAGTTTCAAACCTTGGTCACTATCATCCAACAGATGACACAAATATTGATGTTCAAGCACAAGTTGTGTGAAACCTACAAGCTCAATAATAAACTCAACCCCAAGATCAAGCCCAATCAGAGGTATTGTACCATACTAATCATATGAACCACTACAGCATGCCATGGGTCAGGTTAGCACACAATAGCGTTCAAACTATTACAAACCATCGGCTATGTTTCGTCTTTGATATCAAGCTTGGAGGGATTATGGCAGAGGCTATCCCACCTATGACCTGGTTGATGAGGTTGGATAACACCCGCATGCTAGTTGAGCCTCAGCTAGAAATCCACAAGATATTTAGGGAGATACTATGGCATACACAACTTGAGAAAGATTCGGAGCACCTGGCCATCTAAGCCATATGAGGTATGAAACTCCTTTGTTCCCTGAGATTGTATATTCTCCTATTCAACCAAAGTTTCAACAACCTTCCTACGAGGTATATGATAGTTCAAAGGACTCTCTTGATCATGTTAGCACATTCAGATATGTCATAATTTTATAAGGCGCGTGGAACTTCACCATGTGCAAGGCATACCCTATAACATTGCATGGCCCAGTTCAAGCCTAGCACATTGAGCTTTCAAGGTACTTGATTTCCTATTTTTACAATTTGGTGAATAGGTACATAGGATAGTTCATTTTGCTAGTACCTCAGTGAAAAGACCACTCAATAATACTAATACTAAAGTAGAAGGAGGGGAAAAGCCTCAGGGGCCACTTGGCTCGATTTAACAAAGCTCGGTAAGAGGTTATCGAGCTGAACAATTCCGTCATCCTCACTATTGTGATCAACAATATCTGGCAACCTCAATTTGTCTATGAGATGGCACAGCAACCACCTATAAGTTTGGAAGAATTTATCCAGCTAGCCAGAGAACACATCAGTGTCGAAGAAGTCATTTTGGCTAAAAAAGAATCTAAGAGTAGCAAATTGAAGAATGAACCCCAAGAAGTCAAACTCCTCAAACTAGAAAAGCTGAGAACCAAATGGAAAGAGCGTCAACTATATGTTTAAGCTTACACACCATTGAGCAACTTGAACATTGAGGTCCTTGTACAAATTGAATGCCAAAGCTTCTTGCAGAGGCCTTACCCAATCTGCATTGCTTGTTAAAATCTTGACAAGACAAGGAAGTATCATTTCCACCAAGAGCATGGCCATGACACCAAGAGTGTGGACACCTAAAAATGAGATAGAATGACTCACTACCGAGTGACATCTTGGACATTTTCTACACAGAGGTGAACTTGACAAAGAAGCTCACTCGTAGGAACACCATCTGTGGACTTCTCCCTAGAGGAATCCTATCCCAGAGTTTCATAATTCACCTTAAGAGGTAACCTTAACATAATCCTGAAAAGCTTGCTAGTTCAAAGTGAAGTCTCGGTGTTAGCCTCCAAATGCCAAACCATCACTGGGGGCCATGAGGAGGTGAAGGCAGAAATGAATAAATAGCACTATGAGCCCAAACATCAGGATATTGTCTTCTTGACAAAGGATTTAGAGGGAATTTTGACACCACACAATGATGCATTGGTCATCTTGGCAATTTTGGATGGCTATTTTACACATTGTATAATGGTAGATATGAGAAACTTAGCCAATATTTTGTTCATCCAAGTTTATGATCAAATAAAAAATGAGCAAAAACTGGAGCTGTACATTGAGACCCTCACTGGATTTATGGAAAATTTGATAACTCTAATCAGCATAATTAATCTACTCATCATGGTTGGAGAGAATCCCGAGAGCACCATGATCAAATCAAGGTTCATGGTGGTTTAGACACACTCCACCTACAACATGAAATTGGGCCGACTACTGCTCAACTAACTCCTAAAGGAAATCTCCACTTTTCATCTAGTTATGAGATTTCTAACTAAACTTGGCATAGTTGAGGTGTGTGGTGACCAAATCCTACTAAAAAAGTGCGAGGTAGCTTATTGGCACAACAACTCCAACAAGAAGGTATACCTCAATGGTGGTAAAAGTCAGTGAGCCTACTACCAGACTAAAAATTGCTGATTTTGAACTTGAGGAGTAGCTGATTGAAATCAAAATGTCCACCACCAAACCAAAGAGGGTCTATGCCAAACCTCTGGAGTAGCTCATTAATCTTGTTGTTGACAAAAGCTTTGGGCGAACCTCATGGAGCTGTTATGCATTGAGTTAGTAGAATTCTTGCGAAAAGTGAAAATTTTTTTGCTTGGTTCCCTGAGGACCTACTTGGCATTGATCCTTTGGTGGCATAACATGAGCTTGCAATGGCTGAGAATTACAAGCCAATCAAGCTAAGAAAGAGGAATTTTACCGCTCCAAACGTCAAAAAGCCATCACTGAGGAAATAAGCAAACTTCTTAATGTAGGATTCATCAAAGAGTTTTATTCCCTTGAATGGCCAGCAAACATGGTAATAGTAAAGAAGTTCAATGGTAAGTGGAGAATGTACATTTTCACTGACTTGAACAAGGCCTGTCTGAAATATAGCTATCCTATACCGAAGATAGATCAACTCATGGACTCTACTTCAAGCCATCAACTCCTGAGTTTTCTAGATGCCTTCTTGAGTTACCACTGGATTCGAATGCACCCCAAGAATGAGGAGAAGTCCACCTTCATCATTAATCAAGGCACCTTTTGTTACATCACAATGTCTTTTGGTCTAAAGAATACATGAGTGACATACCAAAGGATAGCGAATAAAGTATTCAAACCTGAGTTGAGAAGGAATGTGGAGGCATATGTTGATGACATGTTGGTTAAGATTCTCCACACTGAAGGACACTTGAAAGATCTAGAAAAAATTTTCAACACACTTCAGAAGTTGAGGATGAAGCTGAATCCAGAAAAGTGTACTTTCGGGATATTCTCAAGAAAATTTCTTGGCTACCTCTTCTTAGAGCGAGGGATAGAAGCTAACTTCAAGAAATTGAGGCTGACATAAAAATGATTCCCCAAGCTCTAAGAAATGAAGAGACTCACATGATGGTTGGTGGCCCTCAATCATCAAGGTTAGGCAAGAAATGCTTGCCTTTCTTTAAGACACTTAAGAAGATTTTAGGATTTGAATAAACAATGAAGTGTGATAGAGCTTGCAAAAACCTTAAGAAATACCTAGCCAAGCCTCCTTTGTTGGTAAGACTTGAGCCAAATGAGGTACTCATCCTCTAGATAGTAGTCTTGGATCAGGCCATGAGCTTAGTACTCACAAGGGTAGAGGCTTGATATCCTCCACTAGATAGACTTTTACACATTACAATGCTTGCATCTTAGAAACTCCATCCATACTTCCAGGCACAACCAATCACTACCCTCACCAATCTCCCACTTTGACAGACATTACAAAAATTGAAAATATTGGGAAGATTACTCAAATGGTCCATCGAGTTAAGTTAATTTGACATAACTTTTAAACCTCAGTGGACTATCAAAACTCAGCCTCTAATAGACTCTTGATGGAGACCACATCATACTCGATAGGGTCAAAGTCTAAACTATGGGAGGTTTCGGTCAATAACTCATCTTGTGAGCCAAGATGTGGGATCAAAGCATCCTTTAGAGCCTAGATGCTAGAGTAGCTAAGTATTCAACTTAATTGGGATTCAAGGCTTCAAATAATGCCACCAAATATGAGGCTTTTCTTCTTGGAATGCCCATGGCACTTGCAACAGGAGCTAAAAGATTTCAGATATTCAACAACTCCCATCTTGTCTGCTTGCAAGTTATTGGGGAATATGAAGCCAAAGATGCAATCATGGCTTAGTACCTAGTTAAGGCACAAAAGCTCCTAGCAAGAATGGATTGAGTAGAGGTTTGTCAAGTACCTTGAAATAGTAATACTGAGGTAGAGGCTCTTGCATAGCTAGCATCAGCCTCACCATGACTTGAAGAAGCTAAGTTTGCCCTCCGTGAAGTTTATGAGGGGATATATGAGAGCCACAGAGGGGAACAAGCCCTTGCCCACAAACTCCTCAAGTAAGGATATTACTAGATCAACATGACTACTGAGGCATCCTAGTTTCTTTCTAAATATGAGCATTGTTAGAGATATGCCTTAGTGCATTATAGTCCCATAGTTCAACTCCAGCAAACCCAGACGATTTGGCCTTTCGACCAATGGGAAATTAACATCTTAGGTCCTCTTCCAATGGCCTTGAGATAGAGAAAGTTTTAAGTAGTCTCTCTCAACTACTTTACCATATGGGTGAAAGTGGAACCACTTGCTATGATTAGGTCCAGGCTACCATGTACACTAGTCAAAGATAATGGAAAGTAGTTCGATAGTATAAACTTCAAGGAGTACTATAGCAATATTCACATAGAACTAAGGTTCACCTCACTGACGCATCCTCAGTCTAACAGTTTAGTCAAAGTAACAAACCAAACCCTTCTTTCAAGTATAAAGAAATGCCTCAAGAGGGAAAAAGGTGCTTGGGCTGAAGAACCACCATACATATTGTGGTCCTATCAAACCATGCTCCGAATGGCTAAGGGGGAGTCACCTTTTATGTTGGCTTACAGGGTTGAGGCAGTCATACCTATGGAAATTTGGCATACAGATGAGTCAAAACTCATGATCCCGAAGTGAACGAGGGAAATCTTCAAACTAAGAAAGACAACATATTGGAAGTGTAGGAGAAAGCCTGCACTAGGATAGTCATGTATCAGCAATAAACAGCTCAATACTATAATGCAAGAATTCGTAACTAAGAACTATGACTAGGCGACTGGGTACTCCATCAAGCCAAACTAGATAGGCATATTCAAGATCTCCCAAACTATGGGACTAGGACTCTTCAAAATCAAGTACCTGAATGGCCAAGTACTTCCCCGAACTGGGCATATCGATAACCTTAGAAGGTTTTATTTTTAAGACAATCTTAATTTCTTCAGAAGATTATTTATCACTTTCCTTAAAATGCATGGGTCTACTAGCCCTATGGTCCAACCGGGTTCTTTATTGATCCCACTAAGGTATTGCTAAAAAAAACCTAGCTTTGTTGGTCCTGAAGTCCAACTAGATGCTTCAATGAATTCATTGGGGTATTACTTTGAAAACCTAGCTTTGTTGGCCCTATAATCCAACTAGGTGCTTCGGTGACCCCACCGAGGTATTACTAAAAAAGCTTGGCTCTATTAGCTCTAAAGTCCAACCAAGTGCTTCAGTGACCAAACTAAGGTATTACTAAAAAAACCTGGCTCTACTGATCTTATGGTCCAACTAGGTTTTTCTGGTCACTTGACCAAGATATCAGATCTCAAACTACAAAAAGTCCTCATTCAACCATGTGTTCCAATGTTTAGTCGAATCAAAAGTCAACTCCTTCACTCAAGAAGATCTCAATCAAAGGATGGAAGGACCTAACCCTTGGATTTCCAAAGCACAACTTATGAGGGCAAATAGAGGTCAGTTTAGTGAAAGAGACACAGTTGAAAGACTTCAGTTAAAAGATCCATGCCAATGAAAGCAAAGGTTTGGGAAAAAGATAAAATTTTATTAAGTTTCAAGCTAGAACTATTAGAAAAGTCCTTTTACAAAAAAAGTACAACTAGTTAGAAATAGGTTGAGGCTTGAAAGACTCCACCAGCATGACTGGCCCTGGGACTCCCTTTCCAGCCTCTCTCACCTTTGCTGCTATGATCTTTCTCTAGATAAGATCCTCATGCTCCAACTTGAGGTGCCGATGCCTCAAGTCATCATAAAGTTCAACTTAGAGATTGTTAGGCTTGAACTTGAAAGTCACGGTGCATTTGCTTTACCATGTCTCGACAGAAAAAGTACTCTTCTTTGAAAGATATGGTGACAAGTTTCCCACATTCCTAGAAATATTTGTTACTATCCTTATACACCGAAATTACTTACATCTAGGTCAGCTTTGGGGTATCAACATATTCTTTACTTTGGGTGTACATGGCTACTGCTTCTATTTTTGCATGGTCGAAGGTGGTTAGGTGTCGAATCTCCTAGTCTTGTAGACTAGACAAAGCTGAGTCCCACTCAGCTATAAGGAGGTTTTTCTCCTCCATCTTCTTCCTCATCATTTCCATGCTATGTTGAAGAGATTATAGTTGAGAATAAAGCAGGATCACCTCCTCCTTAGGCTTGCTCTTTTTAGCTATGCCTAGCCCCAGAGCCTTATAAAACCAATGCTCTATATACCGAAAGGATTATAGGGCCTATAGTTAAATTGAAGTTTAGATCATAATATAGGAAAAAGAGGAAAATTGTTTGTACAAGGGTAAAATATGAGTAAACTTATAATGGTGTAAGATTTGATAGCCTTTAGAAAGAGACAATCAGTAGAGAGTTGAAACAAAGAAGGATTAGCATTTTCCTTGAAGTTCCCAAGGAAGTATCCTGTGGCCTCAATATCCTCCAAAGCCCCCGATGCTCTGAAGAAGATTACCCTCGTGCTCTAGTGCATAGGGGAGAAGCAGAAGGAGCAGAAGCAGTGCCCTTATTATGATCAACCTTCTTCATCATCATGCAATGAACGAGTGATCAGGTGGCAACAACCTTGAGTTGGCAAGGTGGTGAAGGAGAATGAGGTATCACCTACCTCTTCCTTACCCTCTCCTTGTCGCACCATGGCTCTCCTCCTCCTCCCTCTTTCTTCTCCCCCACTCAAGGAGCTTCTTAGCAAGTGGAGCTAGAGACACTCAAGGAACACCCCTCTGTTGCTACAAACTCTCATTCATGAATGAGATCTAAGCAATCCCTACAAAATCACATCCCACAGTTAAGCCAGGTCAAAATGAGAAAACCCATACTCAATTCATTGAGAACAAGATGAGGGTTAAGAGAAAAAATGCATATAAAGTTGAGAACAGGATGGTCGCAAGGGCCTTTATGGGAAGGATCATTGCTGACTCAAAGCAGGCTCACCTAATATATGGACTAGCGTTGGGCTCCTAGACCTCTCTTGGCTTGGGTAAGGAACATATCTGAATGGCCCTTTGCTACTATAAGTTGATGTTGAGTCCACATGGAGTAGAGAGGACTTCCTCATAGTTGGTGGCACTTGTCTTGAGACCTCAGAAGGGGTCAAAACATTCTCTATAGAAGGGGTTGCTTCTTCCCTCAGAGTTGGAGACCTCTTTCTAGAGACCAAAGGGGCCGAAGAGGATACTATTTGAAAGTAGATTTCTCAATGGAGAAAAAGTGAAGGTCAAAAAAATCTCCTAAATAGGAGGAGTAATGGAGGAACCTTATCTAAGCTTCCTCCCATTGTCAAATGACCTTCATGTGGCTTGACCTGGGCTGTCAAAGCCCAAAGGTTGGAAATCTTAAAATCCTCACTCAGATCATAGGGATACATATCCTCCATCTAGTTGGGAGCAGCCTTGGGAAGAGGAATTGAGAGGCTACAAAAAGCCACTTCAATAAATGGGTGGACCATATCAAAACTATCGCTTCAATGGAGGGCAACAACCTAGTAATTACTTAGGATTTGATAGGCTAATGGCTTATGTTCCCAAGCAAGGTGATGGCCAACATTTCATAAAGGCAATGGTTCAATTCTCAAAGATTTGTCGAGCATCTTGAGGGAACAACCTAGCTTGGGGTGCACTGATGATACACCAAAGTGAACTAGTCGAGTCAAAGGATTAATGGGAACCAAACCCAAGATCGATGGTGGGTTGACACATTCGAGGTGAAAAATCACCTTAGAACCAAGCTATGGAGAGCCCTCAGCACATGGGCTATGAATAGCCAGACTCATCTTAACACCAAAGTATGAGAAGATCGGTGTCATCAATTGAAGGTTTTGAAAAGTAATCACACTGAGTTGCCATTTTGCTCAAAAACCTTAGTGTGAGCAGGGCAGAGCCTAGATCATATGGACTCTCATTCAGAAGGAGATCCCAAGAGATTTGAGATCCATAGCTATCTATTATGGGTAATCCAACCAGGTTACAACCTCCAAATCAAGGGATTTGGATACACTCTATACTCCATAATGTTTGAGGTAATTTTGTCAAAATCAAATTTGATCAAAATGTAATTAGAATTAAAACTTAAATGTCATATAATTATGACTCAAATGTATGTCTCAATTGGACCTGAGTTGTGATCAAATTTGATTGAATATTGAATCTGATTTGGACCCAAATTGTTGGAAAATTCAGAATCAAGCTAAATTCAACCTAAGTGGGCTGAATAGGCCAAATATTTGGATCAAAATTGGACCCAAAATTCATCAAAAATCTGTATTAAAATAAAAGAATGTAAGAATTTATAAATAGGTCTTTGGTCCAAATAAATTTTACAAATAGGCACCTAACTATAATTTTCTTACAAAAAGACGCTCAAAATTTATAAAATTATACCTTGGTCCAAATTTTTAAAATAATTTGTAAATATGCCCATGAAAATTCAATATTCAAAGATGGTACAATTTTAGTATCTCCTCATTAGCAAATAAATACCAATCAATAGGATTACATGCCCATAAAAAATATGGAGATCCAATCTAATTGTAAATCACATTCCGAAATTGAACTAATCAAAGATTCTCTTGGCCACTTGTAGAATACTCAAAATGGAAATAAATACTTGTCCAATCTAAGAAATTAACAGAATTTTCAGTTAAGAAAATTATAATCTCAAGATCTATCAATTAGAGAGTCAAATATGAAGATTATGGTAAAAATATATCCATTAAATCTCAAATTTGGATCAAACAATGGTCTAATCAATTAATCAAAAATCCAAATTTGAGATTTATGGTAAGACCATATTTCATCAAATCTTCAATTTCATTGAGAATCCAATGAAAGATTCTCTTGGCCCTTTATAGGATCCTCAAGATGGAATAAATCCCTATCCAATGTTAGAAATTAACTGAATTTTCAATTAAGAAAATTGTAATCTCAAGATTTATTGATTAGAGATTCAAATATGAAGATTATGACAAGAATATATCCATAAAATCTCAAATTTGGATCAATCAATGATCCGATTAAAAATCTTCTCAAACTCTAAAAAAAGAGAGCTATAGCACATGAATTTGAGAAAAAGAAATATAGTGGATTCTTGGGCGAATTCAGACGTGATTTTAAAAGAAGTTCTATAAGAGATCTCGTCATCAAAAAGGAGACCAAGAAGGTGTTGACAAAGGAGCAAAATAAGATATAAGCCTTATCTCCCCTTTGTCCTTTTATTTTACTCCTCCTTCGTGGGGTCGTTGTTACCTCGTGCTACTGTTGCCCCTCTTTTCCTCTCTCCCAAGCTTGCAGCCACCAACGACCATAATTCTCCATTATTTTTGGTATGCTTGGTCACTAGATTTTGGGTGAACAAACCTAGAAGGATCAGGGCATCTAAAGCCCAGCATGAATGCCCTTTTGTCCCTCCTATCTATGGCCACCCGCAGTCTTGGGTGTCGACGCTTCTCCACCAATATCACGGCCATTGGCTGTTTCATAAGTCTGCAAGTCTTCACCAATACCGCAACCATCCGAGGCCTCATGCATCAATAGATCTCCACTAATACGATGGCCACTCATGATCTTAGCATCAATGAATCCCCACCAGTACTGTGGCTACCTAAAGCCTCATGCATCAATGGATCTTTACCAATACTATGGTCACCCACAACCTTGTGCATCAATGGATCTCCACCAATACCATAATTCCTTGTGGCCCCATTTCTATCACAGTGCCTTCATTGAAGAACTCAAGCTTTGAAGCCCATTAATTGACAAGAGATTACTTTGATTGAGACAAAAACAACAAAGAACTAAAATAACTCAAACTCATAGGGGCCTAGGGCTATCCTGCGGACTCACAACACCATAAGCTAGCTTGCGGCCTCACAACATTCAAAAGCCAACTTGTTGGATTGCAAATTTGAATTGAGGCTAGCTTGTGAGCTCGCCAACCATCTATTTGGACTATAAGCTAGCTTGCGAGCTCGTGACATCCATAAGCCAGCTTGTGGGATCTCAAATTTGGACTAAGGCTAGCATGCAGGCTAGTTGACTATTTATCTGGACTATAAGCTAGCCTGCAGACTTGTGACATCCATAAGTTTGCTTGCAGACTCCCAAATTTGGACTAAGGTTAATTTGTGAGCTCGCCAAATGTCTACTTGAATTAAGCCCATCCTGTGAACTTGCTAAACATCTATTTGAACTAAGGCCAACCTATAAACTACCCAAATATCTATTCGGACTAAGGCTAGCTTGCAGACCTATCTAATGTCCATTCCAACTAAGGCTAACCTGTAGGCTAGGCTAATATATATTTAGACTAAAGGCCAGTTTGTGGTTTCGCCTGAAAGTCAAAGCAACTTAGGGTCAGTTCTTGGGCTCACCCAAAGTTATTATAATAGCCCAAGGGCTCTCAAACTAAACTGATCAATCAATTAACATAAATAAGTTAAGTTAAATAACTTGATCACATTGAACTCAAATTAATTCAGCTAAATCAAGTAAACAAAATCGAATTAACTCAAACAAACCACCAAATAGACCTAAACTAGTCATTTAAATGGTCTAAAACTTAAAATTGAATTAGACTTAAATCCAAATTGAGTTAACTCAAGTCAAAATAGTTCAGACTCAACCCCAGTCAGGTTTAAATCAGGTCAATTGATAATTAGACCAAAATTCAAACCAAACTCTAATTAAATTAAATCAATTTTGGGTTAAACCCTAATTAGGTTAAGACCAACTTCAATCAGGTTAAAACAAAACTTAAATCCAAACCCTAATTAGGCCAAGATAAGTTTGAACTAAACCTAATTGGGTCAAGACAAATCCCAACCGAAACCAACCGGGTCAAGGAAGATCTGAACAAAACCCAACTTGGTCAGAACATATATGAAACCAAACCTAATTGGCACAAAGCAAATTTGAACCCTGCCTTAATTGGGCTAAATCAAATCAAACCATAGTATGGTCAGAACTAGTTTGAATAGAACTAAACTGAACAAACCAAGTCCCACTAGGTGTGATACAAAAGCTATTAGTTGCACTCCAAAACTTTGCCTAACTTTAGAAGTAGTGGGTAATGTGACATTCAAATAAAAAAAGTTATCATATACGCCTTATTAGCTATGAAATACTTCAAAATCAAAGATATTATCATCTACACCTCAATGGCTATGGAAACACTTTAAAATCAATGAAGTTATCACCTATGCCTCTTTGGCTATGAAAATACTTTAAAATCAAAAAAGTTATCACAAACGCCACATTGGTTATGGAAATACTTCAAAAGTAATGAAGTTACTCTCTACACCTCATTGGCTATGGAAACACTTCAAACTTATGGAGTCATCTCCACTGCCTTATTAGCTAACAGAAACACTCCAACCCGAAATAAAAATATATCCAATGTTTTATTGGCTAACATAAATGCTTCAAACTCATAAAGTTATTTCTAATGCCTTATTGTCTAACAAAAATACTCCAATCCCAAATGAAGCTATCTCCAATACTTTATTGGCCAACAGAAATACTTCAAACTCAAATAGTTTTCTCCAACTCATTATTGGCAAACAAAAACACTTCAATCCCAAATGAAGTTATCTCCAATGCCTTATTGGCTAATGAAAATACTTCAAGACTCATGGAATTATCGCCAATGCTTTATTAACTAATGGAAACATGCCAACACAACAAAGTTATCTCCAATGCCTTATTAGCTAACAAAATACTTTAAACTCATGGAGTTATCACCAACACCTTATTAGGTAATGGAAACACTCCAACCCAATGAAGTTATCTCCAACACATTATTGGCTAATGGAAACTCTTTAAACTCATAGAGTCATCTCCAATGCCTTATTGGCTAATAGAAACACTCTAACCCAAGAAAGTTATCATCTAAACCTCATTGACTATGGGAACACTTCAACAAAATGAAGTCATCATCTGTACCTCATTGGCTATGGAAATGCTTCAACTGAAGAAGTTATTGCCAAAGCTCAAAGCTATTGGAAACACTTCAAGCTAATCCTGACAAGCCATTAGCAATGCCATTCAATGAAATTATCGCTAATACTCAAAGCTATTGGAAATATTTCAAACTTATCTCATCACATTTCATGTCCTACTGAATGACGCCATCAATGTCTATCAAGGATATGGTCAATACCTATCCATGTTAGGCACCACATAGTCCAGTGCATGAGAGTGGGACAGCAGCATACATTAAAGCTTCTTTTCCACTCCTCTATTTTATTTTTATTAACATATTTTCTGTAATTTTATACTGAATTTTATTATAAAGTGAGGGTATGCCCTTGCTTCAGTTCTGTACCATTTCTCATATCAATCAAACCAAGATTTCATCTTTTTTTTTGTCTCTATTTTATTAGCTAGATTTTTTTGCTTTGAGAGGTTCTTGATAACTAGCAGGGTAATTAACAATATTGACTTGTATCTGTTGGAAGTCAATGTTTCCATAATACCTGATTGCACACTCAAATTAAACATCCTTTGATTTGTGCATCAAGATTACTCCCTAGATTCTTTGCTATCCTGGACCACCAATTCTGATCCCACAAATTCTAGCATGCTCAATGGGATTTAATTTCTCCTCCAAGTAGAAAAACCTAGTTAATATGGGCACATATTAGAAGAAGAATTGAAAGCTCATCATTGATTTTTCATTAAAAGAATAAAAAATGGCATCATCATGTGATTCTCCTACCCCAATCTATACCATCATTCCCAGTGAAAGGTTTGCAGTGTCCTTTGTCAACCAACGATCACTGTAAGAGTAATTGAAGTCTATATAAGTATGGATCAACTCCTTATCTCCTATCTAGTGGGTGAAGACCTCCGGTTCAGGAGACAAAGGCCGAGTCCATATGGGGGCAAAAAAATTAAATTTCATTATGTCAAATCTCGATGACAAGACAAAGGGTCCATTAGCACAATCTAGGCTGTTGGTCTTCTAGAGATTTGATAATAGGTAAAAAGTTAATTTTTGACCACCCATAACCTACTCTACCATTAATCTAGTTGCTGCTCCATCTGTCCAGTATGCATCAACTCCTTACCTCCCATTTAGAGAGTAGAGACCTCTTGCTTAAGCAGTAAAGACCAAGTCCATCTAGGGGCAGAGATCAAGTTCATCCAAGGGGTAAAGGCCAAAATCTATTTTGCCAAATATTGATGTTAAAATGGAGGACTCATTGGCAAAAACTAGGGTATTGATCTTTGAAAGACTAATAAAATAGACAAAAGTCAGTTTTGACCACCTATAACTTGCTAAAGGAAGAATCAGTAGGGCATTCAGTGGACTTTAGGATGTCAGATCAAACTTGAAGTTAGATGCTACGATCCCTACCTCCAAACTCCTTGACAATGCTATAAGAGTTAGAGAAGAACAAAAGAAGGATGTGTATTCAATTTTCTTTGGCTAGGAAAGGATAACGCCATCGTCTAATGCCAAAGTGATTAATGGACAAGGAAAAAGTTACTTGCACAAATATGCAGCATGTAAGAGTCAAATGGTTACATGAGCTTCAAAAGCACAAAATAAAAATAGATATTTAGCCTATGATGGAATGTCTAGTCAAATCAAAGATGACTAATCAAGTATCTAATCCGTACTTCTCTAGGTAAAACATAAAATAAAATTTTTTTAAGAGACACAAAATGAAAATTTCTCGTAGTATTCATGTTTGAAGGTAAAGATGTCGATGATAAAATATGGTGGAGTTAGAATCCTCACACCTTTCTTGCTCACCAGTACCCTAAGTTAACTTTAGGAATGCAAGCTTAGAAATATGGTGACTAATTTGCAAGTAGCTAGAACTATATTAGGAAAGTTGCTTTAAGCCAAAAGTATTAAGATCAAAAGATAACCTCTTGGGAATCTCCTCCTAGAAGCAAAAGATCATTCCACACAAACAACCCCCCCCCCCCCCCCCCCCCCCTCCCCCCCCTCTTTCCATGCCAAATGAACAATGAGAAACAAAGTACTAAATGGATAAAGCTCATATGAAAAGCCAAACCAAGGTTGGTAGGCTCAAAGAGTAAGGACTGTTTGGCATCTAGAAGCCCACAAACCTTGGATTCTTAGAGAGGAATGAGATTGCTAAGTTAAAAAAAATGAAAAAAAAAGAGAAAAAGGGGGAGAAAATTGGATCGTAAGGCAGAATTAGGAGGACTTATCCAACCTCATCTTGGTGTATTATAAGCCAAGATAGACCACCCAAAGATTAAGTACTAGATGGCATCTGTGGGTGCATAGACCTTGAAAATTAAGGTTGGGAGGCATCTGAGATCAAAGCCAAAGCCAAAAAAGCAACTAACCAATAGGAAAATGGTGAAAATAGTAAATCGCTAGAAAAATAGGTTGCTAGAGGAAATATTATACTAGGAAAAAGCTATAGGGGAAAGTTCATCGATGACCTACCACATCCTAAGACAAAATCATCCTTAAACTTCAACAAACCAAATCAAATAGGAGGTCTTAATCAAAGATAAAAGGATATATCACCTGTTTACTAAATGAAATCTCTAAAAAAATTAAAAAGGAGAGATTTTCTTTCAAATAAGCATAAATATATATACGCTGAATCATTTGTTTCTTCTAGCATCATAATTGAAAAGAAAAGAGAGAATATTACTCCACAAAGTTACTTTTCTCGAAGCTCATTTGATAATTTGCCATTCTAGAAGATAAGTTGTCAACTTGAATTACTAAAGTTCAACTAGCATTGACCTAAGTATCTACTTGCTGATTTAGCCAATTACTATAGAGTATCCTACTCCAATATGCCAATGAAAAATTCCAAAAGACTAGTCTATGTCACTCCAAGTATCCATACATGCCTCATGGTCACTATTGGACCTATAGCAAGGCTAATTAGATATCATCAATGCCTTTTGCCACACAAACCATGTACATTAAGCTAGCCACATTTCTCAAGACATCATAGGATAGTGAAGTCCTCAACAAAGCTTCATCAAAATTTGAAGGAAGGAATGTCTTCTGATACATAAGCCATGTACATCGAGCTAGCCACATTTCTCAAGACATCACAACAGGTGAATTCCTTAGTGAAGCTTCATCAAAACTTGAAGAAAGGGGCATGACATAGCTAAAACAACATCAAAACTAAAAGAGAAACTTTTGCCAAGTCTTATTCAACATAACAAACCTTTTGGTGAGGACATGTTCCTAAAACCAAAGGAAGCTCCACTAGAACTCAAAAATGGGGGGCAGGCCACAATCGATGAACTGATAAAAATCAACTTCGGTTCAAGGGAAGGACCCATGCCACTAATCAATGCTTGGTTCCTTAAGAGGTATTGTGCTTAAGCCTGTGGGGGAAACAACAACAAAGAGTGTCTACGTCTATCTATGATGGAACATCTGACTTCCTAAAAAGGGAACATCTAGTCTAATATGCACTTTATATTTCTTGAGGCAAAAAATGGACACAAAACCCCATCCATTTTGTGTGACGATTGAGTCCATAGCACAATCAAGCCCACTCTTTGTGGTAACTCAAGTTCACTCATTATGGCAAATTAAGCCCACTTATTGTGGCAAATTGAGTCTATTCTTTATAGCAAATCAAGTCCACTCTAGATGGCAACTCAAGTATACTCCTTGTGGCAGCTCAAAGTCCACTTTAACCTAACAAATGAAGGCCACTTCATGTGAAAAATCAGGTCCACTTTCGCAGGACAATTCAAATCTACATAGTCAACTCTTAGGATGTTGACACAAAGAAAAGTACTTGAAAATTGTTTGCACCCTCTCCTCTCCTTAGAACTCAAGAAGAGGATGTGAAAGGGGTAATTTGTTTAAGGTAATTTTTATCAAAATCAAATTTGATCAAAATATGATCAAAATTAAAGCTTAAATACCACTGAATTATGACTCAAATGCGAGTCTCAATTGGACTTGAATTATGGTCAAATTCAACTAAAAACTAAATTTGATTTGGACTCGAATTGTTAGAAAATTTAGGCTCAAGCTAAATTTAGCCCAAGTGGACTGAATGGGCTGAATATTTGGACCAAAATCTGGCTGTATATTTCATATCCCAATACTTGGGATAAAATGAAAGAATATAAGGATTGCACAAATAGGTCCCTCAACTAAATAAATTTTATAAATTATCCCTTGTCCAAAATTTTCCTACAAAAATGCCCCCAAAATTTAGAAAATTATATTTTTGGTCCAAATTTTTCAAAAAAGTTACAAATATCTCCCTAAAAAATTCAATATTCAAAGGTGGTACAAGTTTGGAATCTCCTCATAAGCAAAGAAATACCAATCAATAGGGCTACATGCTAATCAAAGATACCGAGATCCAATCCGATCATAACTCACATCCCAAAATTAAACCAATAAAAAATTCTCTTGGTCACTTGTACAATCCTCAATATGAAAATAAATCATTGTCCAATCTCAAAAATTAATAAAATTTTCAATTAAGAAAATCATAATCCCAAGATCTATCAATCAAACATTCAAATATGAAGATTATGGGAAGAATATATCTATCATATTTCAGATTTGGATTAGTTAATGATCTAATCAATTAATCATAGATCCAAATATAAGATTATGGTAAGGCCATATTTCATCAAATCTCTAATTTTATTGGGAATCCAATCAAAGATTCTCTTGGACATTTATAGAATCCTCAAGATGGAAACTAATATTTGTTCAATCTCAGAAATTAATAGAATTTTCTCTTAAGGAAATTGTAATATCAAGATTTATTAATCAGTGATTCAAATCTGAAAATTATGGCAAGAATATATTCATCAGATCTCAAATTTGGATCAATCAATGATCCAATAAAAAAACTTCTCAATCCTATAAAAAGAGGGCTATAGCACACAAATTTGAGAAAAAGAAATATAATGGAATTTTGGGTGAATTTTTGATGAATTCGGAGGTGATTCCTGGAGAAGCTCTTTAAGAGATCTCATTATCAAAGAGGAAACCAAGAAGGCATTGACAAAGGTACAAAATAAGATGTAAGCCCCTATCTCCTCTTTGTCTATTTTGTTTTACTTTTTCTTCTCCTTTGTGAGGTCCCTGTTGCATAGTGCTACTACTACCCCTCTCTTCCTCTCCCAAGGTCGTGGCCACTCATGGCCATAGTTCTCTCCAAGCCAAGAAGATTCTTGATATGCTTGGTCGCCTAAGTTCGGACAATTGAACCTAGAAGAATTAGGGCATCCAGACACCACGAATGCCCCTTCATCCCACCTATCCGCAGCCACCTACAATCTTGGTTGTTGATGCTTCTCCACCAATATTGTGACCATCAATAGTTTTGCGCATCCACAAGTCCTCACTAATAACATGGCCACCCATAGCCTCGTGTGTCAATCAATCTCCACCAATATTGTCACACCCATAGCCTCATGCATCAACGGATATCCACCAATACCATGGTCACCCACAACCCCATCTCTATTACGGCACCCCCGCCAAAGAACTCAAGCTTTGGAGCCCACTAATTGACAAATGATTACTTAAACTTGGATAAGAATAAGAAAGAACCAAAATAACTCAAAACTCACATCAATCTAGGGCCAGTCTGTAGATACATCTAAAAGCCTATAAGCTAGCTTGCGAGCTTGCAACACCTATAAGCTAACCTACGAACTTGGAATATCGATAAGACAATCTACGGGCTGACAAATTTAGACTATGGCTAGCTTGTGGGCTTGATAGCCATCTGTTTGGATTATAAGCTATCTTGTGAGCTTGCAACATCTATAAGCTAGCTTGCTAGCTCACAAATTTGGACTAAGGCCAGCTTGCAAACTCACCAATTGTCGATTTGGATTATAAGCTAGCTAGGGGCTCACATCATCTATAAGCTAGCTTGTGGGCTCACAAATTCAGCCTGAGCTAAGCCTATAGGCTCGTTAAATGTCTATTCGAAATAAGGCTAGCCTACGGGATAGGCCGAATATCTATTTGAACTAAGGCTAGCTAGCGAGCTCGTCAAATATCAATTTAAACTAAGGCTAGCCTACGGGCTTGCCTAACATTCATTCGGATAACGGTTGACCTATAGATTCACCTAACATCTATTCGGACTAAAGGCCAACCCATGAGCTCGTATGAAAGTCAAAATGACTTAGAGTCAGTCTATGAGCCCACCCAAAGTCATTATGATAGCCCAAGGGCTTTTGAACCAACCTCATCAATTGATTAACATAAATTGGTTAAGTTAAATGACTTGATTACATTGAACTCAAATTGATTTAGCTAAAGCAAACAAATAAAACCAAATTGACTCAAACAAACCACCAAATGGATCTAAACTAGTATAAATGGTCTAAAACTTAAACTAAATAGGAATCAAATTAAAATAGAGTTAATCCAAGTCAAATCGGTTCAGACTTAACCCTAGTCAAGTTTAAATTAGGTCAACTAGAAATTAGACCAAAATTCAAACCAAACCCTAATTAGATCAAATCAATTTGAGTTAAACCCTAATTGGGTTAAGACCAACTTTAATCTCGTTAAAACAAATTCAAACGAACCCTAATTGAGTGAATTTGAAAATCCAAACCCTAATTGGGCTAAGACATGTTTGAACTAAACCCAACTAGGTCAAGATAAATCCAAACCATTCCAAACTGGGTCAAAAAGAATATAAACCAAATCCAACCGAATCAGACAAATCTGGACCAAACCCAATCAGATCAAACCAAATTTGAAACCCGCCTTATTCGAGCTAAATCAAACCAAACCCTAGTCAGATCAAAACTAATTTGAATAAAATTAAACTAGAATAAATTGAGTCCCATTGGGTATACTACAAAAGCCATTGGTAGCACTCCAAGCTTTGCCCAACAACACAAGCAATGGGTAATGCTACCTTCAAATCAAAGAAGTTATCACCCACACCTCCTCGGCTATTGAAATACTTCAAAATCAAAGAAGTTATCGCCTAAGCCTCATTGGCAATAGAAACACATCAAAATCATATCAATGGAGTTATCCTCTATGCTTCATTGGCTATGAAAATATTTCAAACTCATAGACTTATCTTCAATGCCTTATTGACTAACAAAAATACTCCAACCCTAAATGAAGTTATCTCCAACACTTTATTGGGAAACAGAAACACTTCAAACTCATGGATGTATCTTCAATGCCTTAATGGCTAATGAAAAGACTCCAACCCAAAATGAAATTATCTCTATTACGTTAGTGACTAACAAAAATACTTCAAACTCATGGAGTTATCTCCAAGGCCTGATTGGCTAATGGAATTACTTTAAAACTCTTGAAATTTTTGCCAACACCATATTGGCTAATGGAAACACTCCATCCCAACGAAGTTATCTCCAATGCCTTCTTGGATAATGAAAATACTTCAAACTCATGAAGTTATCATCAATAACTTATTAGCTAATATAAACACTTCAACCCAACAAAGTTATCTTCAATGCCATATTGGCTAAGGGAAACACTTTAAACTCATGGAGTTATTTCCGACGCCTTGTTTCCGAATGGAAACACTCAAACCCAATGAAATTATCACCTATGCCTCATTGGCTATAGGAGCAGTTCAATGAAATGAAGTCATCATTTGCGCCTCATTGGCTATGGAAACACTTCAACTCGAGAAGTTATTATCAAAGCTCGAAGCTATCGAAAACACTTTAGGTTAGTCTCGACAAGCCGCTGGCAATGCCATCCAATAAAGTTATTTCTAATTCTCAAAGCTATTGAAAATACTTTAAACATCTCTCATTATCTTTTGTGTCCCATTGGATGATGCCATCAATATCTGCCAAGAATCTAGTCAAGACCTATCTACGTCAGACACCACATAGTCCAGCGCATGGGAGTGGGGCAGTAGCGCCCATCAGAGCTTCTTTTCCACCCCTCCATTTTCTTTTGATTGTCAAGTTTTCTATAATTCCATACTAAAATTATTGTAAAGTAAGGGCATACCCTTACTTAAGTCATGTACCATTTCTCATATCAATCAAACCATATTTTCTTTTTTCTATTTTTGTATCTCTATTTTATTAGTTAGGTTTCTTGCTTTAGGAGGTTCTTGACAACCATTAAGGTAATTAACAATAAGGGCATGCACCTAGTAGAAGTTAATGCTCCCATAATGCCTTATTGTACCTCAAAATAAATACACTTTGATTTGTATAATGAGGTCACTCGTTGAAGTCTCCTCTATATTTCTCGAGGCAAAACACAAACACGAAACCCCATATGTTAAATAAAAGTCTATTTTGCATGGCAACTAAGCTCATATTTATATGACAAATCATGTCTACTTTCACCTAGCGAACTAAGTCTACTTTCAAGTGGTAAACCAAGTCTATTTTCAGATGATAATTTAAATACACATAGTTAACTCTTAGAATGTTGATATAGGGGCAAGTACCTAACATATTCGCACCCTCTCTTTTTTTCAGAACTTGAGAAAAGGATGTGAAGAGGGAACTTTGTTTGAGTTAATTTTGGTTAAAATCAAATCTAATCAAAATTTAGTCAGAATGATGACTTGCATGCAACTAAAATGTAGCTCAAATATGTTAAACAGGTCAACTGCTTGGTAAACCGATAGCCCGATTCAAATGAGCCAAGACTAGTAGAAGATCTCTATCAGTTGATCGGTTCCTCAATTGATTGTCTAATTTCGCTTGAAGAGATTGGTCAAGCGTTGAAAAGTCATTTTTTGCAAAAATGACCTCGAACTTCTCAAATTTATAATTTGGTCCAAACTTTTTGAAAAATTTGTAAATAACACACTAAAAATTTAATATCCAAAAGGAGTATAAATTTTTGAATATCCTCACCAACAAAAAATGAATCCTTATCCAATCTTACTAGAATTTCAATCAATAAAACAACAATCTTAAATATATCAATCAAAGATATGAAGATCCAAATATGAAATTTAATTACAAATTATAATCCAATAAAATATCAAATTTAACCCAATCAATGACTTATAAAAACCTACAAAAATCAAATAAGAGGATCTGAAGGAAAAAATTGAAGATGGGAGATTACGAGTAGCAAATCAAAGAACCAAGAAAAGAAGTCGAGAAAGAAAAAAAAAGGTACTTTCACACCTTTTTCATTCTCTTCTAACCGTGTTCTTCCTCATCTCTTGCCTGCCCACCCCTTGCAAGTCTCTTCTCCATGCTCACGATCACCCGTGGCCACACTTATCTCTATCGCATCCACACTATCTTTGTCGACTATCTGGAGGTCTGCCTCCTTCTCCACTACCTCCATCTAGACCTCCTCCTATATCATTGGAAGAAGCATGCCAACCTTTCTAGCACCACCATCGTCCATCTAAAACACTCCCTCGATCTCTTCTTGTGACTTGCCAGAGGTTGGATTTCACTGACAGTGGGTGGACTTGGCCAGCCTCTCCCTCTATGGACTTGCCTTGCCTATGAACCACACTAAGCTTCAGGCGTGACACCATGCTGCACTTTATTGGAGACCTCGCATGCCATCATCATTCGAGGTGCTCACTGTCATCCCTATCCTCCGCTCGAGCCACTCCTTGCATTAGCTAGCAGCTTGTCACTATTACAGGTTATATCCAGCTAGATTTAGGTGGATCCCATCAGTTCTGGCCTCAAACTCCTCCAATCTGAGCTCACCATCATGGACCACGGTGTGAGCTAAAGCACCACCATCGAGAAGGCCACTCACCTCCTTGCCACCTGTGCTAGCCATGTGGAGAGAAGAGCTTAGTTTTGGAAGAGAAGGGAAGAAGAAAAGGGAGCTAGGTGAGCGAGAAGGAGGAAGGTGTAAGAAAAAAAGAGAGAAAGTAAAAGGGAAGGAAGATGACTTAAGAAAAATAAATAGAAAGTCATTATAATCAAAAGCCAATCTATGGGGTTGTCCAGAAGTTATTCTAACCAAGGGCTAACCTATAGGCTCGTCCAAGAATCAATTCAGCTAAAGGCCATCCCTTGGGCTTGTCCAAAAGTCAATTCGGACTAAAGAGGCTTGCTTGAAAGTCTAAATTGACTGAAGAACAGCTTATGGGCTCATTTGAAAGTCTAAATTGACTCAAGACTAGCTTGTAGGACTTGAAAGTCTAAATTGACTTAAGGCCAGCTTATGGGCTAGCCTAAAAGTCTAAATTGACTTAAGACCAGCCCACGGGTTTGCTTTAAAGTTTAATAAATTAAAGGACAACTTTTGGGCTTACCTAAAAGTCAAATTAACTCAAGGTCAGCCTGCGGGCTCATCCAAAGTTATAATGATAGCCCAAGGACTCTTAAACAAAATTAATTAAATCAGCTAACTTAAACTCAATAATATTAAAATCAAGCCAATTTAGCTAAATCAAACAAACAAATTAAACCAAACCCAAATAAACTATTTAATGGACCAAAAATTTATAATGTGAATGGACTAAAATTAATCTAGGCATGCAAAAGGCTCTTTCTCGGTCAATTGATTGACTGATTCTAGTCTACTAGAACTGGCAGATTAGTTCTGCCAGTCGTCCTACTCAACTGGTGATCCAATTTTGACAAACCTGGGTTGCAAACCCTCTGTCAGCCAACAGACTTCTCAACTAGTCATTTGATTCTGATTAACCCTTGTTGGTCTATTAACTCCTCAATCAGTCATTTGGTTCTGATGAACCTGAATTACAAGCTGTTTGCCAGTTGTTTATTCTAATCAACCAGGATTGGCACCCTTTTGATCTAACTCTGAGTGGGTTTAGATCGGGTCCAATTGAATCAAGTAGGTTTAGACCTAACCTTGATTGGTCCAAATTGGGTCAACTTGGATTAAATCAATTTCAAATTGAGTCAACCCAAAATCAAAACAAGTTTGAATTAAATTGTAATTGAGTCGAACCATGTTCAAACTAAACTTTAATTAAGTTCAAATTAAACCTTAATTGAGTTGATTCAAATTCAAGCCAAATTCTAATCAGGTTAAATCAAGTTTAAATTAAACCCTATTTGGGTTAATTCAGGCCCAAACCAATTTCAATCAGGTCAACCAAGTTCAAGCCAAACTCTAATGGGTTAAACTATGTGGAAATGAAACCCTAAGTGGTTCAAATTGAACTGAAATTTGAATCCTAATTGGTCAAACCAAGTTTAAACTGAACCCTAATTAGGTCAGCTAAGTTCAAACCAAACCCTAATCGAGTTAAACAAAGTCTAAATTGAATCCTAATCATATTAAACTAAGTCCAAGCTAAACCCTAATTGGATCAAATTAAACTCAAATTCGAACCTTAATTGGGTCAAACTAAGTTTGAACTGAACACCAATTAGGTCCAATTAAATTCAAATTCAAACTTGAACCAAAACTAGGTCAGATCAAAACCAAAATCAAGTCATATTTGACAAAAATTAGGTCACACCTAAACCAAAATCAGGTCAAACCTAAATCAAAATCAAGTTAAATCTTGAACCAAGACTAAGTTAAACTTGAGCCAAAACTAGTTGAACCTGGACTAGAGCCAGGTTGAACCTAAGCCAAAATCAACTTGAGCTTGAACCTGAACACAACAACGGTCCAATATGGGTTGAACCCAAACCCATTGACAAGTTGGACCGAGATCCAATAAAAACCCATCAAGGGTTGGATCCAAAATCTATTAAGGATCCAATAAGAACCCAATCAAGGTTAGATCCAAGATCTATTAAGGGTGTAGTAAAAACCCAACAAGAATTGGATCTAAGATACATTATGGACCAAGTTTGATCGTCTTAAATTAAATCAAATCAGACTTGTTCAAAATCAAGTTCTAAATATTGAATTGAATCAAATAAAACTTTAGTCTAAATCAAGTTCTGAACATTGAATTGAATCAAATCAGACTTGATCAAATCAAGTTCTAAACATTGAATTGAATAAAGTCAGACTTGATCGAAATCAAGTTTTAAACATCAAATTAAATCAAATCAAACTCTAATTGAGTTAAGTTTTAAATATTGAATTGAATCAAATTAGACTTGAGTCTAAATTTGAGCATTGAATTGAATTAAATCAGAGTTAAACCAAAATTAAGTCTAGACTTCAAACTATAGTGAATCAGACTTGAACTAGATTGGACTCAGATCAAGTCAAATTTAAATCAATTATGGTTACTCAACAACAAGCTCAAAATCATTGACAACACCTCAAAACTTAATTGACAACATGCCAAAGAAGCCATCGATTATCAAATCAAATACAAAATAGTTAGCATAAGCCAAGGCCACTGTCCATTTTAAATCAAACTAAGATAAGCTTGAACTCGCTTAGTTAGTCAGCCAAATATCATGTTCAGAAGAAGTCAATCGATAATAAGCATAATGTTGTTGGCCATGCTTCAAGCTCAACCAACACAAACTTCAAGCCATTGATGGCACTTCAAGTCTAATTAACAACAAGCCAAGAGACAATCAATTATCAAATTAGAAATGATTAGTACAAACCAAGGCCACTAATTATTCTCTCAAATCAAAGATCAAAAGAAGTCAACTATTAATAAATAGAAACTATTAGTGATTCTCTAGGTCAACTAATATAAGCCAAGGTAGTTAGCCACACCCTGAAATCAAGTCATGTTATCAACATCTACCAAGGATCAAACCAAGCATCCATTTGAGTCAAGTTTCACTCGATCAATGTGTGGGAACAGGGCAGCAGTGAGCATCAAGCTTTTCCTAATCTCTTATTTATTTCACATCATTCATGATTATGAATTTAAATTCTTTAAACTATAAAGTCAGAGTATGTCCTTACTTAAGCCATGTATCCCTTTCTTAAATCAATCAATCATGCTTTTTCTTTATGTCTCTATCTTATTAGCTAGGTTTCTCACTTTAGGAAGTTCCTAATGATTATCAGAGTAATTAATAATAGGGTCTTGTACTTGTGGAAAGTCATGTTCCCACAACACCTGATTATGCATTAAAACCACCCTCAAAAATTCATTTGTTATTTCAAGATTGCTCCTTGTGGTCTATAGCTATCCCAGATGGTTGATGTCAACTCCACAATAATGAAATTCTTAAGATGAAGAAGGTGACAATTAGACTTTTTTTTTTATAAGAAAAAGGAGAAACTCTAACATCGGTATTAAGGTTGGTGAAGGATTGGTGGCTCATAGAAGATGAATATCGATGAAATGCAGAGAAGGCAAGGAATAGTCCAAATCAAAATTGAAGATGAAGATACAATATTATTCGTGTTAGAAGTATGACCAC
Source organism: Trichopus zeylanicus subsp. travancoricus (assembly GCA_005019695.1). Taxonomy (NCBI): domain Eukaryota; kingdom Viridiplantae; phylum Streptophyta; class Magnoliopsida; order Dioscoreales; family Dioscoreaceae; genus Trichopus; species Trichopus zeylanicus. The sequence continues at coordinate 1,402,539 of RXID01014245.1, forward strand.
ATCAGATGACATTGATCAAAGCTTGGGAAGATAAGAGTCTTCTAATATGGTGATAGAAATGATGGATGATACTTCTAAGAATAGTATAGATGGAGACATTATCAAAGTAACTATATAAATCAATACTTCTAATGAGTGAATTTTAGATTTAGGTAGCTTTTATCATGTTTGTTCAAGGAAGGATTAATTTACTTCTCATGAGAAGAATAATAAGGAAGGTACTATTTTGTTGGGTGATAATTTGACCTATAAAATAGTCAGTATGGGAATAGTTAGAGTCCATATGTTTGATGGAAAGGTTTGCACTTTGACAAGGTGAGACATGTCTCCATGATGGAGAGGAATCTAATCTCATTTTGTTCACTCAACTCAAAATATTGTAGTTATACAGTGAGAGATGAAGTTATGAAGGTGGTGCATGATATTAGAATCATAACAAAAGAATAAAAGTGTGGGAATATTTACTGATTGGTAGGGGAACTCTGTAGTAGGTGGAGTTTTGATGGCTACAACAATAAAGACAAGGCATGATGCTTGGATTGATTCAATATGAGATAGGCATACTTCCAAAGTTAGTTTTTCTATGGTAGAAAATATAGATTTTCTGAAAGGCTTCTAGAAGTACAAGGTTGTAGATATGAAAAGTAGTTGTAGTATTGACTTCAAAGGAAAGTACTGTACTACCTTAGTATGTAAATTTTGCACTTCATGGTCATTATCATTACCTTGGCTCTTGAAATTCTTGCACCTTGATGATTTGGAATGCTTGCAACATGTTTCTAATTCACTCTCATTTTGTAGAACATGCAATTATTGAGACATGCATAAACTTCTGTATAGTTGAGCCCTAAATCCTTGACAATATTTTAAGCCTCGTTATCAAGAACAGAAAAATGAATCATGCCCATGTAATGTCTCTCAAAATGTCTCTAATAATATATTGAATAACTTGTTATTCCACTAGCACTTGGACTTCACAGCCAATAGTTGCATGATGAACAATAAGAAAATAAAATTCTTGCATCTTGGATACAATTCACTATTAGTTTTGTTAAGTAATTTGAAAATTTTCATACCATCTTTATCAAGATCCTAGTTAGGGTTTCAATGTCAACAACATGTACTTATCTAGAAAATCTCGAGGGACAAAATGCATCATGTAGTAAGCATTCAATATTATCCTCCTCTTCAATATTCATTGCAACACTCATTTCCACATCTTCATGAACATCTTTCTTGCAATACCATGTCATTTCTCTGTGGAAGCTCCAATTTGTATATAACACATTCCATTGTCTCACTATTATGTGTTCATAAACTTCTTCCCTTCTCTGATTGTCAATGTTCACACAATCTATACAAAAACATCTTATCTTTTGATTTGAACTCTTTTTTTTGTAGGCAAAGTCAAAAAGTGCATAAACTCCCTCATGAAATCTCTGATCTAGCTAGTTCTTTATCTTAATCCAACTCTTATCCTTGAGGCTACCAAAGATGTGTAATCACCTATTCAATGTTCACAAATTCCATAGATATCAAAGAAATATACTCTTTTTTTACTATTCCATCATTAATTACATATACCAACATAAGTAGCTCAAAAATATTTTCTCTTTCCATCAATGTAAAACTAGGTAATTAACTTATGCAAATCATAATATCTTGCAAAATGCACACATTCTCACCTAGAAAAACTAAAACTTCTATCTACCAATATATAGTCCTTAATTTGAAAACACAACATTCCCTATGTCCAAACACCTAGCTTTTCTTCTATGGGGATCAAACAAAACCACCACACATAGGATGGCTCTTCTACTTTCTATTTGGTTTCTAGTTGAGCCTTGTTTCAATTAGAAAATTTTAAGGCTCTGTCATGAAAATCCTCAACCCCAAACTCGAATTCCATGCCTAACAGTTGTTATAGGCCCTGAACCCATTTGAAGAAGTTTCACATATTTCAATATGACTAGAAACACATGTACAAGATAGACTATAAAAAACATACATTTGAGCAGAAATAAATAACTACAACTACTCATTCTTGATTACTCTCCATGTAGTAATCAACATAATTGATCATTAATTACATATACCATCATAAGTAGCTCAAAAAATTTTCTCTTTTCTAAATTTAAACCTAGGTAATTAACTTATGAAAACTAACTTTAGTCATTGCCTCATTCCCAAACCAAGGCCAAAACCCTAATTTCCTACTTCATGACCACAATACCATTCAATTGCATTCAAGATGCAAACCACAAAACACAAGCAAAACCCATGCACATAAGATTGATACTAACTAGATCACATAACGATCCTACAATGAAAATTATCCAAAATTACCTCTAATCTTAGCAAAAAATAATGAACAAACTAGCAACTCCAAATTGGTTCTTCCCTCATCCATGAGCTGAACTCAATCATCTTTGCTTCAAATTTCACAAATTTCACTATCATAATGATATAAATCAATCAATTTCCAAAAAAAAAACCAACAAGGGTAGTCGAATTCCTTTACCGCCAACAAATAATGATTCAAAGCATGAAGAACTCCATGATTTGGATCCACTCATTCATTCATTAACTAAACATTGTTAATTGCAAGCATCATATCACAAAATTCAGCAAGCATTGTAATAGATATTACATTCATTTATATGCCTTAATATGAAACTTGAGACTAAGATCAAAAGATTTTCACTGATATGAATGATAATAAAAGGATAAACTTACCAAAATGCAACAATAAGACTAGTATGAACCTAATAATTGGGAATCTAGTAGGTTTAACCCTATAAAACCTAGAAATTATTCTCCAAACCCTAGAAATTAAGTTCAATATAAATGCATTACCTCAAGGATGGGAACTAGAGGAGGCCAATGCAGAGAATGAGGTGGCCGAGATAGTGCACTGGTGGAGGGAGGCAGCTGAGATCTAAGTTGGAGGTGAAGGAGTTTCAAGTCACTAACTAAGTTGAAGGCGGAACCCACATCTAGAGGTAGAGACATTTGAGATCATAGCTTTGAAGGACAACTTATGGAGGTGCAGGAGCTTCAAGGGAGGGAGGAAGTGGATATGATTGAGCCGGAGCACGATGAGATTAAAATATGATTTATTGTTGGTAATTTTAAAAAAGCACCTGTAATTTCTTTTGTTTTCTCATAAGTGTCATGAATTGTTGGTGCTTTGTTAAGCATCAAAATAGTGTTGGGTGTTCTCGATGTTTTTTGAAGCACCAAAACTAATGTGCTATCAAAACTCTTTTTTCTTGTGGTGTCCAATTTTAATTCCCAAATATGATCTTCATATTTTTCAAGTCCAAGTTTCAAGCATTCTTTAGCTAGATTTGTTCGTAGACCAAACAAATGACTTGAAGTATTAGGATATGAAGGATACAAGTTGATGCTAATCATTAATTGATATAATCAAGTCATAGGGGATAATTTTTTGAGACTTTCTACCCAACTTGGGATTCATGCCAAAGATGGGAATAAATGACCACTGATGGAAATCTATACTAGAGAAAAATAAGCAAAGAATCTACAAAGATATAAAGGAAATATCAATTTTTAAGATAGGTTATATTCATATATTATCATATCAAATACTTTGTAGCTGATTATTGTCCTATATATAAATGTTTGACTATATAAGCAAATATGAAATTAAAGGATGCATGCAAGAAAAGTGTGTTGTGGAGTCTAGGCAAGTGTTGGCAGGATTGGAAGGTGGATGTGAAGAAAAAGCACTTCACATTATTCAAGAAAACACCATAGAAGCTTGCCACTTACCAAAATTTTAGGATTGAAGATGACCAATGGCCCATTCTAGTGAACTATTGGCAAAGTAGAGGTGTTCGGAGAAACCTCTTCTCCTTTCATTCACATATGTTAAATTTCATAATAGTTAATGTGTTTAACTCAAAATCATTATTTTTTAGGAAGAAAGGAATGAAAATAAAAGATACTAAAAAGATATAAGATGTGTCACTCTCTAGGTCATGAAGGATACGCCAATTTAAGAGTTAAGGTATTTATTTAGACTTTTCCATTGTAAAAAAATTGTTAATTGCTTCATGTTATCTAATGTAACTTCTTGCAGCTTGAGGAGCAAACAAAGCTGAGCCTTTTAACTTGAGGTATTCTGGGCAACTATTTGACCAAGCATTTGCAATAGTTATGGTTCAAACCATGATTACATTGTTATTTGTCTTTCTTAGACCACCAATTCTGAGTTGAGGTAGCAGATGCTAGAAGAATCCATTTTTGATATTATCAGTTAGAATGAGATCCACGATTAAGTTTTTGGCCGTGAGAGAGCTAGCTGGCTATGACATATGGTGTGGAACTAACAACTTCCCAAGTCTATGGTAGCTCCTCTAGAGCTTCACTTGGTTGACTCTAAGATTTCAAAGCTGAAGTAGATGCTCCTGTTGAGGCCGGGGTGGAAGCACAGATAGTTGAGATGCTCAAGAAGTTCAATAGTAATTTTGTGGCTTCTTTCCAATCTCAACTACTCGCTTCCCCCAATACTTCGGCTTCATAAGCACTTTCTCAATAGGTTGTCCTTGTGGGAAGCAGAAAATTTTCAATTTTTAAAATTTTTATGGTTGTACGTATTATTTGTTCATAAAACTAACTCTAGTTTTTGAAATTAATGAGGTTCGATAGAATATAGACCAATATTTAATTGAGAGAATTGATTCACTAGCAAGCTTGGGAAGATCTTTGACTACTTCAGCACATGAAGTTTGATGATTGTTCTTTCTAATTTTCTTAAATGTGAATATGATGATTTATGAAATGAATGTAAATGTGATGGGGAAGCAAAGGAGAGGACAAGGATAGAGACATAGGGAAAGCATGAGAAAGTCAAGTAGAGAGATGAGGAGGGCATTGAGAAGCATGGGAGGACATATGAGTTTTTTTCACTATATATATTGGACCGTATCTATTGTTGATGATTGATAATAATTGACAACAATTTTGTTCTGTTATCAGCACTTCTAGAGCAGCATTGACAAAGACACTTCTATCCAAAACATTGGAAATAGACATTTTTTAGCTGTGCTTCTCAATAAATGCCAATAATAATATTGTATTGTGGATGTTTTATCAATGTGACAACAAAGCCCTGGAAAAATAGTTTACCGATGCTTTTAGTTGCTAGTAAAATTTCCAATGAACTTTTAGCTGGTGCTTTGGAAGTGTTGACACATTTTTTACTATTGGCAGCACTTTTAGGGCGTTGAGAGAATGTTGTTCTATTGTAGTCTTATGCGAACCCCATGCCTCTCTCCCTGACCAGGAAGCTCACCAGCATGTTACACTCCATTTCATTGTCGAGGCTTCTTAGCTAAATCCCCCAAATCATGTTACTCATACCGAGCTCCAAAAACTCGTTGGAACTGTCCAATGTATGACTAAGACACTAGCAACGCAGAGTCTAAGTCATACGAGACCTTCATAGTCTACAAACCCAGAATATCAACTTTCACACCCAATTCCACATCCTTACCAAGTCCCATTGCAACCATTAAATCTCTGAGACGGATGCAGAAAATTTTTAGTCTTGGGGCAAAGGCAATTCTTGTAAGGTCGGATCCCCAACTTTTTTGAGTATAAAAGACCTTAAAAGTTTGGATATTTAGAAAATTCAAAATTTGCGTTTTTAATTTTTCCATTGTAGCTCCCGAAGACCAGGGAAAAACACCACATACCACATATCACACACCACACACCCTCGCTTTTTTATTCAACAACCATTTTTAAAGAGCACTTTTGCAAGTAAATACTTTAAATTCTACTAAATAAAAATTCGTATTCTCTTTAGAATTTTGTGGGGGCAAAACCAAAATCTAAATGGAAGTTGAAATTTAATTAACAGGAATTACAAGGGGTTTTCTGATAATTACTATGGGCAGCTGCCCTCACACTTCCTAACTTGTTGCCGTCCCTGCCAAATCCCAACCCACCGCATCACATACCCTCAGGCACCGAACCTACAAGCTCCAGCAGAGCAACACCCACATCAGAACATGGCTCATGGTCGAACTCCCTACCACCAAATGCTAGTTGAACAACAACTTCGGTACCAAACACGCCAAACTCAGCATCAACATCATCCTACTCTCATATCATAGCCAAAGCCTAATTCCACATTAGTATTATTATGGGAGCCTAGTTTACCACTGATTTTAATTTGAGAGATTCTTCATGATCATGATACGTTAGGTCATCTCTCTATTAATCTGCAAGGAAAAAGAAATATGAAGAAAACTGTCAAGAACTCTTTAGCGATAGCCGCTCTGCTGATCAAGTTAGTTGTCATAGAAAATTAAATAGTAAATCTAAACAATTGATATTACTCCATTATCTTAGCAAATAATCTGATATTTATAGTGTGCAGTGATTGTTTGGCATACCCAAGAATCTTTGATCTTAATCATCATACCCGTCAAATTTTGCATAACTAGCTACTATGAATTCTAAATCTTTTGGGATTGCATTTTGAAAGATAAAATATCTATAGGCATTCAAATTGTTGATCGAGCTATTAACATATTGAGGTTGCCAAGCTTCACAACTCACCATGGAGCTATTCTTTATTGAATTTACTAAGTTGTACATACCCCAGAGATGGGCTCATTTTGGGACCTTAATCATTCCTATAAATGGCTTGATTTCTGAACACCAACTTCAACTTTTAACCTTGTTGATTTGGTTTGGTGTTTCATCAATACCCCAACTTTGAGCATCAATTCTCAAATTTGGTGTACAAGGTTAGCTTAGTTTCCACCACCACGCCAAATCATATGAAATCATTTGGGTTTGCACCTTCTCAAAAAGGAGGTGTCGAGGCATCGATTCAATCACTGAAGTGTCATTTATTGTTGACACATGTTTCTTATAATTTGGAAAACAAATTTGAATTTCCTCCCTTTGGTATTCAATGACCTAGATTGAGACACTTAGAGGCCATCTATTGGTTCGGCAAAGAGTATATATGTACACATGCCTCTTCATCCCAACCTCTATTTTTTGATCTCTTGACTTTGTAGCAGTTTTTTTCTGATTCCTTCCTCCCAACCTACAATTTTGTTTCCCGATGGCATCCTCAAGTTCTTCTCTTACCACCAGCAAGAATGTTATGGTATTCGCAGACACTGTGGCTATCATGCATGCTTCCACCATAACATCATCTATTCCTGGTGCCATCATGTCAGGTTTTAGGATTTCTAGTGGTGATATTCCAACTTTTAGAAGGGTGGTTACTTCTACCACTCCTCCAACATAGGCAAGTCCATCCCCTAGTGCTCGAAACACTAGTGAGTCGATATTCACTACCACCTCTAGGGCCTCCCAAGGGGTTAGCACTACAACCACATTTCTAGGTAAGCCTTCCTACTATGACTTCTTTCTTTTGATTTGGTAGGCAATGTGTTCTTTAGCATGACCATTAAGACCTTAGGAGAAGATAAATTTACCTTGGTTTTCATGTATATGGGTGTAGCAAGTTAAATCTAGCTTGGTCTAACCCACATCTTCCTGGTCTTACGTTCCACTCAAGGCTCATTTATGAATGAGATCTTGAAGATGGTTGGGGCTCCCATAACCACTTCCCCAGTTCCCCCAAGAGGGAAGCACAACTAGTTTTTGGAAATCCAATTCTTATTAGGTTGCTATTTAATATGCAATTCTCATTACTGAAATGATTGCTTTCCCCATTTTGTTCATAATAGGGATATCACTTTAGTGCTAAAGTGGAGAAGTGTCAGAAAACGTACACTGGCAATCAGATAAAGATTGCATTAGTGAAGCTTGTGCAGATGCTGTGACATCAGATAGCATTTGCAGTGTTGACACATCATATCGATCTTGTATAGAATGGTATTCAAGTGAAGCTTCTAATTGCACAGAGTTGGAAAGTAGCTGGAGATGTGAGCATGATGACCAAAGGGAAGGTGGATAAGACTGAGGAGGATAAGAAGGAGATCATCTCCAGGGAGCGAAAGGGGTTGGTGGCTATGTATGCACAACTCCATCTCGATGAGCCATCACTAGAGGAGCCTCGTTCCACTTTTGGGATTCTCCAAACCTTTGTTTCACATTGTTTTGGTTGTAATTTTCATTAAATATTTGTGAATTTTGTAAATTTTTTGGTTCTCCAAAAAATTATGGATTTTTTAGATTATTTTTTAAATTTGTTTTGGCAAATTATCTAGATACTGTAGCATGTATTATAGCAAAAAATATTGTAGTAAGTTATTGTAGCAAAATACTAAAACGGGAAAATTCCTAGCTTTTCTCTCAAAAATGTCAGTAACTTTTCCAGGCGTTTAGCCAAAAACACTAGGAAATGTTCCTGGCATTTTTTTGACAAAAATGCTAGAAAAATTTCACAGAATTTTGGTCAAAAATGCCTAGAATTTTTCCTGGTTGCTTGCCAAAAAATGCCGGGATTGTGTTCTTTTTGCTGACATTTTGTAAATGCCATAAAAAATACCAAGAATTAGTTTTCCCAATATTTTGAAAATGCTGAAAACACTTTTTGATATTTTTTTTCTTGAAGTTTTTGAAGCATTGGGAAAAACACCAAGAATCTTTTTCCAGCATTTTTGGCACTATTAAAGGCATTTTTGAACGTCAAAAATACCCTAAAATATTGGTCACTCCAATGAGGGAGAGTCCTTGTCCCCCACCTTGGTAGCCAAGGCATCTCTTAAGAAGAAGACCTGCATCGGGGATGGTAGCGATCTAGTTGTCAACCACGAGAAGAGGAAAAGGTGGAAATGGATGGTCTCCCATGCCTCAGTTCTCTCAGGAGGGCTACCAAGGTGCAAGAGGGTCCTACTCCAGTAGTTAAGGCTGGGGGTGGTAAGGCCTTCAATTCTCCATCCTTGGCATCACCCCAAAGCATGAGGGGCACCCCTGTGCATCCTGTAGCTCCCTCCATTGCCATCTTCCAGCTCGAGCTAAACATGCCGCTTGACCAGCTTCTGGAAGCAAAAGTCTTCCTCTTGTTGTCCAAGTCATTTGAAATTGGATAAAATCTGAGGCTAGGGAGTTGAAAGGAAGCCCTCTATTTTGAGGTAGCCTCAGCTTTATTAGAATATTTTGTCTATTAAAAAGGAGGATTCCCCAAATTCTCTTTTCAGCTATACCTCCCGTAAATTAAAGTACAAGTTGAAAAGCTTCTTAAAAAAAAGCAAGGTATCATCTTTCGCTTTTCCCAAATAGCTAAGAAGGGCAAGAATCCTTAAGCAAGGGTAGGGACTCAGTCCTTTGACCTTCAATCAGACTGTCTCCCCAAAAAGCTCGATTGGAGTGGCACTCCATGAACAAACTCCAAGTCGTAACTCTCAATCCTCTGACTTTACGGCCAATGTGAATTGACACCTCATTCAACTTTGCTCTCTTCCCCCACTAGGACCCTTGTAGAATGTTGGGCAGGGAAGGAGATGGTGGACCTTAGTGCTAAAGAGTACTTTGGCTCAAGCCTCCACCTTTGTCCAACCTTCAAGATTACTTGGCTTTTTAAAATATAAATTCTTTAGGAAGTGAGCCCAGGCATGCACAAACATAATTTTTCCTTCCTTTCCTACTTTTTATACTCCTTCATGAAGCCAAGAATTTCTCTAACTTGTGGGTTGATTGCAAAGGGTAGAATTCTTCCATTTGGTAGGATAAAAGTATTTCGATGTGAGGAAGGTGGTGATGGCACAAAAAAATCAAATCTACTGCTTTCGAGTAGGAACTCTCCCTCATCTGGTAGCAATTGGAAAGCCTTTAGCTAAACTCTGAAGAGGAGAAGAAGAAGGTTGAAGACAAGAAGATTATGTTGAGGGCTAAACAAGACAATGCTTTCAAGAATGGAAGAGCTCTAGTCTTGGTAGAGTTTTGAGCTTGTGAGGACTCAGGAGGATGTAATGGTTGTCTTCCTCCATAGTCAAGGTTTCCTACAATTTCTTGAGTAGGTGAGAAGCAAGGCAGTGGTAGAGTTCCAAGTCAAAGAGGAGAACCTACAATCTTAGGCACAACTTTTGGTTGACTCCTATAATGAAATCTACTTGTGTTGCTGAGATATGGTGGTTCGGACCTATCAATACTCTAATTTTGACCCCAGAAACCTCCACATCAAGCTCTACAACAATTTGAGGGTTGCCCACCTTAAGAGGGAGTATGAAGAGCTAATCTTGGGCAACCCTCTCCCTAAAGGTGGCTCCCTTTTGGACTCTTCTAGGGAGTAATGGTAATCCCTTTTTCCTTTTTTGAAATCTATAAATTTTTAAATACCAATGAAAAGTCTATTTCCTTTTTCAAGTTTTGTTTCAGATATAAATGTTTTACTTTTTCTTGAAACCCCTTGCATGTTCACCATGGTAATTATAATTTTTTAGGCTTTTGCTAGTCACAATCTTGTTTGAAACAAAAGGCTTAATCAATACTTGCTTGAATCAAAAGTGTTTGATCCCAGACAACATAATTTAGTAATCAAGTTTTTACACAATTTACACCAAATCAATCTTGAATTTACTCAGAGCCAAAGAACTTAATTCAATAATCAAACTTAGCTCATATTATAACCTAAGCAATTGAAATTGATCCAAGTTTCTTAATCAAGTCTTAACTCAGTTTCTTACTAAGTTAATTATGATTTCACCAAAGAAAGAACTCAATTCAGTAGTGACTTATTTCTTAGGTCACTTAGATCATAAAAATGTTTTCATCTAAAAACAAGTTTTAACTTAGATCCATAATCCTTGAAAACTTGATTTGGTCTTACTATTGCAAGCTCTTTCTATGTTCATCCCTAGGGGAAAAGGTAAACTTCATTTGTAATCACTTTTTGGGTATGCCAAATTTATCATGACTAGAGTGAAACCTTATCATTGGGTATCTAACCTTTGGTTTGCTCATTTTGTGCCTTAGGTAAATGTATAATATGATGCCAAGTTTGTGTGCTTGGGTTTGGTGCCCAACCTACAACCGAGGTCTTTGTGCCTTACTTAGGCGTGTGATCTAGAGCTGACATCGCATGCCTAGAGTAAGCTCTTGACTTAGAGCCGAGGTCTTTATGCCTCATGTAAGTTCTTGACTTAGAGGTAAGGTCTTGTGCCTCAAGTAGGTATGGAGCTTAGAGCTAAGGTCTTGTGCCTTAGGTAGGCATGAAGCCTAAAGTTGAGGTCTTGCACCTCGGATAAGCTCTTGACTTAAAGCTAGGATCTTGTATCTTGAGTAAGCCCTTGACTTAGAGTCAAGTTTTTATGCCTCAGTTAAGCTCTTGATGTAGATTTGAGGTCTTGTGTCTTAGGTAGGCATGGAGCCTAGTGTTAAGGTCTTGTGACTTAGTTAGACATAGAGCCTAGAGTTGAGGTCTTGTGCCTTACGTAGGCATGAAGCCTAGAGTTGAGGTCATGTGTCTCACGTAGTCATGAAGCCTAGAGTTGAGGTCTTGTGCCTTACGTAGGCATGAAGCCTAGAGTTGAGGTCATGTGTCTCACGTAGTCATGAAGCCTAGAGTTGAGGTCTTGTGCCCTGGGTAAGCTTTTGACTTAGTTCTAAGGTCTTGTATCTCAGGTAAGCTCTTGACCTAAAGACAAGGTTTTGTTCCTCAAGTAAGCCCTTGACTTAGAGATGAGATCTTATGCATCAAGGAAGATCTTGACTTAGAGCCGAGGTCACGTGCCTTAGGTAAGCATGAATCCTAGAGTTGAGGTCTTCTATCTCGAGTAAGCTCTTGATGTAGAGCAAAGGCCTTATGCCTAGGGTAAGCTTTTGACTTAGAGATGAGGTCTTGTGTCTCGAGTAAGCTCTTGACCTAGAGCTAAGGTCTTATACCTCAAGTATGTTCTTGACTTAGAGCTGAGGTCTTATGCCTTGAGTAAGTGCTTGATTTAGATCCAAGGTCTTTGTGTTGGTAGTTATCCTTCTAAGTAACTACTTAACATTGCCAACAACAAGCTCTCATTTAGTAAAAAGGTCATGATTTTACTAGAGAAAGAACCTTCATAGATTGCCAATGTGCCTGGGCCGTAGTAGTGTTTTCCCATCTAGGTATTCAAGCTTGAATGTTCTAGGAGTCACAACTTGAGTGATTTTGTACGGTCCTTTCCAATTTAGGGATAGTTTTCTTGAACCTTGACCAACAAGGTCAATACAGTGAAATACCCAATCACTCAGTCATAGTGTTATACTCTGAACTCAAGAATTAAGGTACTGAGCCACCCTACATTGGTATTCTACTACTCTTATGTGACCTTTTTCCTAAACTTCTAGGAGGAGATCTTTTTTATCTTGATACTTCATGTCATTTGATTAGGGTCATAACTTTTTGTTTGAAGTAAAGAAAAGCCGACCTCAATAGGTATGACAGCTTCAACACCATAAGCCAACATAAATAGTGACTCTTCCATTATTGTTCATGTGGTGGTTTAGTATGACCACATGACATGTGGCAATTCTTTGACCTATCTCCCCTTTCCTTCTCAAGGTACTTCTTTAGCCTTGTTAGTAGAGTTTGGCTTATTACCTCAGCCAAGCCATTTAACTAGGGGAGTACTACCGAAGTGAATCTTTGTTCAATGTGGAGATTACTGCAGTATTTTTTTTTAACTTTGAGCCATTGAATTGATTTCTATTATTAGTTACTAGTACTTGTGGGAGTCTGAATTGGCAAATGATATTTTGCCAAAGAAACTCCTGAAGCTTTTTCTCAGTGATTGTACCAAACAGCTCAACCTTTACCCACTTAATAAAGTAGTCAATAGCAACTACTAAGAATTTTTGCCATCTCAAAGCCAATGGAAATAGACCTAAAATGTCTATCCCCCCTTTTGGTCAAAGGGCCATGTTGTTTGTGTTCATTGGAGCTGAACTACACAATTGTGATATGTCTTGCCATGTTTTTGGCATTATTCTCATCTTGAGATGAATTTGGTTACTTCAATGACCATGTTTAACAAATAATACTCCTTTCTAAGGAGTTTGTGAGCCCAAGCTCATTTGCTTTCGTGACTCCCACATATTCCTTTATCTACCTCTCAGCATATTCACATTAGGCAAACCTTAAGTAGTGAAGAAGAGGTTGAATGAATGATCTCCTCCACTGAGATGAAGTTTGGTGCTAGACTCTTATTTCTCCCAGCTTCCCTTGGTTCCTCCAGCAGTTGCTCCTTTTTGTGGTCATTCATTAGGGGATCCATTGAACATGGTTTCTCATCCACCGTGTTTATGTTAGTAGTAGGGATGTAGCTTGGTTGCTGGAGATTTTCCATAAAAATTTACCTTAGTTGTGAGTTTGAGGAAGCCTAGGCAAGTTAGGTGAGGGCATCTGCCTCCATGTTGCCATCTCTTGGTACTTGGCATACATCTACTTGGTTCATTTTTCCCATAAGCTTCTATGTTTTGGCCAAGTAATTGATCAGTATCAAGTTTTTTGCCTCGTGCTCCCACTTTGCCTATAGGCATATAATTTAGGAATTGTTGAATATCTTTAGTTGTTTAGCTCTAGCTACTAATGCCACTTGCAAGCCAAGGAGGAATGCTTCATAATCTATGACTCCATTGCCTGATTTGTACAATAAGCCTTCTATCCAAACTTTCCATGACTTGGATTTCAGTTTGATAACATATGAGATGGTTTTTGCCATGAAGTCTACTAGGGCTTGGGTTTTGCTAGTTCTTTGGGCTTCAAAAGTCACATCCAACTAGCTCAACTTGATAGACTACTTGAGTAACCTTCTTGAGGTCTCTAGCTTTTACAATGTCTATTGGAGAGGAAGATTAGTGAGCATAGTGACTAAATATGCTTGGAAGTACCATCAATGATTCTGAGCTACTAAGACCACTGTGTAGACCATCTTCTCTAAAGGTGGATACCAAACGTCCACCCCTGTGAGTATACGACTCATGTAGTATATGAGATGTTGTTTTTCACTTCTGTCACTTACTAGTATTGAACTAATTGATGTTTAGAAGGTGCTACATAAAGGAAGAGTGGCTCATTTGGTTTAAATCTAACCAATGGTGGAGGTTTGGAGAGGTACTATTTGAGGTTCTCAAAGGCTCCCTCACATTCTTCTATCTACTTGTAACCCAGAGCTCCATTTGAGTGCTTTGAAGAAAGGTAAGCACTTCTCACCAGATCTAGATAGAACATAGTTTAGAGTTGCCAGGCAACCTATGATCCTCTCCGTGTCTTTGATAGATCTCGGTGGCTTCATTTGTAGAACCACTTGAATGTTCTCTAGGTTTGCTTTAATCCCTTATTTTGAGACCATATAATTGATGAATTTTTGTGAGGCTACTCTAAAGGCACATTTCTATGGGTTCAACTTCATCTTGAACTTCCAAAGTGTTTCAAAAGTTTCTTTCAACTCTTTGAGGTGTCCATCAACTTGAAGGTTTTTTACCAACATATTATCTATTGTGGAGTTAAGATTAACCACTTGGGATAATCTCAAAATAACAAATAAAAATTGAAGGTGACATAATAAAAAATTGTGAGAACATGACTTCCAATAGGCATATGTCCCTATTGTTAATTACCCTGACAATCATTAGGAACCTCTTAAAGTAAGAAATCTAGCTAAAAAAAATATAAACATGGAGAAAAAAATAGCATGATTTCACTAATTTAAGAAAAAGATTATATGTCTTAAATAAGGGTATCCCCTCACTTTACAATTTAATAAAATTAAATTCATAATTCTAAATGATATGAAATAAGAAAGGGTTTGAAAATGGCTTGATGCTCATCATTGCCCCACTGTTGTGCATTTGACCTAGTAGAATTTGATTCAGATGGGTGTTTGGCTTGATCTTTGACAAATGCTGATAGCTTTACTAGATTATAGGGTGTGGTTGACTGCCTTGGCTTATATTAGTTGACTATATTAGCATTTGAAGTGTCATTGATGACTTTCTACTTGTTGTCAGTCAACTTATTTTGGTCTTTGATTTGAGAGAATGATTAGTGGCCTTAGCTTATGCGAATCATTATTGACTCAATAATTGACAGCCTCTTGGCTTGTTGTCGAATTAATTTTTAAACATCACCATGGTTTTAAGCTTGTGTCAATTGAGCTTGGAGTGTGATCAACGGCTTTATGCTTATTGTCGATTGACTTCTTTCAAATATGCTATTTGGTTGACTGACTAAGCAAGTTCAAGCTTACCTTTAGTTCATTTTGAAATGGATAATGACTTTGGCTTATGCTGACATTTTTGATTTGATAAACAATGGCTTCTTTGGCTGATTATCGATTAAGTTTAAAGTGTCACCAATGGCTTTTGAGCTTGCATTACTGAGCTCAAAGTGTGGTTGATGGCTTTATACTTATTGTCAGCTGACTTGCTTTCTAACACAGTGCTTAGCTAACTAACTAAGTGAGTTCAAACCTACCTTGAGTTCAACTTAGAATGGCTATTAGCCTTGACTTATGCTGAACATTCCTGATTTAATAATTGACAATCTCTTTGGCATTTTGTCAATTAAGTTTAAATCATCACCAATAGCTTTTGAGCTTGTGTTAGTTAAGCTTGAAGTATCATGGATAACTTTATACTTGTTTTGGTTGACTCCTTTTGAACATGGTGTTTGGCTAATTGACTAAGATAGTTCAAGTCTTTCTTTAGTTTAATTTGAAATGGATAGTGGCCTTGGCTTATGCTGATCATTTCTGATTTGCTAATGAATAGCCTCTTTAGCTGGTTGTTGATTGAATTTTAAGCATCACCAATGGCTTTTGAGCTTGTGTTTGCTGAGCTTGACATGTGATTGACAACTTTATATGTGTTATTAGTTGACTTCCTTTGAACATGACATTTGGCTAATTGACTAAGCTAGTTGAAGCTTGTCTTAGTTTTAATTTAATTTGAAGAAGTGATTAGTGGCTTAGGCTTATACTAATCATCCTTCATTTGATAATCATTGACCTTTCTTAGCTTGTGTTGATTAGATTTTGAGATATTGTCAACAGCTTTGAGCTTGTTGTCAACTTACCCTAATTGATTTGAATTTTACTCGACCCAAGATTAGTTTTTGTTCAAGTATGATTTAATTCAGTCTAAAATTCAGACTTGGTTTTGTTTGAAGTCTAATTTGATTCAAGTCTATGTTCAAAACTTGATTTCTGTTTGAGTCTGATTTGATTCAATTTGATATTCAGGACTTGATTCTAATTAAGTCTAATTTGATCCAATTCAATATTTCAAATTTGATTTTGATCAAGTCTGATTTTGTTTAGATTAATGATCAAATGATCAAAACTAGATTTTAATCAAGTCTTATTTCATTTAGTCCAAGATGGCTTCAACCTTGTGTTGAATTCCTGTCGATCCTCAAGACTGATCCTTAATGGATCTTGGATCTGACATTGTTGGGTTCTTATTGGACCCTTAATGAATCTTGGATCGATCCTGTTTGGGTTCTTGATGAACCCTTAATGGATCTTGGTTAGACCCTTATTAGGTTCTTGATAGACCCTTAATGGGTCTTGGATTTGACCCTTATGGGTTCTTATTCGATCCTTAATGGATCTTAATCAAGTTTAGGTTTGATTCCCTATTAGATTTGAGTTCAGGCCATGCTGGTCCTTTATTGAGTTTGGGTTCAAGTTCAAGTTGGTTTTGGTTTAGGTTCAACCTAGTTCTGGTTTAGATTTGACCTAGTTTTGGTTTAGGTTTGATCTAATTCTGGTTCAAGTTCTACTTGGTTCAAGTTTTAGCTAAACCTAGTTCTAGTTCAAGTTCAACCTAGTTTTGGTTCAAGTTTGACCTAGTTCTTATTTAGGTTTGACCTAATTTGAGGTAGTTTGAACTTTATTTAATCTAATTGGGGTCTAGTTTGAACTTACTTTATTTTCAGGTTGACTCGATTTGAACCCAATTGGAGTTGAGTTTGAACTGATTTGATTTGGAGTGACTTGATTAGGACCATATTGTGTTTGGGTCTGATCCAATTGACATAGGTTGGCCCGATTCGAACTCGATTAGGGCTTGGGTCTAAATGGATTTGACTTAGGTTAGCTTAATTTGGATTTGGGTCTAGTTCAATTTGAGTTTTAGTCTATTTATTTAATCAATTTAGATCCATTTGTTGGCTTGTTTAAATCAAATTGATTTTATTTAATTAGTTCACTTAATTTAGCCAAATTGACTTAATTTTAATCTAATTAGGTCAATTATTTTAATTAATT
Source organism: Trichopus zeylanicus subsp. travancoricus (assembly GCA_005019695.1). Classification (NCBI taxonomy): domain Eukaryota; kingdom Viridiplantae; phylum Streptophyta; class Magnoliopsida; order Dioscoreales; family Dioscoreaceae; genus Trichopus; species Trichopus zeylanicus. The sequence goes on from RXID01014245.1 coordinate 1,419,743, forward strand.
TATGTTAATCAATTTGATTAATTGATTCAAGAGCCTTCAGACTATCCATTGATCAAAAAGACTTTGGGTGAGCTTGTGAGCTGACTCTGAGTTGATTTGATTTTCAAACAAGTCTACAAGTGGGTTTTGAGTCGATTTGACTTTCAAATGAGCATACTAGTAGACCTTAAGTTAATTTCACTTTCAGGCTGGTTTGCAAGCTGGCCTTGAATCGATTTAATTTTCAGATTATCCCATGAGCTGGTCTTTAATCGATTGGACTTTCAAATAAGCCTGTAAGCTAGCTTTTAGTCGATTTGACTTTTTTGCGAGCCTGTAGGCTAGTTTTTAGTCAATATGACTTTCAGATTAGCCCAAAAACTAGCCTTGAGTTAATTTGACTCTGGCATGAGCCCATGGGCTAGTCCTAAGTCTGAATTAACCTTTGGGCATGTTTGCAGGCTAGACCTAATTTGAATTAATTTTTAGACTAGCTTGTGGGTTGGTTGTAAGTTGAATTGACTTTCAGGCGAGCTTGTAGGCTGGCCCTAAGTTAGAGTCAACTTTTGAGTGAGCCCACATGCTAGCCTTAAGCCAAATTGACTTTCATACAAGCCTAGAGGCTAGCCCTAGGTTGGTGAAGGTGGATGCATGTGAATCAAGATAGAAGAATATTTTTTTTAATAAATCTTCTATAACAATATTTTTTTCTTTAGTTTTTTTTTTTGTATTTTTTCTTTGTTCTTTACAGCTAGACTTTTGTTGTGGTTGGCACAACCATTTTTTTCTTTTTCTATTTTTTCTTCTTCTTTCAATTTTCTTTCTTCCCCAAATATGGCCCAAACAGTGGTTTATAGGTCAGGATGATGGTGCAATTGGGATGAAGGTTGCGATGATGGCTCTAATCAGTGGCTAGTGGGCTATGGCCTGGAGCCCAGTGAGTGACTCTATTGGAGTGCAGCTTTGCCTATAGGTAGCTGTGATGGCCATATGCTAGCAGATGAATTGGGTAGTGAGTGGTGAATGTAGGATGGTTCGGGGCACAAGAATGCTGGCCAGTGGGCTTGGTGGTGCGGGGTGCTAACTATGGGAGAAGATTGTTGGGTTTGGACATCTCTGGCCATATATGGCCCCTGGTGGTGGTGGATGCCCAGAGGAAAAGTTGGAGGGGTTGGCTGCATGGCAATATAGGGGCCACACAAGTGTGGAGCAAGGGCAAGGTATGGCCGGTTTCCAACATAGGTGAAGGTGATGAAGGCGGTAGTAGTTTGAGTTGGTGATGACTTTGGACATGGCAAGGAAGCAAGGATGCGGTGAGGAGGATGGGAGCTTGCCAGTGTTCCAATGTGAAAAAGAAAACCAACGTAGTGGCATGGCCCATCACGAGCAGTATGGGTCTAGTAAGGCCAAGTGTAGGTAGAGCCAAAACACTGTGATGCAAGTAGCATGGGAGCAGCGTGGGTGTTGGAGCATGATCAATAGTAGGTATAGGGGATCTCGCAAGAGCAAGGAGAAGGAAATGTAAAGAGAAACAAAGAAGATAGAAGATAAGTTAAAAAAACCTTATTTTGCTATAGCTTGAATCCTCCTGAGCACTTTCTTGTTTGTAGGTCACTAATCTTCTCCTACTCTCTCCTCTCTTTTTTTTGGGGTTCTGTTGGGTTTTATAGCCATATGAGAGAATTATGGATCAACTTCAAATTTGAATTGATGATGATAAGATCATGATCTTCATTTTGAAATTTAAATTATTGTATGAATGAGATTCAATATGGAGAAAAAGTTGTTTCTATTTGAATTGATATCGTTGTTTAGATGAGATTATATTGTTTGGAAAAATCATGAAATATAAAGGGGTTATTTACAATTTTTTCATCCTCAAGGACTAATTCATAATTTTGAGAAATTCAAGGTTTTTTACGAAAAAAATTTATTTATAAGATTTTAAAACTTTCAAGGTCTTTTTTGTAAGATTTTATTTATAAAATAATAAAATGTAGACTTATTTGTAAATAAAAATTTTTGAGGGATTTATTTTATTTTTATAGGGACTAAATTGTTATTTTCAAATTTATGAACTTTTCGTAAAAATTTTCATCGCGTGGACCTATTCGTAAAAGAAATTCGGCCAAAGATCTTTTTATAAAGATTTTTTTAGTTCGGGAACTTATTTAAAAAAATTATAGTTTTATTTTAGCCCATATTTTTGATGAATTTTAAGACCAAGTTTGGTTCAAATATCTAGCCCCCTCAGTCTACTTGGGGTGAATTTAGCTTAAACCCAAATTTTCCAACTATTCGGGTCCAAATCGAGCTTACGTTTTTGGTCAAATTCAACCATGATTTAAGTCTAATTAAGACCGACGTTTGAGCCATAATTCAATGTCATTCAAGCCTCTATTCTAACTAAATTTTGATTAAATTTAGTTTTAGCCAAAATCAACACAAACAAATTACCCCCTTTGCATCCCCTTCTCAAGTTTTGACGAGAGGAGAGAGAGTGAATAATTTTTAGGTACTAGCCTATGCATTAGTGTTTCGATATGTTTTACCATCTAAGGATGGATTTGATTTACCACATATATGTGGACTTGGTTTGCAATAAAAGAGTAGACTTAATTTACTATGCAAAAGTAAACTTAGTCATGTGAATGTAGGCTTGATCACTACATAAAATGGAATTGGTTTGTCATGTGTAAGTGGACTTAATTTGTCACATGAGAGTAGACATGATTTGCCACTTGGAAGTGGACTTGATTTATTACATGAAAATGGACTTAGCTCACCATGTGGAAGTAAACTTTATTGACATGTGGAAGTAGACTTATTTTACATGTCAATATGTGCTTGATAATAATTTGAAAGTGGACTTAATGTGTCACATAAAAGTGGACTTGGATTGCAACATAAAGGTGGACTTTGTTCGCCATTTAAATGTGGTTCTGATTGCCATACAAAATGGACTTAGTTTTTCATATGAAAGTGAACTTAATTTGTCATGTCAATGTAGGCTTGATTTCCATACAAGATGGACTTAGTTTGTTATGTGAGATTTTGTGTCCATGTTTTTCCTCAAGAAACATGGAGTGCATGCTTGACCAAACATTCTTTTGAGAAATCCCAACATTCCATCATAAATAAAATATAGAATTTTTTATTTCTTGTTGTTGCCACCAAAGGTGCATGCATAATACCATTTTAGTAAGCGGGTGTTGATCGGTGGCACAAGTCTTTTCCCTTTGTCATTAATCAATTGATAGGATCTCCCTTCAAATCCTTTTGATGATACAAGGACCTACTTGGCTAACTAAAATTTGCCTTTCTTGATTTGATTCGGTATTATGGGTCTTCTTAACACCAACACCATTTATCCCTTTTGGAAAGACTTGAGCTAGGTCATCTTTTTGTAGGCCCTAGACATTTGTGCTTGGTATATTTTCAAGTTTGGCTAAGCTACGAGCCTTATTTCATCCAAGAAGTCTAGCTCATGTAGATGAAGATGAATATTATCTTCTTTTGTAATTTCCTTTTGCAATGCAATTTTTAAAGAGGGAATTTGTACCTCTAATGGTAGGGCTGCCTTAGTCTCAAACACCAATACATATGATGTTGTTAATTGGGTGAGGGTTTGATATGTGGTATGATAAGCTCACAATGTCTCAGAAAGTTTTTGGTGTTAGTCTCTTTTGTTCTAGCAATGACTTTCTTTAGTATTTTGGAAAGAGTCTTGCTGAATGCTTCAGTGTGACCATTCACCCTTGCATTGTAGATAGATGAATTTCTCCAATCTATCTTGTGATGATATGTAAATTTTCCCATCTTGGAACTCCTAAAATATGGTTTGTTGTTAGAAATGATCCTTTGGAGAATGCTAAATCGGTATGGGATGATTTTTTTTATGAGGAAACAGATGATAGTATCCACTTTAACCTCCTTTAGTGTAGTTGCCACTGCCCACTGAGAGAAATAATCTATGATTGCTAATATAAAGTGGTGACCTCTAAAAGAAGATGGTTCATTTAAGCCAATTATATCCATACCTCATCAAACGACCATGAGGATATAGTTGAATGCAAAGGATTTGAGTGTTTATGAATGAAATCATTGTGAATTTGACATAAGTGATATTTTATTGTGTATTCAATGTAATCTCTCACAATCATAGGCTAATATTAATCCAAATGCTTGATTTTTGTCATTATTTTTATGTCTAATTGATGAGCTCTACAAACCATAGAGTGCACTCCGTACATGACTTCTCTACCCTCTTCATTTGAAGGGTAGCATAGAAATAGTTGATCAAAAGTCCTTTTATAAAAGGTGTTATTGATGTGCTAGAAGCATACAACCCTCTTCCTAAGTTGCATCCATGCTGATTTATTTTTTACAAGTTCTCCATTTTTGAAGTAGTCAGTGAATACTATTCTCCAATATATTGCTTCTTCTATCATTTTAGATTCAACCTTTCATGCTAGATGTTGACGACTAAACTTATAACCTATCTACTATGGGCTGTGATTAGAACTTTTCTTTGGTGAAGATCAACCAGTGTCTTGGCTAAATTGGCTAAGGAATCAAATTCTACATTGATGGATTAGGGAACTTTAATTATTTGAACATGTAAAATTTGCCCCATGAGTATTCGAGCCTTTTCATAATATTTAGTATCTCAAATTTGTGAATTTTATATCCCCCTTGACTTGACTGATGACCAATTACAAGTTACCAAAACATGTAGACATGATACTCTTATGTTATGGGCCATTTTTACTCTTGTAATTAGGACATCGTATTCAGTCACATTGTTTGTACATAGTTTTGAGAGGAAATAGGATTACTGTAAAATGCCTCCATTTAGGGTGACAAATATGAGTAGAATGCTTGCTTTAATTTGTGGAAGCTTTGACCTAATTTCTAATTTGATGGATGATGCTCCATTAAAGTATAACTTTCAATAGGGTTTTCCTTTCTTGACAAAAAAAATTTATTTATTGGAGAGTTGTCTAGAAGTGGGTGAGCTACAAGAAAATCAATAAGGACTTGTCCTTTCACTGTCTTTTAAGGAGTAAACTTGATATTGTACTCCATGAGTATTAAGGCCCATTGTGCTAGCTTTTGAGTGAGTATAGATCTGGTCATTAAGTATTTTATGGGATCAATCCTTGATATTAAAATGACCTAATGACAAAGTAAATAATGTCTGAGTGTAAAATAGTACTTTTTAATAGGAGAATAGTTATTCTTTGCTGCTACTAACATTCTACTCAAATAGCATAGTGTGTTTTCTTTTCCTTCCTCATTATTCTAGCCAAGAAGTGCCCTCAAGGACCCTTCCATTGTGACCATATAGAGGATTAAGGGTTCATAAAGCACAAGTGCTGCCAAGATTGGTAATTTTAAGAGATATTGTTTAATCACTTCAAATGCTTATTGGCATTCTTGATCCCAAATGAATGAAGCATCCTTCTTCATCGATTTTGAAAAGGATTTGCATTATTGAGAGAAGTTCGCAATGAATCTCCTTATTTATGCAAGTCAGCCTTGGAATGGCCTCAACTATTTTAAGTTATTGATGGTGGCACATCAAAGATGGCTTTAATCTTAGATGGATTAATTTTAATCCCTTAGTGTTTAACAACAACATTGAGTAACTTTCCTGATGGTACCCCGAAGGCATATCTCATAGGGTTCATCTTTAAGTTATATTTTCTAAGGTAGTAAAAAATTACTCTCAAGTCTTGGATATGCTTGTCTTTAGACTTAGTTTTGACTAGCAAATCATTCACATTGGATTTCATCAGCTGATGTATAAGGTAACAAAAAATTTAAGTCATGGCCCTTTAATAAGTGGCACCTGGATTCTTAAGCCCAAAGAGCATTACCTTGTAGCAGTAAATACCAATAAGAGTTTGAAAGGGTATATGCTTTTTATCATCGAGATCCATCTTAATTTAGTTGTACCCTAAAAAACTATTCATAAAGGAAAATAGTTTAAAATTGACTATATTGTAATTCATGATATCCATAATCGGTAATGAAAAATAATCTTTTGGATGCACTTTACTCAAGTCCCTATAGTCCACACAAATGTGGATTTGGTAATTCTTCTTCTTGACTGGCATAATGCTTACTACCTAATTTGGGTATTTCTCTTACTAGATGAAGCCTACTTAGATCAATTTCTTTGTCTCTTCTATCATCTTTTGGTCTAGATCAAGTTTCATCTTCTTGGATGCTTATTTGACAAGTGAAAGTTTGGGATTGGTAGCTAGCTTATGGACTATAACTTCAGGATCTAGTTGAAGCATTTCACTATAGCTCCATGCAAAATAATTAATATATTCCTTGAGCACTACTTTGAGTTGGGCTTGACTTTCCTTTGAGAGCTGTGTGGTGATAAAGGTTGGCCTAGGATCTTTCTCTGAACCTAAGTTTATTTCCATTAGTTTATCGATTGTGTATTGTCTCCTATCTTCAAGTTTTGATGGAGCTTCTTTTGGTTTGAGGATCATCTTTCGCTCAATGATCTCTCATGTTCAATGGGACTTGGCAAAGGTTTTGAAGATGTTTCGGTTGCATCATGCCCCCTATCTTTAGGTTTTGATAAAGCTTTGCTAAGGACTTCATCTTATTATGGTGTTTGGAGAACCATGGCTGTCTTCATGCACATGGTTTGTGTGTCAAAAGGCATTGATGATATTTGATCATTCTTATTATTGGATAGAGGTCCAATGGTGACCATTAGACATGAATGGATGCTTGGAGCGATATAGCCTAGTTTCTTGGAATTTTTATTACCTCTTCTAGGAATATAAGCACACCTGTGGGTTGGATCCCATAGATTTTTGAAGAAATGGCCATCTTCCTTTGTTTATTGAAGTCTACAGCCAAATTTCTTGATTATCTAGTGAAGCTTGTCTAGAAAATATTTAGGTATGATTACTAGTTGATGGTCACCATCATCTTTTGGATCCTCAGTTTTTAGGGTTTTATGCATATTTGGGATATGAGGAATTGCCTTATAGAATAATATCTCCTTTTCTCCCTTATGTCATAGGAAAATAAAGAAAATTGTTAATTCCTTCACAACATTAGTTTTAGCTCATCTAATGGTTTAAGTAAGCTTTTGAGGACCTTTGTAACAAGAAGAGTACTTTCTTTTTGAACTTCATTGTCATCTTCATCAAAAGAATACCCACCCAGGTGTAATTATGGAGTTTCCTCATGTAAAGAGTCTATGTTACTCCCTAGATAAGGAGAGGCAAAGATCATACTAGCAATCTTCTTTTTTACTTGACTGATGGAAGCAAACCCTTTATTAGTTTGGGATCTTTGATAATATTTTGCATCATCATAATGTACCTTATAAACATCAAAAGGATGTACATCTCCATCAATTCGACATTCTTCACTATTCTTGAAGTACTTGAGGTACTGATGCAAGGTTGATGGTACTACTTTATTTTCATGTAACCATGGCCTTCCTATAAAACCTTTGTATGATGCATCAGTATCAATGACATAGAACTTAGCATCAGTTATTAATTTGCCTATTTTCAGAGGTATGGTTATGGCTCCAAGAGCTCTTTGACTATTTTGATTAAACCCTTAGATGGTTATAATTTCAGATGATAGGTAGCATATATCCAAAGCTAAAACCCTTAGGAGTATGGAGAGTCATCAAATTGATTGAGGAGCCTGGTTCAATGAGGATGTAATTTTAATCCCATTACTGCTCCTAGTGACATATAATAGTCTATTGTGGTCTGTCATTCCTAGTAGTAAGTCATCATTTGTGAAAATGATGGTAGGAGTTCAACAAGCATATAATGACTCCTCCATGCTCTCTTTAGCAAAGTATGCCTGATAATTAGTTGGATTTACAAAATGTGCACCAACATATTCCTAAGTTCATGCAACATCATTAGGGCATCAAACACACTTAGCATGATAGAGATTTTCTTGAGATGAGCTGCTATGTTGTACTCCACCTTCTTGAGTGTAGGTTCAACTTGCAAAGACTTTGCATGTTCCTTTATTTGAATTTCTTTTTCTTTATCCTTGTCCTTGGAGGTATTCTTGTCTCAGGGCATTGGAACTTTTCTTGGGAGCAACACTTTACCACCTTTTAGTTGTATTTGGTTTGCATTCCTTAGTTGAATTCTAGCATCCTGAGCCCAACAAGGTGCTTCATTAGAGTCACTATGAATGTTGATAATGTGACAAGGAGTAGTAGATCCTTGCCCTCAATTGGTAGCTTTTCAAATGTCTTTGGAGGATGTAACTGTCTAATAATTATCCTATTCAATATCAAAACTAAGCATATGGGGCCTCTTTGTAAAGAGATCTCCATAAATTTTTTGGATAAACCCTTCTATTTCATCAGCTAGCATGACCTTCTTTAGGACTTTGTATTTAAGGCATTTCTTTCATGAATATTTGGATTGGCTTGACCAGGAGTTGGATGAGCTCAACCATTAGATTGTTTAATCCTTTTTCTAAAATGTTGCTTGTTCTTTTGGTGCTTACTAGTGTAGGGCTTTCTAAAGTGGTCATAAAGTTGTCTAACTTGGACATAGAGTCATATTTATCATTCATGTCCTATATGTATAATTTCTCTAAAGTCAATAAGGGGGCACCCTTCCACAGGTTCTAAGATTGGGATTGATTATTTGCCACTAAGTTATTTGATAATAATTGGGATGACTGATTATCAGTGTCCATCACACTTGTGTGAATCACCATGCAACAAGAAGAAATGGACCTAGGTGATTGTCCTTGAGAGTGCTTATCTTCCTTTACTTGCTTCTATGGTAGATGGCATGGATGATTATCCTAGTCTAGAGAAAAATTGGTAGATGATTCATCACCATTTGTGTAGGGTCTTTTGTGTAACTTTGCCTTTTTTGCTACCATCCTTTCCATTTTCTCAATTTCTTCACAAAGCAAGGTGGTTACATTTGATATGCTCTCCATATGGATAATCATTGTTTGCATGCACCCTTTTATCATTATATTTGTGCTCTGACATACTTCATATTAGTTATGGCTATATATTTTGTAGTATCTAGTTGTAGTCTAATCATGCCATGATCATATTCACAGGCGAACCACCCCCTAACATACTCATGTTGGTGACAATCCACTGGGAGACTCATAGAAATCTCTATTTCATCAGTGATATGCTTGACAAATTCATTTGCTTCAACCTATCTTGTGCTTTGAACTTTGTCATCATTAAAGTGATAGGATGACCCCAGTGATTAGCTTGACTGTGAGATTCTGATGGTAATACACATTTTCACTGGAAGTTCATCTTCCCCATTCTTGATGTTAGAGCCTTCAAGAAAACTCTAAGTTCATTGGAAGGAATTCCTCTAGAGTCTTGATTTTCTTCCTTGGACATATTCATCCAAGGCATTGATGTATTCTTGGATGGTCAACTTCTTAATCATGTATGCCTTTGGTTGAACCAGTTTCTTTTGCTTTTCTTTGTTCCTTTTCCTTTTGATATTTTGAGTAGTGGGGAAGCTTGTTCTAAAATGTTTTTTATCACCATATTGGGATTTTTAGGGTTCTTAGCTCTTCTTTATTTACTTCTTCAGCTTCTTTAGCCTCTTAGAGATATAGATCTTTCATGATTGCTCTTATTTGGGTGTACGCAATTCTTCTCCCTGAAAAGGAGTCTAGCACATGGTTTATGTGTCTCAAATACAATAATGTGATTGATGTGTTCAGTAGATATTTTAAATAAGACTAACTTTGAGAGAGACAACTTATCCTCCAATATTACTTTTCGATCCAATCCTTGAATACATGGCAATCATTAATGGTATGATCCAAGACTCTATAGTAAGAATAATAGTTTGGATGATCATTTTATTGGCTTCATTTGGCCTTTTGCATTCAGACAATTAGAGGCCTAATTTTAGGGCATTTTGGAAGATTTTGCCTATTTTCTCTTTTTAAAGAGTGTCTTTTTTTTCTAAACCTCTATTGGAAACTATTGGATGGTCATACTTTCCCATCTCCCTCAAGAGTTGGTAATTTCTGAGAATTACCTCCATTCATGTTGGAGTTTATAGGTTTCTTTTATTGTTTGTTGTGAATGTTGCCCTCACATTTTGGAGAGCTCCCCTTACTTTGCCTTATCTTTTTCTAGTTTGAAATTTTATAACCTAGATAAGGTTGGTAGGCCAATCCTCTCCAATTTCTTGACCTATATACAATGAGGTCTTGGAAAGCATGGATAGAAGAAATATTTAGGTAGGATGCCATCTAGTTTTTCCTTATATTACCAAGGACTAGATTTACAAGCTTGAATTGGCTTATGGATTATTCTCACTTGATGTCAAAGTTTCTCCACCATGTGATGTAATTTGACATTGATTCATTGTTGCACTTTGGTGTTGAGATGAGGTCCGTAATGGTCATTTTATTGCTAACTCCTTCTAACCTGATTCGAAAAACCTCTTTCATTTGCCACCAAGTTTGCATGAATTTTGGTTGCAAACTAGCATATCACTCAAATGCTACCCCATTTAAGTTTGCTGAAAATTGGTGGAGTAACAATAAGGAGTTGTTACTTAAGTCCCTATATAGAGTCACAAAGTGAGTTGGATATTATTCAAGATTATCAATGTCATTAAATTGTTTGAACTTAGACACTATATATGCCTTAGGATATGGTGCTTGGTTATGATAACTAAGATATAGCTTGTTTGTATTATTTGTCATACCCGTGTCACTGTTATAATGTCAGGTGTGATAAATTAGTCCCACATCGGATATTGGATAGATAGGGTCCAATATATATAGTGAAAAAGGCCCATATCCCATGAGCTTAAGCTTTTGGGATGGTTTGGTGTCCGGCTCACTATATTATTCCGTTTCGACACTCTTTCGGCTCCCCCAACAAGTGGCATCAGAGCTTGGTTCAATATGTCTACTACGAAGTTCGATATAGAGAAATTCAATGGAAAGCAAGGATTTCCTATTTGGCAAGCAAGAGTTCGTGCAATTCTTACTCAACAAGGGTTGAGACACACATTGGAGGACGTCAAGCCTGAAGATGTCACCGAAAGTGTTTGGGAAAACCAAAAGGCCAGCGCACATAGCACAATCATCCTCAGTCTCACTGATGAGGTACTTTATCCGTTTCTTAATGAAACATCACCTTCAGAGTTATGGAAAAAGCTGGAAAAACAGTATATGAGTAAGTCTATCTCAAATCGAGTTTATTTAAAGCAGAAGCTTTTCAATTTTCGAATGACAGAAGGTACGAATATAGTTGATCATCTTAATGCTTTCAATAAACTGGTCTCTCAATTGTTAAGCATTGATGTTAAAATTGAAGATGAAGACAAGGCAATTATTTTATTATCGTCCTTACCTCCTTCTCTTGAGAATCTTAAAACTACTCTCATGTATGGAAAGGATTTGAAATTTGACGATATTTCTGCTGCCCTTCTAGCTAATGAATATTTGAAAAAGATTGGAGGGGATGTGTCACACTCAGAAGCATTAATTGTCAGAGGTCGTACCAAAGAAAGATCAAGAACAGGTCGTTCTAGATCCAAATCCAAAGAAATAAACTGCAGGTATTGTAAGAAGATGGGACATGCAATTAAAGATTGTTGGAAGCTCAAAGCAAAGAAATAAAGAGAATCTCAATCTAAAGAGCAAGCCAAAGAACAAGTTTCAGTTGTTGAAGAGAGTTCTGATGATAATTTGGGTAACGTTCTCTCTATTAGTTCTAATTTTGATCGTTACCATGATATTTGGATTCTTGATTCTGGTTGTTCTTATCACATGTGTCCTCATAAGGATTGGTTTGAAAACTACACGCCTTATGATGGTGGTTTAGTTTTGATGGGTAATAATAATCCATGCAAAACTGTTGGAATTGGAACAATCAAAATTAAGATGTTTGATAATATTATTAGAACTCTTACTGATGTCAGACATGTTCCTGATTTGAAAAAGAATTTGATTCTTTGGGTGCTATGGATTCTGCTGGTTATAAGTATTCTGCTGAAGGTGGAGTTCTTAAGGTTGCTAAAGGCTCATTGATAGTAGTGAAGGGCCTAAAGCATGGAAATTTATATGAGTTAGTAGGAAAAACCGTTGCAGGTGGAGCAGCAATTTCTCAGTCTTCTTCTTCTTCTTCTGATATGACTCAATTATGGCATATGCGTCTCGGTCATATGAGTGAGCAAGGTTTAAATGAGCTCAACAAAAGAAAATTACTGAAAGGTCTCAACTCATGCAAATTGGATTTCTGCGAGCATTGTCTCTATGGTAAACAGTCCAAGGTAAAGTTTAACACTGGTATTCATTGCACTAAAGGCTTAATTGATTATATTCATTCTGATGTGTGGTGCTCTCCTATTCCATCAAAATCTGGTGCTCGTTATTTTGTCAGTTTTATTGATGATTTTTCCAGAAAAGTGTGGATTTATTTTTTGCATCACAAAGCCGAGGTGTTTTCTGTTTTCAAACGGTGGAAAACTTCAGTTGAAAAAAGGACTGGCAGAAAAATCAAATATCTCAGAAGTGATAATGGCGGAGAGTACAAATCAACAGAGTTTCTCAAATTCTGTGAAGATGAAGGCATCAAGCGTCACTTTACCATCCCAGGAAAACCTCAACAAAACGGTGTGGCTGAAAGGATGAACAGAACCTTGTTGGAGAAAGCACGTAGTATGCTCAGTACAGCTAATCTTGATAAAGATTTTTGGGCAGAAGCAGTCAATACAGCATGCTTCATTGTGAATCGCTCTCCTCAAACAGCCATTAATTGCAAGACTCCTGAAGAGGTATGGACTGGTCAACCTGCAAATTATTCTTCTTTAAAGATTTTTGGTTGCTCTGCTTATGTGCATGTTGTCAAGGATAAGTTAGATGCACGTTCCAAAAAGTGTATTTTCCTGGGTTATGCCAAAGGCGTCAAAGGCTATCGTTTGTGGGATCCTACTATTTCAAATGTAATTATTGAGAGAGACATAGTATTTGATGAAAGTGGTATGCTAAAATCTCTCAAGAAAGATCCCAATGATATAATGCAAGTGGAGGTGGAGCATGTAATTCCTTCAGAAGAAGATATTCAGGGTATGCCCAACTCTCAAGAAAATCTTAAGAATCAAATTTCTGAAAAGACTCCACTTCGAAGATCTCAAAGAAAAATAAAGCCACCTGAAAGGTATGGTTTTGAAGATATGGTAGCTTTTGCTTTAGTTACTGACAATGGTGATCCTTCCTCCTATAAAGAAGCAGTGCAGGATAAGAATTCTTCTCAGTGGCAAGTTGCTATGAATGAAGAGATGGATTCTCTTCAAAAGAACCATACTTGGGATCTGATGAAATTACCAAAAGGTAAAAGAGCAATTGGTTGCAAGTGGGTATTTCGAAAGAAAGAGGATTTCTCTGAGATAGATGGTGTTAAATTCAAGGCCCGTTTAGTTGCAAAAGGGTATTCACAAAAGGAGGGTATTGACTTTAATGAAATTTTCTCTCCTGTGGTTAAACACACATCTATTCGTTTTCTACTTGCTTTAGTTGCTTTTCATAATCTTGAGTTAGAACAGCTTGATGTCAAAACTGCCTTTCTGCATGGAGAATTAGAAGAACAAATTTTTATGCAACAGCCTGAAGGGTTCATCCAAGAAGGCAAAGAAAATTTTGTTTGCAAGTTGAACAAATCACTTTATGGTTTGAAACAGTCTCCAAGGCAATGGTATAAAAGGTTTGACAGTTTTATGCTGGGTCAAGATTTCATCCACTGCAAACATGATTGCTGTGTTTATTTTAAGATGCATGCCAATAACTCATTTATTATATTGCTTCTTTATGTTGATGATATGCTTATCGCTACTCAAGACATATCTCTACTGAATGATTTAAAGTTTAAAATGAAAAAGGAATTTGAGATGAAAGATTTAGGTGCTGCAAGGAAGATTCTCGGTATGGAGATTGATCGAGATCGAAAGCATGGAAAATTATGGCTTAAACAGAGCAAATATCTCGAGAAGATTATTTCTCGTTTTCACATGCAGAATTCAAAATCCGTCAGTACTCCTTTGGCATCTCACTTCAAGCTTTCAGCTCAACAATGTCCTTCTACAGATGAAGAGCATGCATACATGGAGAACATCCCATTTTCAAGTGCTGTTGGAAGTCTAATGTATGCTATGGTATGCACAAGACCTGATATTGCACAAGCAGTCAGCGTTGTTAGTCGTTACATGGCAAATCCAGGAAAAGAGCATTGGCAGGCCATGAAATGGCTATTAAGATATATTAAAGGTACTCTTAATATTGGTTTATGTTTCGACAAGAACACAGTGCAAGAGGCCAAAATTATTGGCTATGTCGATTCAGACTATGCTGAAGACCTTGATCGACGCCGATCCCTCACTGGTTATCTTTTCACTCTTTGTGGAGGACCTATTAGTTGGAGGTGTACCTTACAGTCAACTGTAGCATTATCTACAACAGAGTCTGAGTATATGGCAGCTACAGAAGCCGTCAAAGAAGCCCTATGGCTAAAAGGTTTGGCAAGTGAAATTGGTTTTTCTCAACATGTTCTTCCTATTTTTTGCGACAGTCAGAGCGTCATACACCTTGCGAAGAACCAAATGTATCATGCCAGATCAAAGCATATAGATGTCCGATTTCATTTTATTCAGGATATTATTGAAGACGGCGAGATTTCTTTACAAAAGATTCATACTTCAAGAAATCCTGCAGATATGTTGACGAAGGTGATTCCGATTGATAAGTTCAACCTCTGTTTGGACTTGATCAATATTCAAGGTCGTTGATCCTATCCCAGGAGGTAATGGTAAAGACATCTATTGAAGATTCAAATTCAGAGAATAAGATGATTCGAGCCAAGGTGGAGATTGTTGGCTTTATGGTGTCTCGAATCCAGATTTTCCGGATAGTCTTAATTATATTAATGGGCCTAATCCTTATCTAGATTTATCTTCTAGAAGTCTTAAATTAGTAGAAGTCTTATTTGAGTCAGTCTTCTATTTTGACTCAAACATCATTAGGCCACATCTATAAATACACCATTGATGTAAGGGTCTCTAGAGATATAGAAAATAGAGAGTGAGAGTTGGTGATATTGGAGTTTCGTCTCCGTCGTTGTAATCTTCTCTTTTCTCTTCCTCATCAATACAATATTCTCTGGATCGTCTTCCCACATATATCTCTTGTGTGCTATCTTTTCCTCTTTTCTGTTCTTCCTCTATATTGTGAATTGTGGTGGACATCGATATTTTCCGCAACAAATGGTATTAGAGCTTCAGGTTCGAAGCTGTGCAAACTCTTAAGACCGAAATTACCGTGATGGTGCGACTGAATTGAGTCGTATGTTAGTTTCTCTTAAAAAATCAAAAAGAATGAGACAAAAACCCGTTGATGTGGGTCACACGGTAGAACTGGTCGAGTAAAAGAGTTCTTGATTAAGAGTGTTAAAATTGATGTGGTCAAATCACACCTGAAGGGGGAGATTGTTATAATGTCAGGTATGATAAATTAGTCCCACATCGGATATTGGATAGATAGGGTCCAATATATATAGTGAAAAAGGCCCATATCCCATGAGCTTAAGCTTTTGGGATGGTTTGGTGTCTGACTCACTATATTATTCTGGTTCGACACTCTTTCGGCTCCCCCAACATGTCACTTTCTTGACTTAGTTGTGTTGTCACCATTCATTGTACTTGTTGTTGTATGTTGGTAGTTTCATATTGTCAGGAATTCTTGAGATCCGTGATTGGGTATATCTTGATGGTGGAGGAGGTGCTTATGGAGGGTCTATGTTTTTATGGATCTCATCTATAGGAGGTGTGTTTTCTGCCACCGCTACAACTTCTTGAGATGATCCTTAATCCTACTCCAACTTATCAAATTTTTGTCTCATTATCTCCATCAACTCCATGACCTTCTTTGAACTTTCATCATTCTCTTACCCTTGTTGTCTTAACTATTCTCGCAGTGCTTCTATAGTCATTTTCCCACTAGAGCTTTTGGTTATGATCAAGGCTTCTGTTAAACCATGATAGTCCATATTTTGGGGATCAAGTTTGGTTTGGTGTGTTTTGGGTCGAGACTAACTGCTTCCATTAGTTAGGATGCCTCATTCAAGAATCTACTCATGGAGTGAGTAGCTATGCCTTCTATCTAGCATGGTAATAAGGATTGACTCACAAGAGTCTTTTCTTCTTGAACTTCCTTATCTATAAGCCTTGTTTGCATAGCCTTCTTTTGCATCGGGCTAGTGAGGTGTGGGCTGGCAATCCTTATTGAAGTCATAATGAGAAATGACTTTGATAGTATAGATGGTCTCCCATTTTGGGATTTCATGTTGGATTGTAACCTTATGATAGATTCTTTTTTTTTTTTGGTTATTCTCCCCTTAGTTATAGTCTAAAGGTAAGACTAGATCACTTTTAACTTACTTTTATCCTTCTCTTAGTCATTCAGTGGGGTAAAGAAATTAGAGATGAGAATAGTGATAACTAACTTCATTCAAGGGGTGGGCTTCCCAAGTTAGCTGAAAATTCAGTAGCTTTTCCTTTGCTTGTGATAGTCAAGATAGGTTCTTTTTTATCCATGCATATTTCTAGACGTCCTTTTAGTTGCTCTTCCTTAGGAGTAGGGTAAAGCTAGTCAAAGACTGAGCTTCACTTTGTGCCAAAAGTTTAGAACATAGATTCCCTTGCTGATTGAGGTATAGCTACTATCTCCTTGTCAGGTTGACTCTTCTTATTGGGAATGATGACATTGGATTTCTTTCACCTCGATGGAAGGTAAGAAGTGGATATATATTGTATGATTGTCACACTAGTTAGTGAATTAGCAGGTGCACTCTTGAATTGGTTAACCTTAGAAATAGTTTCAAACTTAACTTGAGCTCTAGCTGCTCCTATGGTGATCATCAACTAAGGTAGACAAACAATCGATCCTTCTCCCAAGATGATGGTATGTTGGAGTGGGGATATTCTTTGTTGATACTATTTGATGCTTTCTTTTTACAAAAGAGAACACAATTGATCAATTTTCATTTGTAATTCCATCTTATTAACATTTTTATCATATTAACTAGGTTTCTATACATGGAGGTGAAGTTATGTCCTACCGAGCATGCCAGAATTTGTGAAGCTACGGTTAACCACTTAGAATAGCTAAAGATCTTGAAAAGCAATCTTAAAACAATAATTGAAAATGGAGGGTAGTTTGAGTGTGCAATTAAAAAATGTGGAAACTAGACTTCTAACACATACAAGCCCTTGTTATTAATTACTGTGACAATCAGCAAAAATCTCCTAATCTAAGAAACCTAACTAATAAAATATAGATATAGAGAAAGAAATTCATAATTTCATTGATTTGAGAAAAAGGTTACATGGCTTAAGTAAGGACATACCCTCACTTTATAATTTAGTAAATTTAAATTTATAATTATAAATAATATAAAATAATAAAGCTGATGAAAAGGGCTTGACGCTCACCATTCTCCCGCTCTCATGCACTTGACTATTGTTTGAGGTGATTTTTACCATAATCAAATTTGAGTGAAATATGATTAAAATTGAGACTTGTATGCTAGTAAAGTATAACTCAAATATGGGTCTCGGTTAGACTTAAAATTGCGTTCAAGTTTGACTAAATATAAAGCTTAATTAAGACTTAATTCTTAAGGAATTTAGGCTCAAACTAAAGTGGGTTAATGGACTGGATATTTGGACCAAAATTAGGCTCTAAAATTTGGGCCAAAATGACAAAATATAAGAACTTTAAAAATAAGTCTCTGAACTGGATAAATATTTATGAATGGGTCCTTGGCCGGATTTTTCTTACAGATAAGTCTTTGGAATAAAAATTTTGTGGAAAAGTCTAATAAAATTCTAAAATTATAAATCGGTTCCACAAAATTTAGAGTTTGCAAATATACCTTACAAAAGATTGATAATTATAATTTGATTCTTACAAAATATAGGATTTGCAAATGAATCCCTCTAAAATTTTGTATTTATAAATAAGCCCCTGAAATTTCAACTTTTGCAAATAATCCCTCAAAATTTTTATTTATGCATAAGTCCACATTTTTAAAAAAGGGATCCTAAAAGTTTCAAAACTTTATAAATAAGTCTTTTTGACAAAAAAGCCCTTAAAATTTATAAAATTATAATTTAGTCTAATTTTTTGAAAAAAATTGTAAATACCCCCTCTATAATTTTAATATCCCGGATGAGTATAATTTTCAAATTATCATCATTTACAGTAAATAGATTTATCCATATCTTTTTACAAGCTCATACAAACTCAAGATAATTCATATCCATATCTATTTACATCTATATTCATTGTTCAAAAATTCAAATAAAAAGGGGATCTTTTCTAATCCAACTTCATCTCTTCAAATTCTATAGAAACTTGTTGACCTAAAAAGAAAAGAGATCAGAGATTAGAAAATTAGAGAAGAGAAGTTGTAAAGAAGTTAGAGAGATCAAAGGGAGAAGAAGAAAGGAAGGAGAAATGTAAGCACTTATTTTATCTTTTATTCTTCTTCCTTTCTTTTCTCTTTGGCTTTCCTTTTGTAGGGACTTCATTGCTATATTTTGTCTCTAGTGGCCTGATCTGAGTACATTGCCTTACTCTGTCATGTGCCAAATCCCAACCATTGCTTTGAGCTCGATCGCTTGCTTCGAGCTCCCCATCGGTGACTTGCCATGGATGAGATGGCCACACTTCCCTACTACCAACTAGTCTCCACCACAACCTCTTGCCTTGGCTCGCGAGTTGCCTTCCCAATCTCGCTACTGTTGTCCACCCAAAACCCTAATTGAAACTCCAAGCTTGGGCAACAATGGTGGAAATCCTCATCCTCTACAGTGTCATGCAAGGCCACACCGGTGTGGTCACTGCCATCACAACCCCGATCAACAACACTGATGTGGTCATTGCCACTGCAACTAGTCTACCCTCATCAAGTATGATGGTTGCCACCATTGAAATAGCCAATGTCGCCATCTATGAAATCCCCTATCACCACCACTAGCTAGATTTGGCTAGATCCAGCTAGATCTGGTAGTGAGATTGGGGGGTAGAGTTGCCCCCCGCCTTGCCACCGGGAAGCCAAGCTTGATCCGAGCATCTCTAGCTAGATCCAAGCAAAGAGGAGACTAGGCAACCATGGCTTGGTTGTGAGTAGGGGAGAAGGGGGTTTTGGGTGAGGAAGAAGAAGAGGTAAAGAAAAAAAATTCAAAATTAAAAAGGGTTGTTGTGTAAAAAATAAAAATTGGCCAAAAAAAGAAGAGGAAGGCTATAAGTTTAAGAAGGAAGGGAAGAAAAAAATACAAAAGAAAGAAAAATATTTTAAAAAGGGAAGTTTCTAGTAAAAAAAAAAAGAATGAGATGAAGTTGCATTAGTAAAAAAATAAAAAAAATTCAGGAAGTGAAGGAAGGAGGCAAACTAAAGGAGAAGGAGTTGGCTCACCCTATGCTCGCGGCTACCTGTGGCCTCACTCATCTCCACCGTGTCCATGCCTACATGACTATCATCTTCATGCTCGTGGCCACCCATGGCCTTTGGAAGACTACAAATTTTCAATACTGTTGTGGCTACCCATAGCCTTTCTAAGATGGCGAACCCTCAACATTGCTGTAGCCACCCACGGTCTCTTGAATATAACAAATCCTTATTACACTTAGCTAATTTTTGGGCTCGCACCTCAACTAGCCTTCGGGCTCACACTTAGCCAACCTTCAAGCTCACATCTAAATCAAACTTTGGGCTCACACTCAGCTAGCCTTTGAGCTTACATCTAAGCTAGCCTTCAGGCACACATCTAAGCCAACCTTTTATGCTCACACTCCAACTAGCTTTTGGACTCACACCCCAGCAAGCTTTCAGGCTCACACCCTAACTAGCCTTCAAGCTCACACCTCAGCTAGCCTTCAGGCTCGCACAGTAGCCAACCTTTGGGCTTGCGCTCAACTAGCCTTTGGGTTTACATCTAGGGTAGTCTTTGGACTCGCATCCAGCTAGTCCTCAGGTTCATACATTTACGGTGGGGCCACAAGTTCATCGAAAGTTAGCATAAATAGCCAAAGACCCTCAAATCAAATTGATTAATGTGAAATAACTCAATGAAAATAAATGGACAAAGACCAAGTTGACTCAAATAGACCTAAATTAATTAAATAAATAGATTAAAATCAAATCAATCTAGGCTCCAAAAAAATCCAAATTGAATTAATCTAAGCCAAATAAATGTAGACTCAACTCTAGTTAGACTCAGGATGGGTTAATTTAAAATCAAGTTGAGTTAAAATTAAATCCAATTTGGATTGAACTGAGCTAAAATCAAAACCCTAATTAGGTTAAATCAAGTCCAAATTAGAAGGGCAAACTCAAAGTCAAACCAGAACTATGCTAGGTTGAACTAAAGCCAAGTTAAACTAAATTAACTTGAACTTGAACCAAAGTCCATTAAGATGCAAACCTAGACTCGATAAGAGTCTAACACAAGGTCAAACTTGATTCAAGCTAAATAAAACTAAACTCAAACCTGAATGATATTAGTTCTGACAAAATTAAATAGAGTCAAACCAAGTCCCACTAGGTGTACTAAACCCTCGACAATACTCCAAGGTTATAAATAAATGGTGATATTATCATCCTAACTTGAACCAAAATTAGTGTGAATAGAACTAAATAAGGTCAAACTGAGTCTCACTGGATGTGCTTCAAAAGTCTTTAGTTGTATTTCAAAGTAATATCCAACCACATAAGCTATTGGCGATACTACCAAATTAAAGAAGTTAATCACCAACACACTGCAAGTTGTCAGCCACACTTTAAAGCTATACCCAACTCCATACATTGGTGATGCTATCAAATTGAAGAAGTTAATTTCTAGTATGCTCAAAGTTGTTGGCTACACTTTGAAGCTATACCTAACTCCATAAGTTATTGGTGACACTATCAAACCAAAGAAGTTAATTAGCAACAGGCTCAAAGCTATCAGCAACACTTCAAAGCTATACCCAACTTCATAAGCCAAAGAAGTTAATCGCCAAGTCAAAGAAGTTAATCACCAATATCCTTCAAATTGTCGACCACACTTCAAAGCTAAAATAACCCAAAAGCATTGGCAACACTTCAATGCAAACCAAACTAAGATAGGCTCAAACTCGCTTAGTTAGTCAAGAATAATGCCTTGTTCAAATGAAGTCAACCAACAATATGCTCAAAGCCGTTGGTCACACTTCAAAGCTAGTCAACCCTAGACATCATTGACGATACACCCCTTTCAAACTAGTCAACCTTAAAATTCATTGATGATGTGCCCTTCAAGCTATTTACTCTAGAAGTAATTGGCGATGCACCTTTCAAGCTAGTCAACCCTAGAAGTCATTGACAATGGACCCTCAAGCTAGTCAACTCTAAGAGTAGTTGACAATGTAATTTTCAAATCCATACCCAACTCTATAAGCTATTGATGACACTACCAAAACCAAAATAATGAAATTATTGCCTATGCCTTATTGACTATGAAAACACTTCAAGGTCAATAGGGTTATTGCTGACACCTTATTAGTTAATGGAAACATTTCAACCCAAATGAAGTTATCACCAACACTTTATTAGCTAATGAAAATACTCTAATTCAAATGAAGTTATCAATGATGCCTTATTAGCTAACAAAAAAAATTCAAATCATGAAGTTATCACCAATGCTTAAAGCTATTGAAAACACTTCAAACTTCTCCCATTCCCCTTCATGTTCCATTGGATGATGCCATCAACACCTACCAAAGATCGAGTTAATTTGAGTTAGACGCCATGTGGTCTAGTGCAGGGGAAGTAGGGCAGCAGCACATCAAAGCTTCTTTTAACTTTCTCTTTCTTTATTTCTGTCATATTTTCTATGATTTTATATTGAAATTTATTATAAAGTGAGGGAATATCCTTACTTGAGGCATGTACCATCTTTCTTAAAATCAATCAAATAATGCTTTCTTATTTTTTTTTTGTCTCTATTTTATTAGCTAGATTTCTCACTTTTGGAGGTTCCTGATAATTGTCAAAGTAATTAACATGAGCTTGCGCCTATTGAAAGTCATTATTTTCATAACACCTAATACCATAATTTAAAATAAATTAAATTTTGATTTATGATTCAAAATTACTCCTTAGGATCTCTGCTATCCTCAATAGCCAATTTTGATCCCACAACCATGTGAAATTTGATTTAAATGGGTGCTTTGGCTTGATTCTTGGTAAATATGGATAACTTTACGAGATTGTAGGGTATGGCTGACTGCCTTGACTTGTGCTAATTGGCCCTATTAGGGTTTGAAGTACTACTAACATCTTTCTGCTTATTGTCAATTGGCTTTTTGATCATTAATTTGAGAGAATGATTAGTGGCCTTAGATTATGCTAATTATGATTCATAATGTGATAATTGATAGACTCTTGACTTATTGTCGATTAAGTTTGAAGCTCACTAATGCCCTTAGGCTTGTGTTGATTGAACATGAAGTATAGCTAATAGCTTTATGCTTGTTATCGATTAACTTCTTTCAAACACAATGTTTGGTTTACTAACTAAGCAAGTTTAAGCTAGCCTTTAGTTTATTTTGAAATGGGTAGCCACTTTGGTTTAGGCTGACCATTTCTAATTTGATAATTGATAGCCTCTATGGCTCATTATCAATTAAGTTTAAATCATCACTAATAGCTTTGGAGCTTATGTTGGTGGAGCTTGAAGCATGGCCAATGGCTTTATGCTTGTTGTTAGTTGGCTTCTTTTGAATACAGTGCTTGAATGACTAATTAAGTAAGTTCAAGCCTATCTTAGTTCAATTTGAAATGACTAGAGGCCTTGGCTTATGGTAACCATTTCTAGTTTGATAATCGATGACTTATTTAGCTTATTATTGATGAAGTTTAAAGTGTCATGAATAAATTTTTATTTTTTGGTTGAGCTTGAAGTATGGTTGACTATTTCATGCTTGTTGTCAGCAAATTTCTTTTGAAAATGACATTTGGTTGATTGAGTAACCAAGTTAAAGCCTACCTTTACTTTAGTCTAAAATGGATAGTAATCTTGCCTTATGTAATCATTTCTGATTTGTTAATCAATGACCTATTTGACTTGTGATCGATTAAATTTGAAGTATCACTAATGGCTTTTGAGCTTATGTTGGCTGAGCTTGAAGTGTGACCGATGGTTTTATGTGTGTTGTTAGTTGACTTCCATTAAACAAGGTGTTTGGTTAACTGACTAAATGAGTTAAAACTTGCCATAGTTTGGTTTGATTTGAAGGAACAATTAGTGGCTTAGGCTTATGGTAATCATTCTCAATTTGATGACCAACATATTTCTTGGCTTGTGTCAATTAGGTTTTGAGGTATTATTAATAGATTTGAGCTTGTTGTCAACTAACCCTAAATTATTTGAATTTGACTCGACCCAAGCTTGGTTTTGGTTCAAGTCTAATTCAATTTGGTTTGAAGTTCAAACTTGATTTTGGTTGAAGTCAGATTTGATTCAACTTGATATTCAAAATTTTATTTTGTTTCAAGTCTAATTTGATTCAATTCGATGTTCAAAACTTGATTTCTATTTGAGTCTAATTTGATTTAATTAGATGTTTAGAACTTGATTTCAATTAGGTTTGATTTGATTCATTTCGATGTTTAGAACTTGATTTCGATCAAGTCTAGCTTAATTCAGTTTGATATTTAGAACTTAAATTTTGATCAATTCTAATTTGATTCAATTCAATATTCAAAAGTTAATTTTTATCAACTCTAATTTGATTTAATTCGAGTCATGTTTGACTTTAATGCCTATCGAGCCTCAAGCTTTGTCATTAATGGATCTTAGATTCAACCTTTGTTGGGTCCTTATTGGACTCTTAACAGATCTCAATTCGACCCTTATTGGGTTCTTGACGGATCTTTAATGGATCTTAGTTCAACATTTATTGGGTTTTTAATAGACCCCTAATGAATCTTGGATCCAACCCTTAATAGGTTCTTATTGGATCCTTAATGGATCTTAGATCCAACCTTGATTAGGTTCTTATTAGATCATTAATGGATCTTGATTAGGTTTAGGTTCAATTGCTTGTTGAATTTGAGTTCAGACCATGTTGGACCTTTGTTGAGTTTGGGGTCAAATTCAAGTTGGTTTTGATTTAGGTTCAATCTAGTTCTAGTTCACATTCAACTTGGTTTTGGTTCAAGTTTGACCTAGTTCTAGTTCAGGTTAGACCTGATTTTGGTTTAGGTTTGATCTAGTTCTGGTTCAAGTTTGACTTGGTTTCGGTTTAGGTTGGACTTGGTTATGGCTCAGGTTTGACTGGATTTGAGGTGGTTCAAACTTAGTTTAATTTCAAATTAACCTAATTTGAACCCAAATGGGGTTGAGTTTGAACTAATTTATTTTAAACTGACCTAATCAGGACCAAATTAGGTTTATGTCTGATTAGGACCAGATTAGGTTTTGTCTAATCTAATTTGACTTAGGTTGGCCCAATTTGGACTCTATTAGGGCTTGGATCTAAATTGATTTGACTTACACTAACTCAATTTGAATTTGGGTCCAATTTAGTTTTAGTTTTAGTCTATTTATTTGATCAATTTAGGTCCATTTAGTGGCTTATTTGAATCAAATTGACTTCATTTAATTAGTTCAATTAATTTAGCCAAACTGACTTAGTTTTAATTAGATTAGGTGAATTATTTTAATTAATTTGATTAATTGATTAAAGAACCCGCAGACTGTTCATTGATCAAAATAACTTTAGTGAGCCTATTGGTAAACTATAAGTTGATTTGATTTTTATGTGAGTCCACATGCTAGACTTGAGTTGATTCGAATTTCAGGTGAGCCCACAAACTACCTTTTAGTCAATTTGACTTTCAGGAGAGCTCACAGGCTAATCTTCAGTTGATTTGACTTTTAGTCGAGCTTGTAAGATGGCCTTTAGTCGATTTGACTTCACGCAAGCCTACAAGCTGGCCTTTAGTTGATTTGGCTTTTAGACAAACTTGTAGACTAACTTTTAGTTGATTTTAACCTTTAGAGAAGCTCGCAAGCTGGCATTTAGTCAATTTGACTTTTAAGCGAGTTTAGTTAATTTAACTTTTAAGAGAGTCTATAGGGTTACTTTAAGTCAATTTGATTTTTAAACAAGCTCACAAGATAGTCCTAAGTTTGAGTTGATTTTTAAGCTCGCCATAAGCTGAATTAACTTTTAAGAAAGTTTGAAGGATAACACTAGGTTAGTGAAGGTGGATGCACATAAATCAAGATAGAAGAATATATTTTTTTTAATAAATCTTTTCTTTAGCAATATTTTTTCCTTTATTTTTTTTGTACTTTTTCTTTTTTCTTCGTAGCTAGGCCCCATCTTTTTTTGGCTAGCAAAACATTTTTTCCCTTTTTTTCCTAAATTTTTTTCTTCTTCTTTCATTTTCCTCTCTTCCTCGAACACTCTTATCCTCTATTTTCTTCCCCATTGGAGCAAGGGCTAAGCACATCTCCTTTGACTCCGGGCTGAATCATGCTGAATCTAGCCAAATCTGGCCCAGACGGGGGCATAAAGGTGAGGATAGCGGCGTAGTCAAGATGAAGGCAGCGAGGATGGCTCTGATCGGCAGTTGGTTGGCTACAGGCCAAAGCCCAGGTCATTGACCAGACTGGAGTGCAGCTATGACTGTGGGTGGCCATGGATGGCCGAGTGTGGGCAGATGAGGAGAGTGGCCAGTGGTAGCCGCGGGGTGGCCAAGTCCAGCCATCTTCAGCCAAATCCAACCCTTGGTGGTAGTAGCATGGCTACATGGCAGTTAGGGGCCACACAGGCGTGGAGCAAGGTCAAGATAGCAAGGTATGGGCTATTTTCAGCCTGGGTGGAGGTGATGAAGGTGGCAACGGTTTAGGTTGGTGACAACTTTGGACATGGCAAGGAAGCAAGGACATGGCGAAGAGGATGGGAGCTTGCTAGTGCACCAATGCGAAAGAGAAGACCGATGCAGTGCCATGGGCCCATCATTGGCAGCATGGGTCCAGCAAGGCTGGGTGTAGGCAGAGCTAGAACACGGCAATGCAGGCAGCGTGGGAGCAGCTATGCAGTGGAGCATGATCAGCTGTAGGTATGGGGGATGTTGCAGGAGCAACCAAAAGGAAACATAAAAGAGAAACAAAGAAGACAGAGGACAAGTGGAAGAACCTTATTTTGTTGCAGCTTGATTCCTCCTAATCTCTTTCTTGTTTGCAGGTCACTTATCTCCTCCTACTGTCTCCTTTCTTTTTCTTTTACCGGGCTCTACTAGGTTTTATAACCATCAAAGAGAATTATGGACCGTGTTCAAATTTGAATTGATGATGATAAGATCATGATTTTCATTTTGAAATTTGAATTATTGTATGAATGAGATTCAATGTGGATAAAAGTTGTTTCTATTTGAATTGATATAGTTGTTTAGATGAGATTGTATTGTTTGGCAAAATCACAAAATATGAAGGGGTTATTTATAATTTTTTCACCTTTGAGAACCAATTCATAATTTTGAAAATTCAGGATTTTTTTTGCAAAAATGGAGTTATTTGTAAAGTTTTGTAACTTTTAAAGTCTCGTTTGTATAATTTTATTTATAAAATAATGAAATTTGGACTTATTTAGAAATAAAATTTTTTGAAGAATTTATTTACAGATCCTAAATTTCGTAGGGACTCAATTCTAATTTCAAGATTTTATGGACTTTTTTGTAAAAATTTTAATCATAAGTATCTATTCGTAAGAAACATTCAGACAAGGATCTTTTTGTAAAGATTTATTTGGTTCAAAGATCTATATATAAAAAATTTTATATTTTTATTTTTGTCCATATTTTTGATGAATTTTTGGCCCAATTTTGATCCAACTATGTAACCTTCTTAGCCTACTTGAGCTAAATTTTGCTTGAGCCCAAATTTCCTAACTATTTGGGTCCCAAATTGAGTTCAATTTTTGAGTCAAATTTGACCTTGATTTATGTCCAATTAAGATATATATTTGAGCTATAATTTAGTGACATTCAAGTCTCTATTTTAACTGAATTTCGATTAAATTTAGTTTTAGCAAAAATTGATTCAAATAATATGCCTTCACATTTCTATCGAGTAGATACTTGAAGACTCAGTTCACCATTCTTTGATATATTGCCCTATATTTTTTAGTCCAAATCACATAGCTGCATAACAAAAGGTACTTTAGTCATGATGAAGGCTATCTTTTTCTTATCTTTGAGGTGCATCTAGATCTTGTGATAGCCTAAGAAGGCATATAAAAAACTAAGGAGTTGGTGTCTCGAGGTGGAATCAACTAGCTAATCTATCTTTGATAGTAGATAGTTATCCTTTAGGCAAGCCTTGTTTAAGTCAGTAAAGTCAAACACACATCCTCTACTTACTATTGGATTTCTTCACCATCACCAGATTGTCTAGCAAGTTGGGATATTGAACTTCCCCAATGAAACTCGGACTAAGAAGCTTATTTACCTCCTCTGCTATGGCTTTCTGATGCTCAAGAGTGGAGTGCTTTTCTATTGCCCTTTGTAATTTTGATGATGACCAAGCCATGTATTTTAATGGTTTCTTGAATTATGTTACTTGAAGCTTAGTCAAGGTTATAATGAAGTTCAAGATCGTTTAAAAGCATCAAAGTAAAAGTGGATATGAAGATGAACATAAGGATTAAAGTATGATAGTAATCCAATGAACATGCCTTAAAGACTTGTGGATGGCTTGAAGATGGCTTAAGAAATTGGCTTAACTCTCTAGGTTCAGGCATTTATTTTTTCTTTAGTTAAATTGAAGATTTGAATCATTGAATCTACACTTAGAGCCCTTGATTGATATCCTAACTTAACCTGGAATGCCTTCACCGGCTTATCTTTTGTCCAAAATAAGTTTTGAGTTGGTGTCAAAGAGGTTGAAGCTGTAGAAAATCTAGTGTAGATTTTGTATCATCTTTGGTCCCTCAAACTGTGTGGTTCAAACATCTGAACCTTGCAAGAAAGCGCAAGCTTTTACTGACAGCTTCGGATACTCTCAGACCTTATGGTTTAGACACCCAAAGTTCTTAAATAGTGATTTTCACTCTCTGTTATTTGTAGCTTCGATTGTCCATTCTCAACTTCAAATACTCGAAGTTGAGAGTTTGGATGCTCAAGCTTGTGAATTAACCTTGTAATGGCTAGTTTTATTTGGCCATTAGAGCAACTTGGATGATCAAACTTTAGTTTTGGATGCCTGAACTCGACAAGAAACAACCAGTAACAGCTAGTTTTCTCCCCAATGACTATATAAGGGCTTGGAGATTGTTTCTAATAAACTTTTATATCTTTGGTCATTCTTTCAGAGAAATAACAAGCTTCCTCAAGCCCACCAGGCTTACAAGAACTCTAAATCTAGATTTAATTATTAAATCTTCTTACCCTTATACTTAAACTTCAGAGACTCTTGTAAATAGGTATATTTCTAAACTTTCATCTCTATTTTATTTATAAACACTCCTAGGGTGTTAGGAGCATATGAGAGACAAAACTCTAATGTTGATGTTGGATCTTACTCGGTTGGAGCAAGAGTTGTACTAGCTTTGCTTAATCTGAAGGAAGTGGTACTCACGGGTTACAAGTTGGCATAAAGCTTTGGCTTCATCTCAAGAAGTGACATCAATAGTAGAGTTATTGAAGTCCTCAAGAGCAAGACAAGGACCATCAAGTAGGTGTGGATGGTCATCATACTGCATAAAATCTTAGTGTATTCTTTCATTATCTTGCTTATTATTTCAATTTTATTGATTTGGTTTTGAGAATTGAATTAGGTTTTTAATTTGCTCAAGTTAATATTTCTTAAAAAACCTAATTCAACCCCCTCTTAGGTTGCCTATTTGGGCCTTTATTTTCTTTTATTTGACCAGCTTTTTATTGTCATCTATAATAGCTCATGGTGCCACTAAGGGATCTATGATGGGTAGGTCTTCTGGGGTCCAAGCAAAGATGTTTTGGCTTTCTCAGAAGAACTCTTCCAGTTTGGTGTATAGGGGCTTTGAGAGATTCCCCCAAAGCTTTCTCTCTAAACCTTCATTAATGATGAAGTTGACATGTTGCTCCATTGCCTTGGCATGCTCTATCTATGGTTCAATAATAGAGTTGGTAACTTCAATAATTGCTAGACCTTTTTGGCTCATACTATCATACTAGTATGTTGTTTTGCATCTTTTTGTGAGCCTTTAGTCTCCCTAGACTTCACCAGTGCCATCCTTAGTAAGAAATTTCATAATTAAATAAAGTGTTGAGATTACTTCTTGTAGTTGATTAAGGCCTAGGTGACCTAAGACAACATTTTAAGTCAAGCAGGTTCAGACCACTATGAGTTGGGATTTGGTTGTTGTGCTTTTGGGGCTTTCTCCAAGGTTAAAAGTAAACTAATCATGTTGAGCAGGTGATTGAGTTGCTTATGAATCTGGTGAGTATCCTAATGTATGGCTCAAACTTTTGTTCCATCTTCATTTGATTATAGGTTTGGGTGAATAAGGTGTTCACTGAACTCCTTATATCTATTATGATGCATTGGGTGGTGTAGCCATCAAGGATCACCAAGATCGCTAGTGCATCAGTATGGGGTATTGAGACTTCCTCTAAATCTTTTGCTGAGAAGACTATACCTTACGTAGTCTGGGTTGTAATGTTTCCTCTTCACCTCTCATACCTCCCTTGTAGCTTGGCAGTGGCCAATTGATGATAGAGCTTCACTTTGATTCAGGGCTCCTATAAGGATCATGTTGAGATAACCTTCAAGATCATCTCACATCCATTCAGTATTCAAAAAGAAGAAGAGATTGATTCTATCCCTTACCCTCTTGACTACTATCCCTTATTCCTTATCCTCAAGATCATCTCACATCCATTCAATATTCAAAGAGAAGAAGAGATTGATTCCATCCTTGTAAGGATCATGTTGAGATAACCTTGATGATCATCTTGCATCCATTCAACATTCAAAAAGAAGAAGAGATTGATTCTATCCCTTGTCCTCTTAACTACTATAAAAGATCCCTAGTACTGCAAAAAAAAGGATCAGAAGCTAAAGAGAGGCAAGAAGAAAAGCCCAAAGATTTTATAGAGGCTATCAAAACTTGTCTTGGGTGTTTATTTTTTTTTCTTTTTGTGTTTCTTTGCTTCTCTCCTCTCCCATGATACAGGGCTATTCATCACCCGCATCCACCACCGAGTAGCTATGATCATGTCCTGCCAATAGCCTTGGTAGCCATTGCACTCCTTCACCACAATCCCTCTGGCCATCTCCTCGGCAACGCTAACATCCTATTCATCATTTAGGATCTAGAGAGCAAGGCCGAGGCTGATTCTACTTTCATCTACCATAGCTCCAACCAATGGCATCAATTGCTACTACAAGAGATGCTGGAGCCTTCAGAGCCAACGAGTTTCTGATGGGGCCCCTATGTCTAACACAAGAAGGAGTTTATTCTCCCAAAGATAGATAGTGACCACATTGTCTCCCTCTTTGAGGGCAACTCCAATCTCTTCTAGATTGATTGCCTCAGGAAGCACACGGCATGAACATCCTCATCTACGTGGTCAACCACCTTGAATGCACCATTGTTAGCATCAGCTACATCTCCACTAGTGATATCAATGCCTTACCCTCTCCACCTACCTAATGTCACCCTGTCCTCTCTTGCAATCTACCATTGCCTTGCAGTCTTTGATAGCCACCTTGCTATTGGCTTCCTAAATGGTTTCTTTTTAGGTGTGATGAATTAGTCCCATATTAGATATTAGATAAATAGAGTCCAATATATATAGTGAAAAGGCTCACATCTCATTTGGTTAGGCTTTTAGAATAGTTTAATATCTAGCTCACTATATTAATCTAGTTTAACACTCTTAGACTCCCCCCCCCAATAAGTTGTATTAGAACTTCAGTTTTGAAGCTGTGTAAACTCTCTAAGACTAAAATTACCATGGTGATGATGTGACTATGTCGAGTCATAGGATGGTCTTTCTCAGAGCTAGAGATTAAGACAATGTCTATTTGTAGACAATGCATGGGTGAGTTGAAATCCAAAATGGTGACCTACGTGGGTGGGTGGGGGCAGGGGCGGGAGTGTGAATTATGTTTAATAAGAATAACTTTTTTAGTCAAAACCAATTCACAACTTGATTGTGAAAACCACAAGCCCACAAGTAATAAAATAATCACTAATGCTATAATATAAATAGACAAGAGAAGAGTGCACCATGATATAATATGATTTGGTGACCAACTACTCCTACTCCATAGCCCTTGCCTCACTCTTGAGGACTTCAATCACTCCACTAGTGATGTTACTTCGTTAGAGTGAAGCCATGTCCGCACAAATAATCTTACTCCAATCAGCAAGATCTACTCCACACCAGAGCCTTTGTATCTCACACACCAAACAACTTTGGAGTGTTTATAAATGAAAAAAGATAAAAGATGATATAATTAAAGTTCACTACAAGATCTCTCAAGATGGGCAAAAGGGCTAGAAGATTTGCAAGTGAATTCCAAGGTTAGAGCTCTTGTAAGGCTAGAGGGCTTGGAAAATCTTGTTCTTTTTTCACAGAGATACTCAAGGATATAAAAAGTCCTCTAATGAATTAGTCTCAAACCATTAAATACATTTTTGAGAGTACTAGCTATTAAGCTACACTCTAACGAGTTTGGGCATCCAAATTATAAAGGTTCGGGTGTCTGAAGGATCCCAACAATCAAAATTAAACTAGCTATTATAAATAATGTCACAAGTTCGGATGCCCACTCATCATGTTCAGATGCCCAAACTCTATAGTGTTGGGCGTCTGACAAAGATGCTTGGCATTTGAACTCTAAATATGAAAATCTGAAAGTTAAAGTTTCTATATCTTCAAGCATCTGTTCCTTAGGTTCAAGAATTCAAGGTTGTTAGTAATTCCATAGTTATTTCTACTAGAGTCGGGCATCTGAACTTTGAAGTTCAGGTGCCCAAAGTTAACAAAAAAGCCTGCTGGTTCACTACAATTTTAGTCCCTTAGTTGACATCTTCTCATAACTTATCTTGGATAAAATACTAGGCCGATGAAGGCATTCCAAGATGGGTTTGAGTGTTAGTTAGAGCTCTAAACTAAGAATTTAAATGTAAATCTTTGACTCAAACAAATAAATAAAATGTCTAAATCAATTGATATTATGCTCCCTCGTACTCTAATATTTCTCCCTCTATTAAAAAAGATTCTCATAGTGTCATATTTTCTCCGCCTTTTGTCATCAATAAAAAGGGCACAAGTGAATAAAAGAATTAACCAAGTGAGTTATAAAACACCCATGAAATATCACAACATCATCAAAACAATAAATGACCACTCCTCCTTCCTATAATACTAGTGGCATGATACTCACTCAATGCGTATAAAGTATGAAATATCATGTGTTGAACATTGCATTGAAGGGAAGTTAAAAAAGTTGGAAGAGATTGCATTACCTTATGTAATTAAAATACCCTTTGGAGCATAGGGATGTCATCCAATTCAATTCTCTCTCTACACTCTATAAAGCAAATATGTCTATATATGCAAAGAGGGTTAGTGGCATAGTGCATTATCATAAATAGATGTTATCAAAGATTGCAACATAAATTGAGCACACAAAGAAAAATCCAAAAGAAAATGAAAAACCCAACTTTAGCTAACTAAGCCAGAGGATGATTAAAGGATAAAACTTTTGAAAACAAGAGTCATCCCTAAATAAAAATAGCTTAAGTAGAGGAGAATATTGGAAGCCAAACTTGTTTGGATTCCACTTGTTTAGGAACCATGCTCTTTGGTATCCAAATTTACTTAAGAGTAGTATGCTTCTTGATTGGAAAAAAAAGTAGAGATATGTCCATGAAGGCTACAATAATGACATTTCAATTTTGAAAATTTGCATTTGAAGCCCTTAGAAAAGTAAATTTTGTTACCTTGGATTTTGAAGAAGAGATAAAACTAAGTCCGGATTTATTCAAAATATTTCATTGGTTTTTCAAAATATTATTTAAAGTATCATTTCCATGAAAAAATTTTCAAGAGCCTTTTTCAAATCCAAGTTTTCTTTTTGAAGTTTATTTAAGTTATTTTTACAATCACAAGAGATATTCAAATATTTTTAAGGCAATATTTTTCTTTTGAAATATCTCAATGTCCATTTTACACTTACAAGAGGTTTTAGAGGACTTCAAAGAATTAAACTCATTCTCAAGTGAAATGATTTTTTTTAAGGTAGCATGCTTGAGAAGTTTTTCATGCCTAGAGTAAAGATCTTCAAAAACTTCTTGTAGTTCTTCAAAAGATAAATCACATAACTCATCTTCTTTGCTTTCCTAATCATTTTTTGTGAGGTAGAGGTTGAGGTTACGACTTTTGGAGTCATCATCTATGTTTTCCCATAAATACTTTTCCTTTCTTTTCTTGTTTTTCTTCTTCTCCTATTGAGCTTGAGAGGATGATCCTTTGGCTTATACTTTCTTATTCTTTGAGTACTTCTTCTTCACCTTCTTCTCATCTTTATCATCATCCATTCCCAATTCTTTGAGCCCCATCTCATTGGTTAATAATGAACAAATGAGTTTTTCAAGTGAGAGTGTCTTAAGGTCCTTTGTTTCTTTAATAGCCATCACTTTGAGCTCTCATAAGCTTGGCAAAGGCCTAATAATCTTTCACACAATTTCTTTATTAGTGTAACATTTTCTTAACAAATGTAGGCCATTCAAAGTCTCCATAAAATGTGAAAGCATATCCAATATGGATTCAAAATAGTATATTTTGAAAGACTCAAATTGATTTATAAGCATAGAAATTTTTAAAGTTTTCACCTTATCAACCCCTTCATGAGTATGTAATAAGCAATTCCAAATATTATGAGTAGTTTCAAAATATGAAATCCTTTTAAAATTAATTTCATTTAAAGCATAATGCAATATGTTTATTGCTTCGGCATTAGTGGAATCTAACTTCTTCTCTTTAGTATTCTACTCTTAAGATGGTTTGGGGATCTTCACACCATCAATCATCTTGATGGATGGAGAGTACCCATTTTCTATCACATGCCAAAGATCAAAATGAATGCTATAAATAAAAATTTAAAATAAAATTTCCAAGCAATAAACTTATTTCCATCAAAATATTGAGGATAAAAAATAGATTAACCCTATCAAAAATAAGGAGAGATATCAAAAGTTAACATAATAAAATTTGATCAATAACTCAAGGTTGTTAACCCACAAAATTGAGCACCAAGCTCTAATACCAATTGAAACCCAAAATGGCAACCTAAGAGGAGGGAGACGGGGTGAATTAGGTCTAATAAGAATAATGAGAGCTTTTTCAATCAAAACCAATTCACAATTTGATTGTGAAAATTGCAAGCCCACAAGCAATAAAATAATCATGAATGCTATAATGTAAATAGACAAGTGAAGAATGCACCATAATATAATGTGATTTAGAGACCAACCACTCCAGCTCCATGGCCCTTGCCTTGTGCGAATGTTGATCACTTCACTAGTGATGTCATTTGGTTAGGGTGAAATCATGCCTATACAAATGATCTTGCTCCAACTAACAAGATCTGCTCCATACTAGAGCCTTTGTGCACTCCAAACAACCTTGGAGTGTTTACTAGTGGAAAAATATAAAAGATGATATAATTGAAGCTCACTACAAGATCTCTCAATATGGGCACAAGGGCTAGAAGATTTGTAAGTGGATTCTAAGGTTAGAGCTCTTATAAGGCTAGAGGGCTTGGAAA
This sequence comes from Trichopus zeylanicus subsp. travancoricus, assembly GCA_005019695.1. Classification (NCBI taxonomy): domain Eukaryota; kingdom Viridiplantae; phylum Streptophyta; class Magnoliopsida; order Dioscoreales; family Dioscoreaceae; genus Trichopus; species Trichopus zeylanicus. The sequence continues at coordinate 1,454,611 of RXID01014245.1, forward strand.
AACTTGTCTGTTTTTCATAGAGATACACAAGGATATAAAAAGTCTTTTAATGAACAAGTCCCAAGTCCTTAAATACATAGTGGTGAAAGTACTATCCATTAAGTTATGCTTTGTTGAGTTCAGGTGTCTAAACTATAAAGGTTTGGGTGTTTGAAGCATCCCAACAGTCAAATTGAACTAGCCATTATAAATGATATCATAGATTCAGATGCCCACTCGTTAGGTTCAAACACCCAAACTATACAATGTTGAGCATCTAACAGAAACAACAGGTATTCAAACTCTAAACATAAAAACTCTAGAGGTAAGAAGTTGTCAGCAATTTTAGAGTTAACAAAAAAGTTGGGCGTCCAAAGTTATTTTTGCTAAAGTCGGGTGTCCACAATTAACAGAAAAGCCTACTAGTTCATTGTAAATTTAGTTCCCTCATTTGAATCTTCTCATAACTTATCTTGGATAAAATGCTAGGCTGGTGAAGGCATTCTAAGATGAGTTTGAGTGTTAGTTAGAGCTCTAAACTAAGAATTCAAATGCAAATCTTTGACCTAAGCAATAAATAAAAAGTCTAAACCTATTGATATAACTTGATGATCCCTTGAGCCTTCTTCAAGCCACCTTTAATTCTTCAAGCTTTATCCATTGATCCACCATCATGCCTCATCTTCAATATTGTCTTCATGTCCATTTACACTTGAGGCATCCGGATGGGCTTGGTCTTCATTTTATACTCAACTTGGCTATGAGCTACACATGCTCAAGATGTGATCAAATATAAAGTTTGTTCATCATTAAAACTACAAAGGGCAATATGAGTCACATGGTGGTGCACACTAGTTTGTTTGTTGATGATGTGATTGAATCACATGTTGGCCTTAGGCTCGAATTGGAGCAGTGGGGAAGCCCTTTTGTAGGAGGTGTGGGGCTAGATTGACATCATGTTGAGTGTAATTAATCAAGTACTAGTGTTAGACTCAAATATTGAGTCAAGTGGAGATCATGTAGATAGTAGTAAATCTTTGGATGCTAGCGCTCAAGGGGGAGATTGTTGGCTAGCATTAGAAAGTTCTCCAATAGCACTAATTGGAATTGGTCTCGCAGAGAGTTATTGATTAAAAGTGCTAAAATTGATATGGTTAAATTACATTAGAAGAGAAAGATTATTATAGTATCAGGTGTGACAGATTAGTCCCATATTAGATATTAGATAAATAGAGTCTAATATATATAGTGAAAAGGCTCATATCTCATTAGCTTAAGTTTTTGGGATAGTTCGATATCTGACTTACTATATAGATCCAGTTTGACATTCTTGGACTCCCCCACGCCCCAATAGTTCTTGACCATTTCACCTTACACCATGACTAGGAGCTGGATCCGACTAGACATGGCTAGATTCTACCATGGGTTTGAAGAAGAACAAGGAGAAGAGGATGGTTCCCAGCCATCTCGCCTTTCGTCACCACAAGGGGCTAGATTGGGCCATGGTCTTAAGGAAGAACAAGCCTAGTTTGGCCTTGGGAAGAGGTTTTCTTGAGTTATGGTGGAGAAGAAGAAGTGAAAAGGAAGAAGAAGAAAGAAGTTTGGGGAGAAAGGGGTTAAGTAAAAGAAAGACTAAAAGAAAGAGGTTTGGTATTCTCTGGTGGAAAGAAGGAGAAAAGGTATTAAAAAAATAAAAAAATTGTTTGTTTAAAAAAAATGAAAAGTATAAAAAAATGAAAAAAAAATTTTAGAAAAGATGTTGTGACCAATAAAGGGGGTTGTTGTAAAACAAAAAAGAAAATTTTTTTTCCTACTTCGATCCATCTCCACCAACCTAGGGTCAACCTGCAAGCTCATTCAAAAATTAAACCAACCTAATGCTAGCCTACAGGCTTGATTGAAAGTCAATTCAGCTTAGGGTCGGCCCACGAGCAAGCTCGAAAGTCAAATTGACTTAAGACCAGCTTGCGAACTTATCTAAAAGTCAAATCAACTCAAGGTCAATCTGCAGGCTTACTAAAAAAGATATTTTGATCAATGGACAGCTTGAGGGCTCTCATCAATTAATTAAATCAATTAAAATAATTGACTTGATTAGATTAAAAGAAAGCCAATTTGGCCAAATTTGGTAACTAATTAAGCTAAACAAATTTGATTCGAATGGACCATCAAATGCACTTAAATTAATCAAATAAATGGTCTAAAATTCAACTTGAAATTGATTCAAATCCAATTAGATCAATCCAAATCAAATCGGATCTAATTGATTGAAACCCAACCTCAATCGGGTTTAAATTTGGTCAACCCAAATCAAATCAAGTTCAAATCCAACCCCAATTACGTTCAAATCGAGTCAATCCAAATCACATAAAATTCAAACTAATCCTAACTAGGTTTGAATTAGGTCAATCTAAATCAGATTGGAACAAACCCAATCCTAATCAGGTTCAAAGTGAATCAACCCGAATCAAATTGGATCATACTCAATCCCAATCGTGTTCAAATCTGGTCAACCTAAATCAAATCAATTTTAATTCAAACCTAATCTTATTAAAATTAGTTCAACCCATATCACATCCATTTAGACTTAAACACTAATTAAGTTCAAATTGAGTTAACTACAATTATGTTAAAGTCAAACCTAACCCTAATTGGGTCAAATCTAGTTTGAATCAAACCCTAATTAGGTCAAATCGAGTTCATATTGAACCCTAATTGAATCAAATTAAGTTCAAATTGAACCTTAATTGGGTCAAACCAAGTTTAAACCAACTCTGATCAAGTTAAACTAAGTTTTGAAACCCTAATTAGGTCAAACTAATTTAAACCAACTCTGATCAGGTTAAACTAAGTTTTGAAACCCTAATTAGGTCAAACTAAGTTTAATCCTAATCGTAATTGCATTACATCAAGTTTGAACCAAATTCTAATTGGGTTAAACCAAGTTTGAACCAAATTATGGTCCAAACCAATCCCTAATTGGGTTAAACCAAGTTCAAATCAACCTTGAATTAGGTCAAACCTGAACTAGAATCATGTTGAACCTAAACCAAAACTAGAATTAGGTCAAACTAGAACCAGAACCCAATTGAACCTAAACTAGCACCATGCTAAATGTAAACTAGAACCAAGTTAAAATTAAACTAGAATCAAGTTGAACCTAAACTCAAATCCATTAAGGTTCAAACCCAAACTCAATGAGGGTCCAACATGGTTCAAACTCAAATCCAATAAGGAATCAAACCCAAACCCAATGAGGCTCCCGCGGGTCGAATCTAATAAGAACCTAATTGAGGTAGGATCTAAGATCCATTAAGGATCAAATAAGAATCCAAGCAGGGTTGGATCCAAGATCCATTAAGGATCCAATAAGAACCAAATTAGGGTTGGATCCAAGCTCTATTAAGGATCAAATAAGAACCCAATTAGGGTTGGATCCAAGATCCATTAAGGATCCAATAAGAACCCATTAAGAGTTGGATCCAAAATTCATTAAGGATCCATCAAGAAGCCAACAAGTGTTGGATCCAAGATATATTAAGGATCAAATAAGAAACTAATTAGGATCCAATAAGAATCCAATAAAAACCTAACAAAGGTCAAATCCAAGATCCATTAAGGATCCAATAAAAACCCAATTGGATCCAAGGTCTATTCAGGATCCAATAAGAACCCAATAAGGATTGGATCTAGTCTAACATTAAGCAAAGCCTTGGTCCATATAGGCCAAAAAGCCCTAGTCCATCCAAGCCACTAAACCCTTACTCTTCTTTTGAAAAAAGACCTATTTTGTTTAGGCCATGAGGTCCTAGCTTTGCTTAGACTAAATGCCTTGGTCTATACAAACACTAGCCCTAGCTTTGCCTTGGTCAAAAGCCTTGGTCTATTTAAGACATTGAGCCCTAGATCTTCCTAAGACAAAAGCCTTGGTATGTCCAAGATACTAATCCCTAGCTCTGCCTATGCCAAAATCCTTGGTCCATCCATGTCACTAAGCCCTAATGCAACCTAAATCTAATGAAATGGGGCTAAAAATTGCTCTAACCTTCTCTAGATGGAGATTTTTGAAAACATGCCCTATGTGGAGTGAATTCAGTGTCATTTTTGCTATGATTTATTCTTTGTCATGGTTGAGGTGTGGTTATGTGGGATTGGTGATGGGGCTTATGCATGGTAAGATACTAAGCTAGTGACTTGGGTCTATGAATGAGGTTGCCAATATGGATTTGTTGGTGGTGGCATGCAAACTTGATGAGTCTATTGCATGGTGAAAAACAAATTGTTTGGCGGACTGTAGGTGCATCATTTGTGTGATCGATCATGATCCATTAGCTCAAACTTTTGAAATTTTTTTATACGCCAGCCTCTTGACATATTTTTTTGGTCATACACCAACTAGTGGGCATTTGTTTTTTGCACACCAAGTAGCTGGCATGGATTTCACTTTGTATTACATCCTCTTTTGTGTGGTCTACTTCGTATGCCAACTTCTTTGCCTCTCCTTACCAAATTTTGACTCAGTTTTACTAATCCCAGTTTGACTCCTTCTCTTAGACATCGACTCTCAAATTGTATATAGCTTGTTTGTATCCAACATGCCTTCAGCCTCTTCTCTTTCAGTCTATGCCTATTCTTCAACAATAAATGTGAACCTCTTCTCAAATTTTGTGTTTACTTATGAAAATTAGCTGAGCCATATTACTAATCGTCTAGCTGATGATATGGTAATTTTCTCTCCTTTCCTTTTCTTCCTTTTCCCTTCCCTTGCTTTGATTGTGGTTGATGTTGCAGTAGGTTGGTCCTCGAATTCCTAGTGCCTATCATTTTGAACATTCTTACTAAGTTTGAGAGTTCATGAATCACTTTCCCATATTTTGTGATTTTCCTATCCTTTATATAAATTTCCTATGATTTGAAGAGCTCTATTGTAAGCTATTCAATTGGTCTCTTCTTGGTGCCATAATAGAGAGATGGAACCATGCCACTCATACCTTTTTCTTTTCTCATGATGAGATGGTCCTAGCTCTAGAAGAAGTGAGCTACCTTCTAGGAACTTTGCCATTCTAGATGAGAGCAACATCACTTTTGAATTGAGCATCATTGTTCTTATGAGCCATCTCATACATGCTAAGCAAATCTCTTTGCTTTATGCTAAGGAGTTAGCCAAATTTATCCTTCATGAAGTGTGGATGAGGAGTTGCCTCTTTCTTAGTGTAGATTCTAAATGTCAACACCATTATAGGATGCTCAGTGTCGTGCTAGTCATTTGTGTATTATACCATTATGGGAGTGGTACTATTGACGCTTTACAGGCAAACATGATTGTTGACTCTTAATTCTTCTTCAATCATTCTCTCATCATGCTTCTTTTGGCTTATCAAATTGAAGGGTTGGATTTAGCTACTTATGATGGGGATTTCTAGGGGAGTGCTTTGTTCCTTAGCTTTGGCTTGACATTATTTCCTTATAGCTCGAGGAGCCTTTGCCAAACATAGTCGGGAGTGGCGAAGGACTTTTTTGACCACCTTTTGAGGCTTAAGTCAATTTCACTTCTACCTCAGTCACCCCTCCCTTGAATTTTAAGAGTTTCCAGAATAAGCTGGTTCTTAAAGGGAGCTAATATTTTACATCATATCTAATCCATAGATATGTATGAATGGTAGGCCCTGTGGTGGTAGCCTCTACTTATTTATCTATTGTACTTTGAACGGAGACTCATCTTCATGTTTGCATATGACTATTTCTGTGTTCTTACAGTGAATACAGTATGGTGTCTAGGGGAAAAGAAATCCTGCCTTACATTTTGAGCTTGCACTCTAAAGGTTGGCTCAAAGTTTTGAGTTTGATGGATGGGAATGAGGCTTCCAATGCCACTTTATTTCATCACTGATATCTCTTACATTGCTTGTCTTTTATAGGTCATGCCCCTTGAGCGAGAGAGAAGCCTACTAAATATTCTAATTTTAGGGAAAGTATCTTTTTAAATATATGGTATTCCAAGGGTCACAGAGTACCTTATTGATAGAGTTGGCCAATTGATATGCATTATCAAGGTAAGTATTAGTAACTACGTGTGGTCCCTCCCAATTGAGTTTCAACTTTCCTTTATCTTTCAATAGAGCGATATGCTTTAAGACCAAGTCTCCTATTTTGAAATTACCTTCTTATGGTAGGAGTTTAATAGCCATCATTGATATGTTTGTACATGGTTGGTTGTGTTCAGTCATCTTTCATTGAGAAGCTCAAGCTAGCTAAAAAGGGAGACCTACATCTTGGTTAGACCTAAACTATTTTGCATTACAACTCTAAGTGATGGGACCTAAATCTCATATGGTACTATGACTTCCATGCCATATGTTTGTGCATATGGGATTTGTCTCGTGAGGGTGCATATGGAGGTATGATAGACCCACAAACCTTCATCTAATTTGTCTATCCAATCTGATATTCTATTAGTGTCTACCATTTTTTTAACAATTTTGGTCAGCATCTTGTTAGTGGCTTCAGCTTGGCCATTACCTTGGGGATAGTAAGGGATGAGTGATGGACTTCAAAGGAGAAATGCTTACATAGATCCTGCATTCACTGTGATAGGAAATATGGCCTATCATCTATGATGATCACCTTTGGAACATCTAACCACACCAAGATGTTATGCTAATGAATTTGACCATGCTTACTACTTTAAGTTCTTGGAAACTTGCAACTTCAACCCATTTAGTGAAGTATTCAATTGCAATTAGGATGAGCCCCTTCCTTCCACTGGTGGCAATTTTTGATAGTGGCTCAATCACATACATGGCCCACATTGAGAATGGCTAGGAGGTTGTCATTGAGTAAAGGGAAGATAATGGAGCATGGATCCTGTCAACGTAAATTTGATATTCCTGTTACTCCTTGACAAAGTCATCTTAGTCCTTCTCTATCCTGGGCCAATAGTAGCCCATTCTGATAATTTTTTGATGAGAATTTGGGCATTTATATGTCCTACACAAACCCCCATGTGTGCTTCTTTCAAAACTTAGGTAAACTCTTTCTCATCTAAGGAGCGTAATAGGACTTCATCAAATGAGCACTTGCATAGGGCATCACCTAAGATTACTTATAAGTCATTATTTTGTGGATTGCCTCGTGATAATTTTTGGTTGCATATTCTGGGAGTGTCCCTTTCTTTAGGAAGTTTTTAATGTCGCAGAACCATGGGTTTCCATCATCATAGGTATTTACCATTTCAATGGGGAGAATGCAAGTTAACTTCTTGGGATTTCTTCTCCTTCTCGATCTTTGAATCAGAGGATCACTGGATGCCAACACTATTTGTGAGTCTTTCTAGAGGAGGATTATGTCTATTTTGATGTTGCGGGGGTTGTGGAATGTTGATCCAAATGAAGCCAGAGCATTTGCTAGTACATTGCTATTTCTCATGACATGGGTAATGGTGACCTCCTTGAACTATTTAGCCAAGAAGAGGGATAAATTGCGCTGAGGATTTGGAGTCCTCGGTTCAACATTAGCTCAAAATTTATTGAATTATGAGATTTGACTCTCCCATGATCTTAAGGTATTTATCACTTAAAGTAAGAGCCAAATGCATTTAGGTGATGAGTGCTTTGTATTCCATGTGATTGTTGGTATAAGAGAAGCTGAGGTGGTATGCTCAAGGCATGGGGAGTGAGTAGGACGATCCCTATTCTACCACTTGCATGGTTCTAAGCTCCATCAAACTATAGAGCCCAAGTTCAAGGATGACTTGTCTCTATGCATAACAAATTGACTTGTCAGGGAATAGTTCTTGGGTTAAGCCTATATCCAATAGGGGGAAATCAACCGATTGATTAGCTATAGCTTGCGCCTTGATTTCTTTTTGGGTGGTCAAATCAAGGTTGAACTCAATTATAAGTATTTGCCATTTTGCGATTGGTCCTGATTGTGTTGGCTTTTCAAACATAAATTTATTGGATCCATATAGGTTGGAATAAGGACTTTATGGGTCATGAAGTAATGCCCTGCTTTTGGGTGGTCCAAATGATGGCTATATTTGGGTAGGTTTTAGCTAAAACTAAATTTGATCAAAATTTATCTGCAATAGAAACTTGAATGACACTAGATTATGACCCAAATATGGGCTCCAATTATATCTAAATTATGGTCAAATTTTGTGAAAAATTGAGCTCAATTTAGACTTGAATTGTTGAAAATTTTGGGTTCAAACTCAATTAAATTTAAATAGGCTAAATAAGCCAAAGTTCATTTAAAATATTGGCAAAATTGTAAAGTAATCAAACTTTTATAAATAGGTCTCTGGACCAAATAAATCTTTACAAATAGGTCCCTAATCATATTTTTCTTATAAATAGATCCACAAGATAAAAATTTTTATGAAAAGCTTCATAAAATTATTCAAATTATATATTGGTCCTCACAAAATCTTGGATTTATGAATAAATCCCTCAAAGATTGATAATTACAAATTAATCTTTATAAAATTTAGGATTTACAAATAAACCATTCAAAAATTTATATTCACAAATAAATTTTAAAATTTTTATCTTTCCAAATAAATTCTCTAAATTACAAGTTTAACATTTACAAAATTATAAAAAGGCCCTTGAAGATTTTTATTTATAAATAATTACGAATTTCTATTATTTTACAAATAAAATCATACAAAAAAGACCTTAGAAATTTTAAAATCTTACGAATAGATCCTTATAGCCAATTTTATGAAGTCCATGAATTCTTCAAATTACAACTTAGTTCTGAAATAAAAATTTTACAAAATACCCCCTAAAATTTGTCATATTGTAAATCAATGCAATATTTTAATCTCAACCAAAATTCATCATTCAAAAAGTTATCTATACAAATCAAATATCTCATCCACATCCAAACAAATGAATCACAACATATTCTGATTTTAAATTAAAAAACCCAATATTATCTTCTACAATTCAAAGTTTGAATCATGATTTATCCAAAATTATCACCTCAATGATGCTATAAAAGTCTCAAAATCTTGCAAAAATAGGAAAGAAAAGAAGGTCATCAAGAAATCATCCAAAGAAGGAAGACAAGCAATGGGGACAAAATATTCAAACATTAAAAGAGTTAGAAATCAAGCATAGCTTTCTTTTCTTTTCCCTCTCTTCTACTTTCCTTTGTGTGCCCTTCTCTTATGCCCACAGGGTCATCCACTTGCTGCTTCTCCCTTCTGCTATGTTATAATGTTAGACGTGATGAATTAATCTCACATTAGATATTGGATAGATAGAGTCCAATATATATAGTGAAAAAGGCTCGTATCCCATGAGCTTAAACTTTTGGGATGGTTTGTTGTCCAACTCACTATATTGATCTGATTCGACATTCTTTTGCCTCACCTAATAAGTGGTATCAGAACTTCAGTTTCGAAACTGTACAAACTCTTATGACCGAAATTACCTTGATGATGCGACTGAATTGAGTCGCATGTTAGTCTCTCTTACAAAAAATTTAAAATTGAGACAAAAACCCGTTAGTATGGGTCACATGGTGAAAGTGGTCGAGTAAAAGAGTTCTTGATTAAGAGTGCTAAAATTGATGTGATCAAATCACACCTGAATGGAGAGATTATTATAATATCAAGTGTGATGAATTAGTCCCACATCGAATATTGTATAGATAGGATCCAATATATATAGTGAAAAAGGCTCATATCCCATAAGCATAGGATTTTAGGATATTTTGATGTCTGGCCCGCTATATTATTCCAATTTGACACTCTTTTGACTCTCCCAACAAGTAGTATCAGAGCTACTATACTAAGCTTTTGGGATGATTTGGTGTCTGACCCACTATATTATTCCTATTCGACACTCTTTTGACTCCCCCAATAAATGATATCAAAGCTTCAGGTTTGAAGCTGTGCAAACTCTTAAGACTGAAATTACCGTGATGGTGTGACTAAATTGAGTCGCATGTTAGTTTCTCTTAAAAAAATCAAAAGAATGAGATAAAAATCCATTGGTATGGGTTACACGGTGAAACTGATTGAGTAAAAGAGTTCTTGATTAAGAATGTTAAAATTGATGTGGTCAAATCACACCTGAAGGGGGATATTGTTATAATATCAGGCATGATAAATTAGTCTCACATCATATATTGAATAAATAGAGTCCAATATATATAGTGACAAAGACCCATATCCCATGAGCTTAAGCTTTTGGGATGATTTGGTGCTCGACCCACTATATTATTCTAGTTTGACACTCTTTCGACTCCCCCAACACTACTATACATGTCATCGTCAGATGCACCACTAGATGCTTTTTTTTTTCAATTTGCACTAATACTTTTCCACTGTCTCTAGCAGCTCTACCTACCCATCACTGCCTTTTCCTCGAAGCTCCCATTATAGCCTTCTACACCGGCTCCTTCTACTATAATAGGAAGCTCCATCACTGCCTTGCTGGCTTGTTGTAGTACCCCCCATGCTCCAGTGATCAGCTAACACAAACTCTACTCAACCAAAATGTTGCCATACCTCGTTGGAGCTCCTACTCCTACAACATTGCCACTACCTCCAAGCTACCCTTGAAGAGCAGCTCTGCTGCCTTCTCCCTCATCTCCATCCAGTCCATCAATGGCAACGTGACCACTAACACAGCCTCCTTTATTGTCCTTCTTGATGTCCTCAAGGTCGTAGTCCATCCATGCATGCCACCCTCTCCCGCTAGCATTGCCACATCAACACCACCCCTCACTAGTCATTGCTCTTGCCAATGCCACCATGTTGCCATGGTCTTGCCACCATTGCTCACCATTAATAGGATCTAGATCCAGCTAGTTTTGACCAAATTCAGTCACCAAGTGGAGGAAGAGAAAGAAGGGGACATGGCTATACTTGAGAAGATGAAATCATGGAAAAATAGTGACAGGGAAGAAGGGAGAAGGAGAAAATGGATTAGGGGAACCAAAACATCAAAAAAAAAAATTTTAAAAAGATAAAGAAAGGAAGTTGTACTTTGCAGGGAAGAGAAAAGGGCGCTTGTCATGTGGGTTTATAGCAAAAATAAATAAATAAATAAATAATGTATCAGCTACTGCAACCTTAGGGGAAAGAGAAGAATTTGTAAAAAAATTATTATAGCATAGAAAGAGAAAAAAGAAAAAAAGAATTCTTTTTTATTTTATTTATCACTATCTTGATTTGTATGTTGTCTACACCAATTATCAAAACAAGCCTAAAAAAACGAGATAGCCTTTCTTTCGCACATAAGAGATTCTTTTAAAAATTTGACTACTTTTTTCTCAAACCTAAGAGATTCCTTCCAAAATCTTACTGCCTCATTTTTCCCTAATAGATTTCTTTAGAAATCTGATCATCTCACTTTTTCCTAAGGGATAAGAACCTGACCACCTCATTCCAGCCTCAAAATTTCTTTAAAAATCTAATCATCTCATTCTGGCTTAAGAAATGCCTTCATAAATGGGACCATCTCATTTTGGCATAATTGAATCTTTTAGAAACTCGACTATTTTATTTTGGCCTAGGTGATTCTTTTGAAAATTTGACCACCTCACTTTTGTCTAAGAGATTCCTTCAAAAATCCAACCATCTAATTCTAGCCTAATCCTTTAGAAACCTAATCACATTATTCTGGCCTAAGAGATTTCTTGGAAATTTGACCATCTTATTTTGGCCTGTGGGATTCCTTTAGGAACCCAACACTTCATTTTCAAGCCTAAGAGAATTTTTTGAGAACCCAAGAGCCACATTTCTGGCCTAAAGGATTTCACCAAAAAACCAAATGCCATATTTATGACCTAAGGGATTTCTTCATAAACCTAAATGCCATACTTCTAATTTAAGGAATTCCTTCGGATACCCAATTATCGTAATCTTAGCCTAAGAGATTCCTTCACGAACTTAGCTAAAAATTAGACAAATCAAATTAAATTGATTAAAACCAAAATCAAGACTAACCCAAAACAAAATATAAATTTGGTCTGAACCTGAATCAAAATCAAAATTAGGTCTAAACCTAAACAAAAATTAAAATCAAGTCAAAAACTAAACCAAAACCAAAATCAAGTCTAAACCTAAAGCAAAATGAAAATCTAAACCTGAACCAAACCAAAATCATGTCCAAACTTGAAGCAAAGCAAAAATTAGGTCTAAACCTGAACCAAGACTAAAATTAGAACTAGGTCAAACCTAGACCAGAACTAGGTTGAATATGAACCAAAATCAGCTCAAACCTAAACCAGAATGAGGTCAAACCTAAACTGAAACTTAGTTGAACCTGAACTAGAACTTGGTTGAACCTAAAGAAGAACTAGGTCAAAATTAAATTAGAACTAGGTTAAAATTAAACTCAAATCCAATAAGAATCCAACATGGTCCAAACCCAAACTCAATAAGGATCCAACATGGTATGAACCTAAACCCAATAAGGGTCCAACATGGGTTGAACCCAAAACTGAGAATTGGAACCCCCAACCAACTACCCTTCATCTTGTAGAGAATTACTGATCTCACTAAACAAAGCATGGAAAGTGTTAGTAGCATGGCTCTATATCCTAAAATATTCACGTGTATGAGCTGGTCCATGAATTTGTACACAACATCATCAAACCAAGCCAAGTATCATCACAAATCTGGCACAATCCTTGCAAAGGGAAAAGGATTTCCAAAGTAGATGAAAGACCACTTAAAATTTGAAACTCTAGTTGTTCTCACTTCTTGGGTTTTCGTATTAGCTCCAATTTGAGTGATTCACAGCTGCCTGCAACAATTAATTTTCCATCCTTTGAGAAGTTTGCGGATCAATGAGAATTATCAATGCTTACTCATTTCTTGTGTTGTTTTGGGTGAAAGCCAATGATAGTATCAACATCAAGCCCAACAACTAGGAGAAAACAAGGAAGAACCATGCTATCTTTCTTTCCAAGTCAAAGATGCTAGGTGGCAAAAGGTTCCATGGGTCTACAAAGAAATGGGGTAACAATAAAAATTTTAATAATGAACAAACTTTGTATTTGATTAATTCTTGAGCATTGTGTAGCTAGTAATCAAGCTGTGCCTAGAATGAAGTTCAAGCCTATATAGAAGTCTCAAGTTTGGATGGACATAAAGATAATATTAAACATCAGGCGTGATAATGGATCAATGGATGGGACTTGAAGAATTGAAGATGGTTTGAAGGAGGCTCAAGAGGCTAAGTCAACTCAATATGTTTAGAATTTTTATTGATTGTTTAAGTCAAAGATTTATTATTTGAATTCTTAGCTTAGAGCTTTGGCTAACACTCAAACTTATCTTGGAATGCCTTCACAAGCTCATCATTTTGTCCAATATTAGTTTTGAGAAGATGTCAAAATTGGGAACTGAAGTTGTAGTAAACCAATAAAATTTTCTATGAACTTTGGACTATTAAACCCTAATGTTTGAACATCTAAATCTAGCAAAAATACCCCTAAAATTACTGACAACTTCAGACATCCAAAAATCAAAGGTTGTAAACTTTAGGATTCTTAGATTCTTGAAATTGGACATTTGGTATAGGCATCGATCACCCAAACTAGGCTAGTTTTGACATTTGAACCTGTGACATTAGTATAAAAGCTAGTTAATTTTGACTATTGGGATTCTTCAGTCACTTAAACCTTTATGGTCCGAATGCCCAAACTCGATAGAGCATTGTTTAATGGCTAGTGCTCTCACTAACGGGTATTTAAGGGCTTGGGACTTGTTCATTAAAGAAGTTTTTTTTGCACATTCTTGAGTAATCTATTTGAGAAAACAGGTTCTCAATTGTCCACTATCCCCCAAGAGCTCTAGGCTTTGTTCTTCAACTTTCAAATCTTTAAATCCTTTGTTCTCCCTTGAGTGATTTTGTTGTGAGGCAAAATAGGATATCCTTTTTTTATCTTTCTTGATTATAAATATTTCTAAGGTGTTAGCAGTGTGTGAGAGAAAAATCTCCGATGTAGAAGTTGACTCTTGTCAGTTAGAGCAAGAGTTTTATAGATGTGGCTTTACCTAAAGGAAGCGATACTCACAGATTATGAATTGGTGTAAGGGCTTAGCTTCACCTTAAGAAGCAACGATTTTGGTAGAGAGTCCAAGTCCTCAAGACCGAGACAAGGGCCAAGGAGTAGGCATGGTTGGTCACTAAACCATATGAAAAAAACATGAAATTATTGATTGAGGACTTATGCCTTTACAATTGGATTGTGAATTTGGTTTCAATCTCAAAAAGTATGTATTGTATTACAAAAACAAATTCACTGCCCCCCCCCCCCCCCCCACCCCCCCCCCCCCCCAAAACCCAAAACTCACTCTTAGGTTGCCACTCTAGGTTTCAAGATTCCCCATCATGTGTCTTAAGTATCCACTATCGATGAAACATTTTTCACTCTTCTTCTTGGAATGGAGGCATAACTAACAACAATCAAGAGCATTGGGATGGAACCCACTTAAGTATGGGTCAATAAGATTAGAGAGTAAAATAGGAAAATAGTGAATTAAGAATGCAATGAAAGATAAACTAATAAATAGAGTAAACCTACCTTTTGGATTAGCTAGAAAATGGTCATTAGAACGTAGCAAATATGAAGCTCATGGACCATTTCTAGCTAACTTATCCTTCTCAAGTGGAAGATACTTTAGGAACCCAAACTAGTTTTGATTGCTTGATGTTTGTGATTATCCCCTTACATACCCAAATTTGTTTAAGAGAAGAATTTCTATTTATTGGGAAACTAGTGGAGACATGTCCACTTTGACAATAATATTTGCATTTTAGCTTTGAAAATTTTAAATTTGAAGCTTTTACTAAAGTGGGCTTGGTCCCTTTAGATCTAGAAGATGAGAAATAACCAAGTCCGGATTTGCTTAAGACATTCCTCTAGCTTTTCAAAATCATATTTAAAGTAGGATTACTAATGAAGAGATTTTCAAGTGTCTATTTCAAATACAAATTTTCTCTTTGAAGTTTATCAATACTAGTCTTGCAATCGCAAGAGTTTCTATATGATTTTAGATCATGATTTTCCTTTTAAAGCACTCCAAGTCCTTCTTGTGATCATAAGAACTAGTAGGTAATTTCAAATCATCAAACTTATTTTCAAGTGAAAGCAACTTATTTTTCAAAGAAGAATACTTATGAAGCAATTTTTAATGTCTAGCATATAAGTCTCCAAAAGCTTCTTCTAATTCATTGAATAATAGATCACATGCCTCATCCTCCTAGTCCATGAGGCATAAATTTGCCACTTCTTCATTGGATGAAGTCTCTCCACTATCACCCTCTAATTCATTCCATGTGGCTACCATTCCTTTCTTCTTCTTCCCCTTGAATTTCTTCAATTAGGGGGCTGAAAGGAAAATTAGCCTTTATGTGCTTGGGCTTTTTTTATTTGAAGGAAGTGGGCACATCATCATCTTCATCTATAGTGATGACCTTCTCATTCCTTATTAGTCTCCTTGGCATGTGCTTCTTTTTCAAGAACTTATTGAATTTTCTTGTGAGGAGAGCCATCTCTTCATCTCTATCTTCTTCCTTGCTTGATTCCTTAGCCTTGAGTGCTATTGTCTTCCTACTTCTCTTGGCTCTGGTCTTTTAAGGTCATCTCATGTGTAATAAGTGACCCCAAAAGGTTTTCCAATGGTAGCTTATTGAGATCCTTAGCTTCTTGTATTATGGTTATCTTCATATCCCAAGACCTAGAAAGACATCTCAAATTTTTTCTAACCATCTCATCATTAGTATATATTTTACCCAGAGATTTTAAAGTATTTATAATGTCAGTAAAATATGAAAATATCTTGATAATTGACTTATTTGGTTTCATCCAAAAGAGCACATATTGGCTAACCAATATGTTCAATTTGGGCATTCTTACTTGCTTTGTTCCCTCAAGGGTGATTTCAAGGTAATGCCAAATACCTGAGCTACGTCATAGATGCTTATATGGTTAATTTCATTTGAATCAAGAGCATAACACAAAATATTCATTTCCTTTGCATTCAAAGAATTGTTATTTTTTGTCCAAATTATTCCATTCCACTCTAGGTTTGTAAATTCTCACACCATCAATTAGTTTGGTGTTTGGAGTACATCCCTCTTCCATAATGTGCCAAAGATCATAGTTTATGGTCTTCATGAAAAATCTAATTTGAAACTCCAATAATTGAAATAAGTACAATTAAAAAGTGGAGGTCTCATTGTGGATTGCCCTTCTTGGAGAGATGGAGAAATACTAAAGTTTACCATTAAAATGGATCAAAAACTCTAGGTGGTTAAACCAAAATAAGAGAACCAAGTTTTGATGCTAATTGAAAGCCCAAAAACCACCTAAGAGGATGGGTGGGGGTGGGAATTAGGTTTTGTAAAACAAGTAGTGATTTTGCATAAATTCAAATCCTAATTCAATCCACCAAAGGAATTTCACACAATTTTCAATCAAACCATAAGTATTATAATATAAATAAAGAGAGGATTGAATCCATCATGATTTACATGTTCAAAGACCAGCTACTTCTACTCCATAGCTCTTGCCTCACTCTTGAAAACTTTAACTATCAAGTAGAGTGTGGCTTCATTGATGAAGCTAACCTCTTATACTTGATCTTGCTCTAACTGGAAAGATGCACTCCACATTGGAGCTTTAGTCTCTCAATCACTCCAAACAATCTTGGAGTGGATTACAAGCATAATGTATAGATAATGATACACTTTAGGCTTAGAATAAACTCTCTCAAGATTGAGTATAAGGGCAATGAAAATTTGCTTTGAAATTTGAAGGCTTAAAGCATTTGATGGCTAGAGAGCTAGAAGGGCTTTAATCTATTTTTCATAAAAATTTAGAAGCTGTAAAACTATTTAGAGAAGCCCATCCTAGCCTATTTATACCTTATGGGTCAAAATTAGGGGTGAAATCCTGCAACTAGCTTCATTCCAATGGTCAAAAAGCTAGTCATTTGTCATGCAAAAAACCTAAATTGGTTGACCACTTCTAGTCTACCAAAACTAGAAGATTGCTCAGATGGTCATCTAGTTCCAAACAGATCATTTAGTTTTGATAAAAAAATTAGAACTAGCAATCCTAGTTGGTCATCCAGTTCTAGTAAAAACCAGAACTGGCACTCCCAATTGGTCATCTTGTTCCTAAACTGGTTATCTAGTTCTATATAGGTTTAGAAGTTTTGAATCTTCTGTCTGATACAATTAATTATCTGCTAATACAAATGGATGCCAATCTCTATTAATAGTTTCCTACAGAACTTAACATGACAAAATGCTCTAAATAATTAATCTCAAAATAATTTTTTAACTCAACTAAAATAAAAGAAAATGTAAACCTAGTTCATGTTGAGTTTTTGAGTTATTTTGGCTATGTTCATGTCATCCTTGAATCTTCGAGTTGTTGTAGACACCTTCAAGCCACTTTCAAGCCATCCTTTGATCTATTCAAGTTATGCTCACCAATCCACTATCATACTTCCTTTTCTTTAGAGCTTTTGAACGTACCCTTTAGAGCTTTAATATACTTTGGCCAAAATAAAACTCAAATAGACATTAAATATGATTTGCTCATCATCAAAACTAGAAGAGCATCATCGGTGAATAGTATCCTCCAATCTGTTGCTTCCTCTATGACTTTAGATTTAATCTTCTCATGTTTGACATTGAAAATTGAGCTTATTACTTATTTGCTGTGGATCATGATTAGGATTTTTCCTTGGTTAGGATCAGCCAATATTTTGGCTAGCTTGACTAAGGAATTAGCTTCTACATTGATAGACTATGGAACTTTAATCATTTGAATATGCGAGATTTGGCCAATGAATTCTTGAGCCTTTTCATTATACTTCAGTAGCTTGAATTTGTGAATTTTATACTCATCTCCCACTTGATTGATAGCCAATTACAAGTCATCTAAAACATATAGGTATAATATCCTCATGTTGAGGACCATTTCTAGTTCAACAATTAGGGACTCATATCCAACTTCATTATTTGTGCATGGTTTTGAGAGAGAGTAGGAATATCTCGGAATGCCCCATTTGATACAAGTCTAATTCCTACTTTAATTTGTAGAAGCTTCAGCCTGATTCTTGGTCTAATAGATGATGCCCCATCAAAGTATAGCTTCCAGTAGAGTTCCCCTTCTTCGAGAAGAAGAATTTCTTGATTGAGGAGTTCAGAACTTAATGGAGAGTTGTCTGGCACTGGATGAGCTACGAGAAAATTGGTAAGGGCTTGCCCTTTGACCGCCTTTTGAGGAGTAAATTTGATATCATACTCCATGAGGATTAAGGCCTATTTTACCAGCCTTCTGGTGAGCATAGGTTTGGTTATCAAGTATTTTATGGGATCAACCTTTGATACTAAAATAATTTAATGAGAAAGCAAATAATGTCTAAGCTTTTTGATCGCAAATATAAGCAGTAGATAATACTTCTTAATAGGAGAGTAGTTATTCTCTACCTCCACTAGCATCCTACTCAAATAACAGAGTGTGTTTTCTTTTCCTTCCTTATTATTCTATGTGAGAAGTGCCCCCAGGGACCCTTCCATTGTAAAAGATTAAAGGTCTATTAGACATGCTTGTTGCCAAGACTAGTGGCTTTAAGAGATATTACTTAATCTCTTCAAAGATGTGTTGACATTCTTGATCCCAAATGAATGGAGTATCCTTCTTCATCAATTTGGAAAAGGGTTTGCATTTTTTTGAAGGGGTTTGAAATGAATCTCCTTATATATGCGAGATGGCCTTGGAATGACCTCAACTATTTCAAGTTGTTGAGCAATGGCATATCCAAGAAGTCTTTGATTTTAGATGGATCAATTTAAATCCCTCAATGTCTGACAATAAATCCAAGGAACTTCCCTGATGACACTCCAAAGGCATATTTCATAAGATTCATCTTAAAATTATATTTTCTAAGGTGGTTGAAAACCAATATTAGGTCTTGGATGTGCTTGTCTTTGGACTTAGTTTTGACTACCAAGTCATCCACATAGCATTTAACCAGCTAGTGTATAAGGTCATTAAAAATTCAGGTCATGGCCCTTTGATATGTGGCTTCCACATTCTTAAACCCGAAGGGCATCACTTTGTAGCAGTAGATGCCAATTGAAGTTCGAAAGGCCATATGTCTTTCATCATCAGGATTCATCTTGATTTGGTTAGACCTTGAGAAACTATCCATGAAGGATAATAGTTTGAAATTGTTTATTAATCATGATTTTCATTATTGGTAATGAAAAATCATCTTTTGGATATGCTTTGTTTAAATCCTTGTAGTTCACACAAATGCAGATTTGGTCATTTTTCTTCTTGAATAGCATAATGCAAACTATCCCTGATGAAGCTTATTTTAATTAGTTTCTTTGTTTCTTCTATCACCTTTTGTTCTAGGTGGAGTTTCATCTTTCTAAGTTCTTGTTTGATAGGTGGAAGTCTAGATTGATAGCTAGCTTGTGGACTGCGACTTCAAGATCTAGTCTAGGAATCTCCTTGTAGCTCTATGTGATACAATTAATGTATTCTTTGAGCACTACATTGAGTTGGGCTTGGCTTTCCCCTAAAAGCTATCTACTAATAAATTTTGGCCTAGGGTCTTCCTCTGAACCTAGGTTTATTTCCATCAATTCATTGACTATGGCTTGCCCCCCATCTGCAAGTTCAAGTGGAGCTTTTTTTGGTTTGAGGATCATTTCTTCACCAAGTGGTTTGTCATGTTGAATAAGGCTTGGCAAAGGTTCCTCTTTTTTATTCAAAGGCATTTTGACTGCATTATACCCCCTTTCTTTAGGTTTTGATGTAGCTTTGCCGAGAACTTCACCCTCTTATGATATATGGAGAATCGTGGTTACTTTGATGCATATTGTTTTGTGTGTCAAGAGGCACTATGGATGTTTGATGAGCCTCGATGTTTGAACAAAGGTCCAATGGTAATCAGAAGACATGTATGGATACTTGGAGTGATGTAGCATAGTCCTTTATTATTCTTATTTCCTCTTCTAGGGATCTAAGCGTGCCCTTGAGGTGGATCCCATAGATTTTTGAAGAAACAAATTTCTTCCTTTGTTTCTTAAAGTTTGCAGTCAGATTTCTTGATTATTTGATAAAGCTGGTCCAAAAAATACTTAGGTATGACTACTAGCTACAATCACCATCTTCTTCAGACCCTCAGTTTTTAAGATTTCATGTATGATTGAAACATAGGGGATTACCTTGTAAAACAATATCTCCTTTTCTCTCTTATATTGTGGGAGAATATAGATGGTTGTTAATTCTTCCACACCATTGGTGCTTAGCTTATCTAATTGCTTCACTAAGCCTTTCAAGACTTTTGTAACAAAGAGAATACTTTCTGTTTGACCTTCATTGTCATCTTCATCAGGAGAATAACCACCCAGTGGATTTGTGGGGTTTTTTCATTTGAAGAGTCTATGTCACTTCCTATATTAGGAGGGGGTGAAGATCAGATTGGCAATCTTCTTCTTCACTTAACTAATGGAAGAAGACTCTTTATTAGCATGAGATCTTTAATAATACTTTGCATCATCATAATGTTCTTTGTGAACATCAAAAGGATGTACATCTCCATTAATTTGGCATTCTTTACCATCCTCAAAGTACTTAAGGCATTAATATAGGGTTGATGGTACAACTTTATTTTTATGTAGCCATAGCCTCCCTAATAATTCTTTGTATGATGTGTCAATATCAATCACATAAAACTTAGCATCAGCCATTAATTCATCCACTTTTAGAGGTATGGTTATGGCTCCTAGAGCTCTTTCACCATTCTAATTAAACCTTTGGATGATTATGATTTCAAATGATAGATGGCATACATTCAAGGCTAGAGCTTTTAGAGTACTGAGAGTCATCAAATTGACTGAGGAGCCTAGGTCAATAAGGATGCAATTGATTTTGATCCCATCACTATTTTCTATGATATATAATGGCCTATTATTATCTACCATTTTTGGTACTAGGTTGTCATTTGTGAAAGTGATGGTAGGAGTCTGACGAGCATATGATGATTCCTTCATTTTTCTCTTCAGTGAAGGATACTTAATAATCAATTGGATTTTGCAAGATGTATACCAATGTATCCCTAAGTTATTGTGATATCATCAGGGTATCAAATACACTTAGCATGGTAGGGATTTTGTTAAGATGAGATGCTATGTTGTATTCCACCTTCTTAGGTGTAGGTCCAGCTTGTGAAGGCTTGATGTTCTCATTTATCTAAATTTTCTTTTCTTTGCCCTTGTCATTGGAGATATTGTTGTCTCTAGGCACTAGAGCTTGTCTTGGGGATAGCATTTTACCACCTCTGAGTTGAACTTAGTTTGCATTCCTCAGTTAAACTCTAGCATCATGAGACTAATAAGGCTCTTTTTTCAAAGTCACTACCAAGACTGATCATGTGATAGAAGGTAGCAGGTCCTTACCCCTGATTGGTAGTCTTTTGGATGTCTTTGGAGGATGTTATCGGTTGATAATCATCCATTCAGCATCAAAATTAGGCACGTAAGGCTTCCTTGTAGGGATATCTTCAGAGATTCTTTGATTGAACCCTTCTACTTTATGCATGACCCTCTTCCAGACTTTATATTTGGGACTTTTCTTTTTTGGATGTTTGGATTGGGTTGATGAAGTTGAATGAGCACCAACATAAACCTATTTGATCCTTTCTCAAAATGCATGTCTCTTTTCTTGGCACTTACTGATATAGGGCCTCCCAAAGTAGTCATAGAGTTATTCTAACTCAAACATAGAGTCATATTCATCATCCATTTCCTATGAGTGTGTCTGTAGAGGGCACCCTCACACGAGTTCTAGGACTAGAACCTCACCAAGCCTAAGGGGTTGATTATTCGCCACTAGGTTACTTGATGATGATTGGGATAGTTGAACACTAGTATCTATCCTGGTTATGTGAGTCACCATGCAACAAGAACAAATAGACTCAAATGATCATTCTTGAGAGTGTTTATCTTCCTTGATCCATTTTTATGTTAGATGGCATGGATGATCATCCCAATCTCGGGGAGGGTTGGTGGGTGATTCCCTGCCACTTGAGTAGGGTCTTTTGTGTGCCCTTGCCTTTTTAGCTACCATCTTTTCCATCTTCTCAATTTCTTCACAAAACATGATAGTTACACTTTACATGCTCTCCATATGGGCAGCCATAGACTTCATACATTCATTTATTCATTGCTTACATTTGTCCCTTGACATACTTCATGTTAGTTATGGTTAGATCTTTTATAGTATCTAGCTATAGTTTAGTCATGCCATAATCATATTCATGGGTGAACCACTCTTTAATATAGTCATCACATGATATCTCATTGGGAGTCCCATGGGAATCTCCATTTCATTAGTGATACACTCTATGAATTCATTCTTCCTACCTTATGCTCTAAACTTCACCATCATTTGAGTGATGAGATTACTCTAGTGATTGGCTTAATTGCAAACTTTCAATAGTAAAAGTGGTAGCGTATGTTGCCACTATTAAGTTCATCTTCTCCATTTTCGATGTCAGAGCCTTCAAGCAAAGCTTTAAATTTATCAAGAAGGAATTTCTTGAGAGTTACTTGATTTCTTTCTCTTTGGACATACTCTTCTAAGGCATTGATGTATTCTTGGATAGTTGATTTCTTAATTGTGTATTCATCTAGAACTAGTTTCTTTTTCTTGTTTTTTTCTCTCTATGTTTCGAGCAAGTGCGGAAGCTTGTTCTAATAAAGCTTTCTTTATCACCATTCCAATATTTTTAGGATTCTTAGATAACTTCTTTATCAATTTTTCAGCCTTTTAGAAATATAAATCTCCCATAGGTGCTCTTGTTCAGGTGTATGTTATTCTTCTTCCCCAAAAAGGAGTCCAACAAATGGCTCATGTTCAAATACAATGATATAATTAATGTGTTCAGTGGGTGTTTCAAATAAGGCCAACTTCAAGTGAGTCAATTTGCCCTCTCAGTATTGAATCAATCTAGTCCTTGAATACAAAGTAGTCTTCAATGGTATGATCCAAGACTCTGTGTTAAGGACAATAGTTTGCATGATCTTTTTTGTTAGCCTTATTTGGCCTTTTGCATTCTAGCAATTGGAGGCCTAATTTTAGAGCATCTTGAAAGGTTTTCCCCACTATGTCTCTTTTGAATGAGTATTTCTTCCTAGACTAATGTTGGTTGGATGGTTGTACTTCCCCATTTCCCCCAAGAGTTGATAATTTCTAAGAATTACCTCCATTCATAGTAGGGTTTGTAGGTTTTTTCTATTCATTTGTGATGAATATTGCCCTCATATTTTTAGAGGGCTCCCTACACTTTGTTTTGTCTTTCTCTAGTTTAAAATTTTGTGTACTAGATAAGGTTGGTGGGCCAATCCTCTCCAACTTATTGACCTGTACAATGAGGTCTTGGAAAGTATGGATAGAAGAAGCACTCATGTCACCCAATCATTTCTTATATTGACAAGACTAGATCTACACCCTCATATTGGCTTATGGATTATTCACACTTAATACTAATATTTCTCCATCATGTGATATAATTCCATATTGATTCATTGTCATGCTTTGATGTTGAGATGAGGTCTACAATGGTCACCTTATCATTGACTCCTCCAAATCTCATTTGAAAAGTCACTTTCATTTGCAACGAAGTTTGTATGGATTTTGGCTATAAACTGGCATACCACTCAAATGCTACCCCCATTAAGGTTGTTGAAAATTGGTGAAGTAGCAATGAAGGGAAATTACTTGAATCCCCACATAGAGTCACAAAATGAGATATATGGCGTTCAAGGCTACCAATGACATTAAATTATTTAAACCTAGGCACTGTGTAACCCCTGAAATATAACACTCAATCATAATGAGTAGGATATGATTTATTTGCATCATTTATCATACCTATGTCACTTCATTATCTCAATTGTGAAGTCACTATTCATTACACTTGCTAGTATGTGTATGCTAGTAGTTCCATGTTATCAGGAATCCCTAAGATTAGGGTTTGGGTATCCCTTGCTGGTAGTGGAGGCACTTGTGAAGGGCCTACATTTTCGTGGATTTCATATATAGGAGGTGTGTCTTCTGCCACTTCTACAGCTTGAGATGGTTGTTGAGATTATTTCAACTTGTCAGGTTTTTGTCTCATTTACATCATCATCTCCATCAACTCCATGACCTCTTTTAAGCTTCATCTTTCTCTTTCCCTTGTTGTCTCAACTATTCTTGTAGTACCTTATGGTCACTTCCCCACCAGAGCTTTTAGTTATGACCAAAGTTCTATCAAAACATAATGGTCTACATCTTGAGGATCAAGTCTAGATTTAGTATGTTTTGGAGTGGGGCTACCTTCTCACATTAGAAAGGTTGCCTTATTCAGGATTTTGCTCATGGAATGAGTAGTTTCACCTTCTCTTTAGCATGGTAACAAGAATTAACTCACAAGGGTCCTTTCTTCCTGAATCTCCTTATTTTTTAAGGCTTGTTCGTATAGCATTCTTTCAGCATTTGGCTGGTTGGGGCCTAGGCTCATGATCCCTTCTAAAGTCATGATGAGAAATGACTCTAACAGTATAGATGGTTTTCCCTTTTGAGATCTCCTACTAGGCTGCAGCCTTATGATAGCTCTTGTTGTTTTGTTTGGTTTTTCATCCCTTAGATATAATCTTGAGGTAAGACTATGCCCCCTTTGACTTACTTGTATCCTTCTCTAAGCTATTCAATAGGTTGATGGAATTAGAGATGGGAATGGTGATAACTAACTTCATTGGAGGGACAAGCTTCCCAAATTGGCTAAAAATTCCAACAACCTTTCCTTTGCTTTGCTTGTGATAGTCAAGATAGATTTTTCTTTATCCATGCATATGTTTGGACTTGCTTTTGGCTACTTCTTATAGGGAGTGGGGTGAAGGCAATCAAAGACTAAGCTTCACTTTGTGCCTAACCTTTGGAAGATGGATGCCCTTGCTGATTGAGCCATAGCTTCTAGCTCTTCACCATATTAACTCTTCTTATTAGGAATTATGACATTGGGTCTCTTTCCCCTTGATGGAAGGTGAGAAGTAGATTCATCTTGTAGACCTACAATATTAGTTGGCAAACTTGCAGGTGCCTCCCTAAACTAGATGACCTTAAATATGGTCCCAAACTCAATTTGAGCTTCAACAGCTCCTGTAATGATCATCGATGAGGTAAACATACAATCGATCCTTCCCCCAAGATGATGGTGTATGTCAGGGTAGGAATGTTTTTGTTGATGTCATTTGATACTTTCTTTTGCAATAGAGAATATAATTAATTAGTTTCAATTATAATTCTCTCTTATCAATGTCTCTACCATTTTAGCTAGGTTTCTACAAGTGGAGGAGACGTTATGTCCTACCAGACATGCCAAAATATGTGGGATCAAATCAACAACCTGGCGTGACAAAGACCCCAAGGAGTGACCTCAAGATAACAAATCAAAATTTATGGTGGTTTGAGTGCACAATCAAGTGTTGTAGGAATATAACTTCCAATAGGTGTAAGTCCATATTGTTAATTACCCTGACAATTATCAGGAATATCCTAAAACAAGAAACCTTTCTAATAAAATAGAGACACAAAATAAAAAAAGAAAGTATAATTTGATTGATTTGAGAAGAGGGTGCATGCCATTAGTAAGGGCACAACCTCACTTATAATGAATTTAAATATATAATCATGGAAAGTATGAAAATAAGAAAGAAAAGTAAGAAAGAAGCTTGATGTTTGCTGCTGCCCCATTTCCATGCAATTAACTGAGTAGAATTTGACTCAGATGGATCTTTAGTTGATCTTTGATGGATGTTGAGAACATGCTAATGGATGTGACTAACTACCTTGGCTTTGTAGCATCCCTAATGATATTTGGGGTTGACTAGTTTGAAGGGTGTGTCACCAATGATTTTTGGGCTTGGCTAAACCTGAAGGGAGTATTATCGATGGCTTTTGAGATTGACTAGCTTGAAGGATGCATCACTAATGGCTTTTTAGGTTGGCTAGCCTTGAGGGGAGCATCATCAATGGCTTCTAGGATTGACTGGCTTTGAAGGGACTGTCATCAATGGCTTTTGGGGTTGACTGACTTCGAGGGTGCATCGCCAATAGCTTTTGAGGTTGGCTAGCCTTGAAGGAAGCATCATCAGCAGTTTTTGGGGTTGACAAGCTTTGAAGGGAATTGTCAATGACTTTTGGGATTGACTAACTTTAAAAAAAGCATCATCAACTACTTTTGGGGTTACCTAGCTTTGAAGAGACCATCACCAATGGCTTTTGGGTTTGGCTAGCTTTGAAGGGAGCAACATCAATAGCTTTTGGGGTTGATTGACTTTGAAGGGACCAATGGCTTTTGGGTTTCTAGCTTTCAAGAGAGTGTGATCAACAACTTTTGTTGTTGACTAGCTTTGATGGGAGCATCATCAATGACTTTTGGAGTTGACTAGTTTTGAAGGGGGCATCACTAACTATTTTGAGCATGTTATCGGTTGATTTCATTTGAACAAGGTTTCTGGCTGACTAACTAAATGAGTTCAAGCCTGCCTTTGATTTGAAGGAATGATTAGTGGCCTTGGCTTGTGCTAGCCATCTTTGATTTAATAATCAACTACCTTTCTTGGCTTGTTGTATATTAAATTTGAAGTGTCATTGATGGCTTTAAACTTGTTGTCAACTAACCTTAATTGATCTTGGATCCTACCTTGGTTGGGTTCCTATTTGATCTTTAATAGATCTTAGGTTTGACTATGATTGGGTTCTTGATGGATCCTTAATGGATGTTAGATCCAACCCTTAATGGGTTATTGATAAATTCTTAATAGGTGTTGGATCCAACCCTTGATGGGTTCTTGATGGATCCTTAATGGATGTTGGAACCAACCCTTGATGGGTTCTTGATGGATACTTAATGGATGTTGGAACCAACCCTTGATGGGTTTTTAATGGATCCAGGCTCAACCTGTTAACGGGTTTGGATTTGAAACTTAATGGACTTGGGTTTAAGTCCAAGTTAGTTTGATTCAACTTGGTTAGGGTTTAGGTTTGACCTATTCGAGCTTAAGTTTGACCTATTCTTGTTTAGCTTCAACCTATTCTAGTTTAGGTTTTACCTATTCTGGTTCAAGTTTGACCTATTGTCATTCAAGTTTGATTTATTCTAGTTCAGGTTTGACCCATTGAGGTTGAACTTTTACCCAGTTGGGACTTAGCTCAAACTTGGCTTCACCCAATTAGGACTTGGTTCAAACTTAAGCTGATCCATTTTGGGTTTGGTTTGAATTGTTTTGAATTTATTTTGATTTGATTTGAATGTGGCTTGACTCAATTAGAGTTTTGATGAATTGAACTTGTCGTTGTTTGGTTCGAATGTCGTTCAAGGTTCAATTCAAACTTGTGATGGTTTAGTTCAAATGTTGTTCGACTCAATTGGATTTCAATGTGAATTTGTTTTGTGTTGACTTAATTAGAGTTCAATTTGAATTTATTTTGATTTAATTCTAATGTTCTTTGAGTTCAATTCAAACCTATTTTGATTCCAAATTGACTTGAATTTGGATTTGAATTATTCAAGTTTGGATCAATCAAAGTTTAACCCAATTAAAGTTGAAT
The DNA here is from genome assembly GCA_005019695.1 of Trichopus zeylanicus subsp. travancoricus. Taxonomy (NCBI): domain Eukaryota; kingdom Viridiplantae; phylum Streptophyta; class Magnoliopsida; order Dioscoreales; family Dioscoreaceae; genus Trichopus; species Trichopus zeylanicus. Next base: position 1,482,250 of record RXID01014245.1, read on the forward strand.
CCAAACTTAGTTTATTAGTTTTCTAACTAAAATGGATGACTGATTGGGCTATCGATTGACCAGCTGAGCAGGTGTCATTCTAGATTTATTAGAATCAGATGACCAATTTAGTTACTGATCATCTAATAGAGGAAGTGTCTTTCTTGGTTTTTTGAAACTGATCGACCGATCGAAGCATCGATTGACGGGCAGAGCACATGCAAGGGGTACCCGGTCCACTTTCAAAGGTAAGCCTACCTTATAATTTAGTTACTGATCATCTAATAGAGCAAGTGTCTTTCTTGGTTTTTTGAAACTGATCGACCGATCGAAGCATCGATTGACGGGCAGAGCACATGCAAGGGGTACCCGGTCCACTTTCAAAGGTAAGCCTACCTTATAATTTAGTTACTGATCATCTAATAGAGCAAGTGTCTTTCTTGGTTTTTTGAAACTGATCGACCGATCGAAGCATCGATTGACGGGCAGAGCACATGCAAGGGGTACCCGGTCCACTTTCAAAGGTAAGCCTACCTTATAATTTAGGTTTCTTTCCTTTTTTTATTAGATTATTGTAATAGATTAGAAGTAGGGAATTTCCAAGAGGGCATTCCAAGATTATATACTAAATATATTCATATTGGATCAATTGTTCCTTCAGGTCTTGTGGGCATCATTTTTCTCAATGAATCCCACCCAAACCTTGGCAAGGGATCACTAGAGGGCTCATATAACGTTGAAGATAAAGGAGATGAAGAGCATGAGCTCAATGATTCTACCAAAGCATACAAAGAAGATGAACTCACCAACTTTGTTGAGGCATTAAAGAAGTTCAATGAGGAGACAAAAGCATTTGTAAAGCCTACTTAGGAGATATATATAGGATTACTGAAGAACCCAAAACCATTCTAGTAAGTGCAAATATGTCCAAGGACTTAGAAGATTAGTTGATCCTAACTCTCACCAAGTATAAGGATGTCTTTGCGTGGATGTATGGAAAAATGTCAGGACTCAATAGAGAGTTGGTAGAGCATAGAATAATCCTAGAGGATGATGAGAAGCCAAAGAAGTAGAAGCTAAGGAGATTACACCTTGACATTGCACTGAAGGTCAAAGAAGCAAACAAACTTCATCAAGCCACATTCATACAAGTCCTACTCTATCCAATATAGGTGGCAAACATCGTTCAGACTGAAGAACTCTAGAGTGACATATCAATATGCCATGGTTGCAAACTTCCACAACATGATTCACAACTATATGGAGATATACATAGATGATCTACTATTCAAGTCCAATACTCACAAGGGGCACATTCCTACCCTAAGATGAATCCTTCATTGAGCATTTGAACATTAGTTGAGGATGAATCTAAAGAAGCATATGTATAGAGTCTTTTCAAGCAAGTTATTGGGTTTCTTGTTAATCAATTAGGGAACCGAAGTAGATCTAAGGAAAGCAACGGCCATCATAGAAATTCCATCTACCAAAAATATAAAGGAGCTCTATGGGTTAATTGGAAGATTGCAATTCATTCTAAGGTTCATTTCCTAACATTTAGAAAAATACCTCCCAATTTACAAGTTGCTCAAAGGAAGATTTTAGTTCAAATGGACCCAGAGTACCAAAGAGCATTCAATCAACTCAAGAAGTACCTCCTCAAATCACCCATCCTAATGGTTCCAATCTTCTAATGACCCCTAATTCTATATGTTGCCATCATGGAGGAGTCAATTAGAATTATGCTAGCATAAGAAGATGAAAGAAAAATAGAAAGGGCCATCTACTACCTCAACAGAACTATGCAATAATATGAGAATAAGCATTCAACAATGGAGAAGACTTGCCTAGTAGTCATCTAGGCTACCCAAAAACTAAGACACTACTTCATGGCCAACAAGGTATTGATTCGAGCAATATAGACCCCTAAAATTCATGTTTGAAAAGCCAATACTATCAAAATGGATTGCAAGATAGCTAGTCAAGCTTGACATTGAGTACATTGCTAAAAAAGCAATCAAGAGGCAAGTTATAGTTGATCAACAAGTTATTTTCCTCCTATTAGATATGGGCTTTACCCAAAAATTATTCCTTGATGAATTAATTTGTTTTGTCACAAAGATAGGTCATCCTTGAACTTGGGCCCTACTCTTTGGATGAGCTTTGAATTGCATAAGTAGTGAAATAAGGATCGTCCTAGTCACCCCGAGGAGTAGTCAAATCTCTAGCCTTTAGCCCCATTTTCTCTTGTACCAACAACCAAGAAGAATATAAAGCACTTATTGTCAGGATGCACCTAGCACACTTTAGGCATAAAACACCTCAAAATCAAGGGAGACTATAAGCTAATAATCCAACAAGTCTTGGGTTAGTGCCAAATTAAGGACTCCAAACTCTCATAATACCATAATTTAGCTCTCTTCTTGGCTAAACAATTTGAGGAAGTCACCATTACCCACATTCTGAGAATTAGCAATGTACTAGCAAATACTCTAGCTTCATTTGGAACAGTATTCCACAACCCTTGCAACATCAAATTAGACATGATTCTCCTCCAAAAAAAACTCACAACTGGTGTTGGATTCCAATGGTTCCCTGGTCTAAAGGTGGAGAAAGAGGGGCAATCTAGAGGACATAGCTCACATCCTCCCCATTAGTCTAATAATTAACTATGATAATGGGAATCCATGGTTCCACGATATTAAAAACTTCCTAGAGAAAAGTATATCCCCATAGTATGCGACCCGAAATGACTATGAGGTAGTCCACAAAATAGAAGCCTGATATGTAATCTTAGGTGATATCTTATGCAAGAAATCACAATGGAATCCTGCTATATTGTTTAGAAGAGAATGAGTCAACTCAAATTCTAAAGAAGCAAACACTGGATAGGTGGAGGATATATAAATGCCCAAATACTCACCAAGAAAATTATCAAAATGAGCCACTATTAGCCCACAATGGAGAAGGACTAGGATGACTTTGTCAGGAGGTGCTAGGAATGTCAAATTCACACTAATAGGATCCATGTTCTAGTATCTTGCCTTCACTCAATGATGTCATCCTCATCATTCTCAATGTAGACTGCAAAAATAATAGGGCAATTCTTAGAAACTGCCACTGGTGAAAGGAAGGGGTGCATCCTAACTACAACTTAATACTTTATTAAATGGGTTAAAGCTAAGTGCTTCCATGAACTTAAAGTAGTGAGCATGATTAGATTCATTAGGTGCAACATTTTGGCATAGTTCAGCATACCAAAAATGATTGTCATGGATATTGGACCATAGTTTCTATCATAGCAAATATGGGATTTATGTGAGTGCTTTTCCATTTAATTCCATCACTCATCTCCTTACTATCCCCAAGATGATGGTTAGGCCGAGGCCATTAGCTAGACTCTAATCAAAATTTTTAAAAAGATGACAGATGCTAATATGAAATTAGACTAGATAGATAAATTAGATGAAGCTTTTTGGGCTTATCGTATCTCCGTACACACCACCACTGGGCAAACTCTTTTACAATAACATGCAACATGGAGGTAGTAGTACCATATGAGATTCAAATTCCATCACTTAGAGTAATAATATAAAATAGTTCTAGTCTACTTGATATATAGGAGTCCCTTCTTAGCTAGCTTAAGCTTCTAGATGAAAAGTTGAGTGCAGCTAACCATGCACAAGCATATAAGTGACAACTATCACAATCCTATTAGAAAAAGATAATCAAATGTAAATTGAAAACATTAGACTTGGTGTTAAAGTGTGTTGCTCCACTAAAAGATAAAGCGAAGATGAAACTCAATTGGAAGGAACCATACATGGTCACTAGCATCTACCCTAGTAATATACACATATCAGTTAGCCAACTCCAATAGTGAGGTGCTTTGTGATCCTTGGATTGCCATGCAGTTAAAAAAATACTTTCCTTTAAAAAAATGGAAGGCTTCTCTTGCTCTCTCATGAGAGGCATGCTCTTTGAAAGGCAAGCGATGCGTGAGATTACGATAAGTCAATAATGAATTGAAGTGGCATTGGAGGTCTCATGCCCATAGATTAAACTCAAAACTCTTAGTTAACATGGGAGTGCAAACCCAAAAGGTAAGGTAGTGGACTCAAAGTAACCAGAAACCTATAGGAAAATCACCATGCCAAAGGTGAAGATCAAAGGATAACCCTAGGAAGTCCATTCTAGAGGCAAAGGATCACCTCTCAAAAGAAAAGGACAAATCACATTTTGAGAAACTAAACCAAGAAAGGTGAGCTCAAGGATTAAGAACTAGTTAGCATAAATGAGTTTGAAAACCCCATAGGCCCTTTAGGGAGAATGAGATCATAAAAATAAAAGGGAAAAATGTGGAGATAAAAGGGAGAGAAAATTGGATCATCCACCAAATTTTGGACAAGATCATCCAACCCCTCATCTTGATGCATTATCAACCAAAAAAAACTACCCTGAGAGTAAGTATGAGTTGGCATCTATAAGTAAGTAAATATTAAAATGTGGTCGGGGGCATCTAAAGATTGAAATCCAAAAAGAGGAGCTTGACCAAATGCAAGAGCATGGAGAAAAGAGGAAAAAACTTGAAAGGGGCTCCCAAGGATGACAATGAACCAAAGTGAGAGTTTGAAACAAAGCTAGTTGGTCAACCACCCACAATCTAAGTCAAAATATCCCAAAAATCAAGTTGGTCTAGTCAAATAAGAGAGCATGACCAAAAAAGAGCATATAAGAAAACCAACACAAAATATCAAAACCTCTAAATGCTCATACTTCTATATGTCATACAAAGAAAAGGCTACTTAACCATCTCTTTTTAAAGATCAAAATATAGGAGAGTGGATAATAAGAAAGACATTATAATATCAACTAAAAGAAGACAAGGACATAGCGTTGATGCAAGATGATTGATGGGATGAACGTGATGATGAGCTTGAGCTAGACCAACCCTCCTACCAAAGGTGAAGAAGCTCGCAAAGGTGATCAAGTCAAGCATGATATTCGCCCAAGTCACGTTCATAAGCAACTAGATGAGACAACAAATTCACTATCTCAGCATTCAATTGCAAGAGAAAATGGAATTTTCATATGGAAAATACTAAGCAAGAGAAAGCAAGGAACACACTACCACATTAAGGGAAAGTAAGTCATCCATAGTCGCATGTTGCATGAGGAAGAAGATCAAAGAACATTATCCGAACATTGAAATAGTATGCAATAAGAGATTAGTTAAGAAAAGGAAAAGAGAACATTTTTTATATGCCAAAGAGATGGCAGCATACATACCAAGTTACATGTCAATTTCCTTGCATACCTTTCAAGCTGCATGCCAGTTTCCTGGCATTTCCTTTGACTTATATGGCAATATACTGGCATAACAAACTAGTGGCCAACAAGCACATATCAGTACAAGAATTATAGTAGGTCAAAAGAATTAGAAACAAAAAAAAAACTTTCTATTGATAAACCTAGCATCCAAATAAAGACCTTAATGAAAAATTATGCTAATAAAAGGGTAAAGTACAAAAGCTTGATGGCAATGGTGGCACTTCATAGTAGAACCTTCTGCATCACAAATATGCTAAAAATGTTCCAAACCATGCCTAATAAAGTTGATTAACACTCCTTAATTTTGTTTGGACAAAGATGGAGAATAATACTAGACAATGTAACTCTCAACATCAGAAGACCACATTGAATTCACTTCAAGAAGATGGTGGTAGACATTTGCAAAATCATAATGATGAGGCTCCATTTGAGGTATGAAAGATAAACAAGAAGAGGCCATGACTATAGGGCCTACTATTTGCACACATCTATGAATCAGGTACGTCACAAAATAAAGGCTTCCTACAAGCACCAACCCATTTTGTAACCCCTAAAATTCAAAGGAGTGGTAATTGAGGTAGGAACAAAGTTGTTTTAAGCATTACAAATATGGTAAAAATAAGCCCACTCCACTCCCAATTATGCTTTGCAAAAGCTTCTTGAGCAGCAAGGAAATGATGTTCAAGCCAAAGTTGAAAGCAGAAAACACTCCTACAAAAATCTCCACCATAGGTAGCTGAATCCAGGCCCTCAATCAAATAGGCCAAGAGAGGTACAATAATAGAATAGTTGAAGAGAAACAAGAAGCCTGCAATCATGTCATCATCTCAGCCATCAAAATACCTTTCATATTACAAAAAAGGTACAACCCACAAAGGACCAATGTGGCACCAAGCATCCCGCAATTATGTTGACATCTACAATTCATGCTAAGCAAGGAGTGACTTCTCACTCATATTTCACGAAGGATGAGTTTGCCTAATTCCTCAAAAGAAAGCAAAGATATTTCTTCAATGTGCATGAGACAGTTAAAAAGAATAGTGATGAAGTCTCTCAATCCAAAAGTAATGTTTAGAAGGTGGCTCACTTCTTCTAAACCTAGAAGCATCTCCCTACAAGAAAAGAAGAAGGTATGAGTGGCAAGATTCCACCTCTCAATGGTAACACCAAGAAGAGATTAATTCAATGGCTTGTAGTAGAGCTCTTCAAATCTCAAAAAATTCATATAAGGGAGAGGAAAGTCATGGAATATGAGAAAGTTCTTCAAGAACTCTTGAACCCAAAAAAGTCATTCAAAATGATAGAAACTGGAAATTTGAGGAACATCCTACAACAACATGAATGAGGTCAACCACAGTCATACAAAGAAAGGGAATAAGAAAAGGGAAAGAAATTACCTTACCATCAATTAGTCAATTAGCAATATGCCCCAGTTGGTTTTCAAAAATAAACTCAAATTTTAAGAAGAGGTCTAGATCCATTGTTGAAAGAAAAACAAAGGTTGAAGAGGAAGAGATAGAAGACTCTATTGGAAATGAACAAGTTATATATAGCTTGAAAGTCAAAATCCAAAAGAAGAAGAAATGGGATTGGTATTTCTGAAACCAAATCAAAGTCTGAAAAGAAAGGCAAGCCAGTTAGTTGGCATGTGGAATAGGTCATACACTAGAAGGATGGTGTACAAAATAAAGGCTACGCTAGCTGCTTGACATATAAAAAAATTTTAAAAAATTAGCAAAAACATACACAACCACCTAAAGTATAAAGCAAATAATATGCCAAGAGGTTGGCATATGAGAAAAAGGAAAATTATGAAAAAATTAGGACAATACAGAAACAATCAGAAAAAATTTCTGGAAAAAATTAGTAAAACATTTAAAAGTTTGAGTCAACAAACCATGACCTACCACACATAAGATGTACCAATAATCCACTAGATAGTTCATGTCTCATCACATAGAAGACTCATCAATTTCTCTCAAATCCACAAGAGTTCACATACCATCACCAACAAATCCACACTAGCAACCCCACCAAAAAATATGCATCCCACTGTTAGCAGACCCAAGTCACCAGCTAGCATCCCACTGTGTAGGTTTCATCGCCAACCTCATAAATATGACATCGATCACACCTCCACCATGATGAAAAAGAAAGCATAACAAAAGCAGCACTGACCTCACTCCACATAGGATATGTTTTTCAAAAAATCTCTAAGCAAAGTCAAAGTGATGATCTACATTCCCCCTTCATTAGAAGGACCCTTTGGCTTAACTAGCATTTGACAATCCTTTTTGTTTGCATTCAAAAACTTTGCATTGTTAAAGCTACCATCACATTATATTTACCCCATCATGCACGCATTTTTCTCAAGATGCTCACACAGCACAACAAAAATAGGCTAGCATTCAACCACTTGATATCTCCATACTAACTATCTTAGCAACTTCAAACACAATTATCTCCTCACAAGAATAGCAATAGGAAAGGTTTTCATCAAAAGCTCTCAAATCTATCCCTAGATTATAAGAGAGAAAAGCATCCTTGGTGCATCTTTATTAGCCACCCTTTTATTTCATTTAAACTACTCCTTGAAGGAATAGTAGTGGGAAAGACTTCATCAAAAGTTGTCAGAGTTATTCTCAAATCATGAGCATAGAATCCTCGGGGTATTCCAACAACTTCTTAGCTCCCAGAATGATCACATGCAAACTTATGAGCCCCTAGATCAATTTGTAGTCCCAATTAAATCAACTTCTTGACTCATATGAAGCCAAAAAGTTAATTAGAAGAAAACCAATCAGGTTAATTCTCAAATATGGCTATCATTTTACAACTTGACCATACTTTAGTTCTATCAACACCTCACCAAGTGAGAGGAAGGTATAGGTACTAGCCTTTTGGCTTCCTAAACTTCACCTTACAAACTGAGTCAATCCCACTACCTATCATTCAGACTAAAAATTCCTTAACTGAAGGCCCTTTCATCTAATGAATTAAAAAGATCACTCAGAATTTCAAATTGAAGAATCAAAGATAGTAAATAAATTAATAAATATACAAACATATAAAAAAAAAGATGTATGTACTTCCATACACTAGATGTTTGGTGTATAAAATGATCCACATGCCAGATTCCCGACGTATGGAATATACACCAACTTGCTAGAATATGGTACAATCCATATGCCATCCAATTGTCATATGAATCAAATAGGGTGCCAGTTTTCTGGAGTATGATTTTTTTTGTGTGGGGTCTACCTTTTACTCATCCAAGTCTATAAATAACTCTTTCCCACTATCTTCCACTATGAATTAATCTAAGCCATTAATCTCAACTAACCTATAGCCATCCAATAGCTCATAAAAATTCATAATTAAATTAGAATATAGTTAACTATTTTTTATCATCTAGAACTCTAAATTTTCAATCAAATTTGCATTGTAGATCATATTAGATCAGCCCAAAAATATTAGCTCCACATCACCTATCAAAATAATTAAGGACCTATGCTATATTTATATAAATAGCCTTATTCCTCCCCTAAAAGATAAGATCAAATCTTCATTGATCAAATTTTTGAATCAAATCTTCTTATTAGACAAGCAAACCAAAGATCCAGTGATTGGCCATCAAACTTTCAAGGCTACAACTCATCAAGCCATGAGAGTTTAGGTCCTTACAAGATAAATTTTCTAGGAGGAGAGCTTCATAGGAAAGGAGGCAAAAAGGTTTAGTAGCCTCATCAAGCTCTTTCATTCCTTCTCTTTTCTCTTTTTTTATTTTCTTCTACTTTTGCTCCATAATCTAGAATTCATCATCATTACTAATATATAATGTTATCTCTTAGAAAACTTAAAGGGGGTTAGGGAGAGACATCCAATTCACCTGTCAAGGTAGTGGGTAAGCCTTTCAGCCATTTTGGTACTTTTTTTATTATGTGTTTTATGATACACTCCAAAAACTCACAAAATCTTTCACTTTTTTTATAGGTACACACAAAGGCAAATCGAAATCCATTAGGATGGGTATATTTTGTGCCTAATAAGAAGACCCTTTCAACCACTCTAGGAGATATTGTGCACCTTATAAGATAGGTGAAGAACATAACCAAAAACTACTGGGTGATCTACAACCAAGAGTTTGGCACAATTTGATAAGGAGCTAGATCAAAACTAGCCAGCACATCCTTGATGAATGATGTGATAGGAAGCAAAGCCTACACTTAAGGTATTTCCAAAAGACATCAATCTAGTAAGGTCAATCATTGGGGATGGCTCCACCCTCCTCTACCATAAAATCCACCTTAGTGCCAATAAGAAAATCATACTCATTAACAAGATTTTACAAATAATTGTCTTGTATTGCTTTTAGATGGATCAAAACCACTAAAGGGAGAACTCCTCTGGTACCTATGCAACCAACCCAACAAACGACAAAGTGACATATTTAGATATATTGACCTTGTCTAGTGGACCTCAGAGTAGAAGTAGTAGGGATAGTGCCAAACCAAATTTGGAAGCTTGAGCCATCCTTAGAAGTACCACAAGCGAAGAGTTCAAAAGAAGAGACTTAAGGAGCAGAGGATAAGGAGATTTGAGGAATAAGATGCAAGTTGCAGAGTGAAGAAAGAACACAGCCTTGCCCCCTTTTAAAGAGATGTGAATCTCAAAACAAGAGGAGTCATAGGAGAAAAGTATACCTCTAGAAATGACTATTCCTCAAAAAGTGCCTCTAAAAATAGTCACTTCCTCAAAAGGTGACACATGGAAAGCCCCTGTCACTTCCAAATTGAAGAAACAACACAAAATAATGGTGGCCTCTCCAACTCTCCGCACAATTTTAATGTTCATTATTAGGATATCAACTCAAATGACACATTCCTTTTAACCTAGGTAGAGTAGCGAATAATCATGATTCACCTATAATAGTTTAGTGCCACATCACTAGCTTGACATGCCTCCACAATCCTATTGCCTCATAAACTCAACAAACCCTATCCTAATAGCAAGTTGACATCAGCCTCCATAGCTACTGACAAGATTCCAACCTCATAATGTTAGCCCCCTATCACCTTAGCATTATCCACTTCCATTGTTAGGCAAAACTCTACCAACCTTGTTGGTAAGGGAAAGTTGAGAGGGCTAATAATGGGGGGCTAATACAATGGCCCTATTAGGTTGACACCCTCAACAAATCAGCATCCTTGCATATAGAAGCAAAGGCCTGAGATCTTGATGGCCACCACATGACCATTGCACTCCCCCCAAGCTAGCATCACAATTTCACTCACATGGCTCCCCTACATTAATGGTATATTCACTACACATGGCTTACATTTAATGAGAAGATCTCAATCATAGGCATTTAAGAATAAAGTCAAGCTTCTTAGTAAGCTGACCATCATTGGCTATTGATGTCATCAATAACCGAGGACCTTAGGGGGATTTTCAAGATCTCTCTAACAAAAATGTTTGGAAGTCACCTCAAATTTTACCTATTCTTCTCTAGTCATATTGCACCCCTATAGGTATATTGCCCTAGAAAGGCACGGTTCATATCAACCAACCGGTGGAAGAGTTTTCTCCCCAAATCAGCCAATTGATTATCCGTCTTCGCTCAATTTGGGTTAGACCTTGATGCTGTGACTCAAACCCTTTTTCATCAATAATTCAAAGATGACCCATCGATGCTGCGGTGTGAAAGCATGGGGAGTGAACAAGATTAGATACTCTGGTAGACAGGCAGTCTAAAATTCATATCAATACACTTGGGTATTCTCCTTTTTGCTTTGCCCTTGCATCGAATGAGCTAGCCTATTGTTCTAAAGTACGTCATTTCTTGGTTTTCCTCTCTATCAATTGGACATGAAGAATGCCTTGCAAATTACCTGAATTTTATAACAGTCTTTTCATTCTAAATATACTGTTCCATATATATACTCTCAAACCTTGCTCTGACTTGATCATTAAAGGGTCTTTGTCAGAGCTCAATCTCTAAGCTAGACTTGTCTTGTAGGTGAATGGTTGAGCTATAGTAGCCTAGAACTTGAACTAGATATGATCCCAAATTATGGTGTTCATTGTAGTTTCCTACTCCATCACTAACTAAAATTTTTTTCCATTAATGCCCTTTAATGCTTCATGATAAAAATAGAAGATGAACTTGTTGGGAATAAGATAGTGACTCTAATAAGAAAGAGATCTAACAATTGAATAGAACTTATTAACAGAGCCTAGTTCATCCACTAGTTTGGTCCAAGAGGCTCCTTGAGACTAATTTGCTAGACCATTCTCCTGCTAATCTACAATGGTAGAAAAAGTGAAGAGGACCACCAAGAACCTTCCGGTGGTAGTCGCTCTAATGCTCAAGTCAAAGGTGTGCACACAAATTATATTGGAGAAGAGAGAGAGGGCATCAGTCTTTACCTTTTCAAAGATGAGGATACTTATAGAGCATTGACCATATTTGGATCCTCTTAATTTTGGGGCTATAATCTCACTCGATTACTCATAATGGACAACTGTGTGAATGTTGAATCTTTCATAATTTTCTTCTAGATAAGAGTCCATAACGGTATGGATTTTGCTCTGCTTACACCAAGATATCAAAGATTAAGGATAACTTGGTGTAATCTTTTTGCATAATCTTTGATGGAAGACACTTAGCTTATCAAACCTCAATGTTGAGATGGGTCAAGCTATTCATAACCTATACACCGAGAGCTTTTCTTAGTTTGATTTGAGCTGATCTTTCTCCTCAGATGTATCTATTTGTAGGTGTTCTAGAGTTTGGTTCTTATTGACCTTTGACTTGACTAGTTTACTTTGGTATATTATTAGTGCTCCCAAGCCTAGACACTGAGCTTTCAAAACTCAATATTCAAGGTTTCCACAGTTATTCTCTTGGGACACTCAGTGAATCTTCAAGAATCAAACTACCATCTCTATGAAATATCAACTGTTTCCTAGATTAGGAAGTGAGCCACTAATCTATCTAATTCTGAGTGATTACTAGAGCTTTGCCCTCTATCAAGATGATACCTTAGCATTGTCCACTAATTAATTGAAGCGACCTAGCCCTTAATTCCTTTTTCCCCAAGGTTTCTCCCAACCAAATGTAAGATATGTGTCTTTGAGGTCTGAGTGTGGGTTTAAATATTTCTACCTTTTGGACTTCATTGGCCCGAGTCAAGCCACATGGAGGTGATCCAATGGTAGGAGAAAACTTATGTAAGGGTCCTTCACCCTCAGAGGGACTTTTAGGTCTTTAATTTTTCTCCTTTGATAAATTCATTTTTAGATAGCATCCCCTTATGCTCCTTTTGGCTCTAAAAAGGGGTCTCCTATCCTAGGACAAGAAGTGGCCCTTGATGGTGCCTGCCCAAGATTGAGACTTCTAGGCGAAAAGGGCCATCAAGATTTGGTTCTACACATATGCCAAGGGAGGCTTGAGAGTCCAGTGCTAGCCCATCTACCGAGGAAGCCACTCTAAGTCAGTGGTGATCCATCCCTCAAAGGCTCTTGGATGATCTTGTCCTCTACTTTAAGTGAGTTTCGATTTTGATCCTCATCTTAATCTTGATGATTTTAGTATGTGCTCCTCTTTCTAACCTAGTTTAGCTATGGAATGTGACTTTGTAGGGACTACTCAGATTTTATTTATGAATGAAAAATTGAGATAATAGAGGGGTGTTTCTCAAGTGTCTCTGACTTCGCTTGCTAAGAAGCTAGACATATCAAAGGCCTCTATCCACTACCAGCTGGTATCTTTAGCATAGGAGAGGAGAAAGTGGGAGGAGGAGGAAGAGAGCCATGGCACCTACAAGGGGAGAGTGAGGAAGAGGCAGATAATTCCTCATTCTCCATCTCCACCTTGCCAACCACCGATCATTAGGGATGGTGCTCGGTCCCCCACCCACCCCATAAAAATACAAAATGTTGATCATCACAAGGGCATCACTTCCACTCCTTTTGCTTCTCTACCACACATCAGAACGTGAGGGTAGTCCTCTTCGAAGAATCAGGGAACTTCAAGGGACATTGAGGCCAAGGAGTACTTCCTTAATGACTTTGAGGAAGACTCCAACCCTTTCTTGGCTCAGCTTCCTATAGACCGACTCTTTCTAGAGGGATCAGATATTGCACCATCATGAGTACACTCATATTTGCTTTCACGTGGACAATCTTTCGCTTGCTTTTTTTGTACCATAGACTAACCTTTTATTTGGCTATAGGCTCTGCAATCCTTCCTGTATGAGGGGCATCGGTCTATGAGGCTCGACGACTAGGCATAGTTGAAAAAAGCAAGGCTAAGGAGGAGGTAATCCTTCTCTGTTCTCAACTAGAGTCTCTTAAACTTAGCATAGAAGAGAAGGAGAAGAAGATGGAGAAGAAGAAAAACCTCCTTATAATCAAGCTAGACTTGACTTTATCCAGTTTAAAAGACCAAGAGATTTGACACCAGACCACTTGGACAACGCCATAATAGAAGCAGTTGCCACGTATGTCCAGTGTAAAGAATATGCCAATATTATAAAGCTGAACTAAATTTGTGAGCCATTTTAATGTATAAGGCTAGTGTCGAGTACCTCGGAGACTGTAGAAAACTTATTCTCATATCTTTCAAAGAAGGGTACCTCATCTACTGGGACACAACGAAGCAAACTCACCATGACTCCAAGTTTGAGCCTGATGACTTATGGGTTGAACTTTATGATGACTTGAGGGTTCGGCACCTCAAATGGGACTATGAGGATGTCATTTGGAGGGAGATTGTGGCAATGAAGGAAAGAGAGGCTGAAGAGGGCATCTCGGGGCCAGTCGAGCTGACAGTCTTCAAAGCCTCAACCTATTTCTGACTAGTTGTATTTCTTATCCTTTGTAAAAGGACTTTTGTACTAGTCTTAGCTCAGATTCTCAATAGAAATTTATCTTTTTTCCCAAACCTTTTCTTTCATTGGCTTGGGTCTTTTAATTGAAGTCTTTTAACCATGCCTATTTTGTCGAAGTGACCTCAATTAGCCCCTTTAGGTTATGCTCCGAGACCCTAAGGGTTGGACATTTTTATCCCATAATTGAGATCTTTTTGGAGTAATACCTTGGTCAAGTGACCAAAGCACCTAGTTGGACCATGAGACTAGCAAAGCCAAGTTTTTGGAAGAATACCTAGTGGAGTTACCAAAGTACCTAGTTGGACCATAGGGCTAGAAGAGACAGGTTTTTAGGGAAATACCTTAGTGAAATCACCAAAGTAACTAGTTAGATCATAAGCTAAGCAAAGCCAAATTTTGGAGGAATACCTTGGTGGGGTCACCGAAGTAACTAGTTGGACCATAGGACTAGCAGAGTCAGGTTTTTGGAGGAATACATCGATGGGGTCATTGAAATACCTATCTCATCTTTGAGGTGTCGACATTCTTCAGTGTCATGGGTATACTTTCGGTGAAAACAGCAATATTTTATCTTATTGAGGTATTATGGAGCAGTGCGAATTGGGTGAAGCCTTTGCAAGAAGCCTCGATGTACGATTTGTACAAGGACCTCAATCCTCAAGTTATTCAGCGGCATATAAGCCTGAAAGTCAACTTGACTCTCCTTATGTCTCATCCTTTACTTTTTTTAAGTTTGGAAAGTTTAGCTTCTCGAGACTCTTTCATCAATCTACTACTGCACTCAAATTGCTTTTTAGTTGAAATGACTTCTTTGAAATCAATGTGTTCTCTGACTTGATGAATCAACTCTGCCATATTTTAGGAGGTTGGCAAGCCATTTCGTAGGCAACTCAAGGCTATCAAATTTCATTTATTACAATAGCAAGGGCAATGAAATTGTTCAATTCGGTAACCTCTAATTGAGCTATATTAAACTAAGCTAGATAGTCCCTTAGGCTTTCTCCTTCCTTTTACTTCAATATTAGTAGTGTTGAGGGGTCTTTTCACCAAGGTACTAGTGAAATAAACTATTCTATGAGCCTATCCACCAAGTCATCCAAATAAGTAATTGAGTACCTCAAGAGCCTATTATACTAAGCTCGAGCTGGGTTTTGCAGTGGTATGGGGAATGCCTTGCACATGGTGGAGTCCCATATGTCTTGTAAAATTATGGCATTTTTGGATATGTTGATGTGGTCCATTGGGTAGTTTAAGCCATAGTATACCTCATAGGGAGGCAGTTAGAACTTCGGTTAAATAAAGAATATGCAATCTCAGAGATTAATGGGGTTTCATACCTTATAGGGTCAGGTATCCTGGCACTCCAGATCTTTCCTGAGCTATGTATGCCATGGCTTCTCTCTAGGTATCTTGTGCATACCTAGCTGAAGCTTGATTGGTGTATAGATAATATGTGGCTTCGTCGACTAGATTATAGTAGGATTGTACCCACCATAATCTCCTGAGGTTTGATACTAAAGGGATAACATTGTCGATGGTTCATGGTGTCTTAAATGCTAGGGTCTGCTAAAGTGTAGTTGGCTCACAATGTGATATTGTGACTTATGTGCTTGATTCGGCACAACACCTTAGATTAGAACTTGATCCTATGGTTTGGTTGGCTATTGAGCACAACAAGTTTGGAGATTTTGCATCACTTGAGTTGGATGGTGCTATTGCTAAGCTTACAGATTGTGCATGGCCTGTGTTTGAATCTCCAGTAGTTATGTCATCTATTATACGATGGTGGCCAAGACTTGAAACTCATGCTGACTCACCAAGTTGGTGGTCTCTTGAGGGACCTTAGGGATCACTTGGAGGGGAGCTCCTCTTAGCTATTCCTAGGAATATGGCTATATCGCTGAGTTGGTTTCTAGAGGTAGCCTTGGTGTCTCGATCAATAAATTATACAACTCTGCTGGAGCTATAGCTGCCTACCCCCTGGATAGATTCTTCGATGACGATGGTCGTGTAGCTCTGGGAGAGATAGTGGGGAGATCGTTGATGATCTCTTAAATTAGCTGCAAGGAGAAGTAGAACAAATCTTAATGAAAGCACCAATTTATTGATGGAGCCAAATTCGTCCATCGGTTTTGATCCAAAAGGCTCCTTCAGACTGATCTGGTAGGCCGCTCTCCTACTAATCTGTAATAGAAAGTAAAATGAAAAGGATTGTCGGAAACTCTCTGGCGGTGGCCACTCTGATACTCAAGCTAATGGCGTGTACATGAAGTATATTGGAGAAGAGAGAGAGCATTAGCCTTTAACTTTTCAAAGATGAGGATACTTAGAGGGCGCAAAGCATATTCGGATCCCCTTGATTTTGGGCCATAATCTCACTAGATTACTTGTCATGGACAGCTGTGGATCTCAAATCTTTTAGGTTCCTTTTTTTGGATAAGAGTCCATAATGGTCTAGATTCTACTCTACTTATACTGAGGTATTTTAGCTTAAGGATAACTTGGAGTAACCTTTTTACATAATCTTCAGTAGAAGACACCAAGCTTCTTAGACCTTAGTGTTAAGATGGGTCAAGCTATTCATAGCCTGTATACGAGAGCTTGTCTCAGTTCGATCTAAGGTGATCTTTCACCTCGCATGTATTTATTTGTTGGTAGTCTAGGGTTTAGTTCTTATTGACCATTAGACTTGACTGGTTTACTTTGGTATATTATCAAAATTATTTATTAACAATAGAGTAGTATTTGTAAGATTCACTAAACTCCTCATTAAAGTTGATGATAGGTTTACTTTCTTGACTTAGCTTAGCTCTTATGCCAACTTTAGATGCATCACAATCAATTTCAAATACTTTGTTAAAGTTGAGGAGTATAAGGATAGGATCATTGGGCATTTTCTTCTTAATAATATCAAAATTTTCTTGTGCTTGATTGCTCCTCATTGTATCTAAATTTTTAAATAGTATATGATTGGAACAATGATAAAAGAGAACTCCTTGATAAATCTCCTATAGAAGTAGCAAACCCAAGAAAACTCAAAATGTTTCAAAGAGTTTGAAGTGTGGGTCAACTAATGATAGCCCCTGTTTTTCTTCGAATCAATTTCTTCTACAAAGATAGCATAACCTAAGAAGATCAAGTTATTTGGCTATAACTAGCATTTCTTTAAATCTACATAGAGCTTTTGATCCTTAAGAACTTGAACGACTTATTGAAGATGCCCCAATTGCTCCTCAAGATATATATTATCAAAATAGACAATAGCAAAGTGACAATGAATGTTTTAAAAATTTGATTCATAAGCTACATAAAAGTATTTAGTGCATTGGACAATTTAAATAATATGATTATGCATTCATAGTGGCTATTTCTTATTTTAAAAGTCGTCTTCCATTTATCGTTATGTTTCATTCCAATTCAATGATAAGTGCTTTGCATATCAATTTTAGCAAAAATAATAGTCTTATATAATAAAATCAACAAAATCAATAAGATATAGAATAGAAACATGGTATTTGATGACAGTTTTATTCGCATTTTGACTATCTACACACATGCACCGTTATCATATTTTTTTTTAAAGACAAAATGTGTTTGTACTCATGCCCTCCTTGAGAATGTTGATGGTATGGATTGATGTCTTTTCTAATGATCCTTTGCTTCCCGTTCATGATAAATATCATCACATCGGGGCATTTTCGTACTGAGAAGAATACCTTTGTATTGATTGCACTTGTTTTCTTAATTCATCCATCTCAATTCTAACATGGAGATCTACCCAAGTCCAAGAATCCAGATCCGACCCGGACCACATAGGGTCCAGTCCGAACCTGACCACTAAGGGTGTGTTTGGAACGGACTCATGGCCAAGCTCAAGATTAAAGGAAGGGATAAAATGTAAAACGCTAATGTGGTCAAGTAAATTGTGTTTTGTTATTGATCTGGTCAACAGATGGTTAAAATTTTTTGTGGACCAAAATACCCTCCGTTTGAGTACTGTTGATATAGTACTGTTCATCTTCCCCAGCGGCCGAGCTCGCGTGCGGAGCTTGCCGGTCGAGCTCGGCGGCGGGGAAGGAGGGTGGCGTCTGCTGCGGGCGGCGGCGTCCGAGGGGCGTGCCGGGGGGGGGGGGCGCACCATGGGACTTAAATAGTTAGGGTTTCACATGATCCTGATCTGAGCCGTTGGATTTTGATCTAACGGTTTAGATTACGTAAGGGTATTTTAGTCAAAACCTGGCGTACATTTAAATAAATAAAATAATATTAGTGCGATCAAATTTTGAGTGTTTGAAAGATAATTGGATCAAGACGGAATCAGCCTGAGCCTGAGCCCGTTTCAAACACAGCCTAAAACCCCCAGAAGTCGTTACTCTTTCTGAGTTCGTGAATACTCCGAATGGAATTGAAGTCGTGTCCAGTTCTTATTGGCGTCCCATCCGGTCGGTTTTATGAACACTTATTGCTTTCGGTCCAATCTGGTCCAATTGTCCGAACCAATCGCTTCTGGACAACATTGATTGGCAATGGCATCCTATCATTCATGCCATCCATCCATCCATCCATGATCCATCCAACACGGCAATGGCCACCACCATACCATGATGTCCCGTCATCCATCACGCATGCACCCAACCGGCATCCGCTTCTCCTCATGAACTCTCTGGCCCAATCCTCAACAAAACCGAAAGGTAACGTCGTCGTTTTACGGGTCACTATCATTTCTCGCAGCTGGCTAATGTTTTTACATAACGAGGAACAGCGTATTGATTTTTAGACACTATTTGATTTAAATTAAAAGTAAAATTAAAATTAAAGTTAATAAATTATTTTTATAAATTAATATTTTTTATTAAAATTAATACTTCAATAATTTAAAATATAGAAAAATATTTAATTTTTTAAATAATAATTTAATTTAATAATAATATAAAATAAATAAATTAATTTTATATAAAAAATAATTTTAAAATAGGTTTATTTTGATCTTGAATTCAAATTAAACAGGCCTAGATTCCAAATACCCCCGATCGAGCCCTTCGGGATCATCGGACGGACAGGATTCTCACGATAATCAAAACGCTGACGTGGTAATTTCTCCGACGTTCTTTTATGTTCCCTTTAAATTCGCCACAAAACCCCGTCGGCGTTTCCGCTTGCTCATCTCTTGGCCTCGCCGGAGCCCGGCGAGATTCGCGTTTTGCCCGCAGCCACCGGCACTGATAGGACACGGGAACCGGCAAGGGTTTCGACGCCGAGCTGGCGCAGAGGAGAGGGTTTGGGTTCTTTTGCGGCGATCTTTGGTGCGGTCTCATGGACGCTGGGACCTGTATCCTTTGGCTTGGCGGATACTCTTTTTCATTTTTGCTTTTGGACTTTTTTCGTGATTTGAGGTGGTTTTTTGGGTTCGGCATCGATCTTGTTGGTAATCGATGATGCTGTTTTGTTTTGATCCTGTGGTTTTCTTCTGTTTCTGAGATTGGACGTGGTGCTATGTGAGTTGGTTGTGGACCTGATGAGATTTGGTATGTTATGAGGATTTTACTAGTGTTTAATGTAGATTCATCGGATACCTTTGGAGATTGGATTGGTTCTAGAATCTGTAGTGAGTCTTGATTAGAGTGTGGATATTTGTGAATTCTATTTGATTGTGAAACAATTGGAGTGTAGAGCGTGGTAATTTCTTTGATTCGGAAATGATAGGTTAATTCCTTTACGTAAGTTCTTTTTGTTTCTCTGAATACTTTGTGGGATCAAGAAGAGATATGCATTATTTATCTTTTGTGTGGTTCAAAAAATATCTGCTATAATCGATTATGTTTATCTTTGTCTGTAGGTTTAATCAATCTGCATTTTGATAAAAGTGTAAAACATAGTAATGAGGATTTCCTGGCTTCTGTCTATGCTTCCTGTAGTTCTTTTTTGTTTTTCTTTTATGTGATTCTTGATCTTCTTATCATTCTGCAGGAAAAAGATCAGCTTTTGTATTTATTTTCCCAAAAAAAAAAACTCAGCTTTTGCATATAAATTTTTTTGATATGGGTACCTTAAATTAATTGTAATAATACAGCTGTGGAAGATGCAATGAAAAATCTGAAAATAGACTCTGCTGCTAAAGCCAGCAATCTCAATTTGGTATGTGGATATGAGCTTTTTGTCTCCTGGTAGTTGTGATTGAGATAGTGGATAAAGCTTTGTCACCCTATTGGGTCCAATTAAGTTGCTAGATTCTGTTTTCTCCACTATTTTGATTCTTGTGCAATCCTTATTATCCATAGGCTGGTTCAAAAGATAGAAGTCCATCTGATGTGACATCCTGCATCTCCTCGGGAGATGCCTCAAGTAGCATCAAAGAAAGTGAAGTGGATCAGGAGGGTTTAATGTCTGAGCAGAGCATCTATTATCCCGTGAATGAGTATTATGGCTACTATTACCCAGGTTTGCTTGATTCTGACCATCATGGCATTTTATGCTTTCTTTTGTAATTAAATTTAATGGATTTCCTATCTCATGATAAGAATGTTATCAGGCTTTTTCTATGGAGAATGGGATGGTCAAAATTATACTCCCGGGAATGATGACTCTGTAAGTGCTGCATCCCATGTGTTGCTCAAATCAAATTCCGTTCTTTTGCCTGTTGTTGCTTCAAGGCCATGTTTTGTTCTATACAGCCATCCTTTGCTGCATATAATGTGTTATCTTCATGTCCCATCTGGGATTAACATTTAGCTGTCTGATTTTTTTTTAAATGCTGCTGTATACTGCTGAGAGTTTATTTCAGTTTCTAAGTGCACGTTCTAGCTTTCGTTGGCTTGTTGGAATTTTTGTCCCCTCTATAAAAGCAACCTGTCAGATACCACAAAAAAGGACAATTTGATATGGTCTCTGTTGCTCTTGCCTATGGCTATTCTAATACTAACACTTGCTATGTCCTGTGGTGGTTCTGGTAGGGGGTGGGTTCTTGTGTATCATCAACTGCATTTTTTCCATATATATATTTATTTATTGTGTTTTATCTGTTGCAAAATCATATGTATGAAGGGGGTTGATTTTTCTGTAATATTTTTAGGTACTATTTCTTTCTGACAAAGATTTTTGCAATAAGTGACCCAGACACTTACATGCTTGTGTGTTGTTTCAGGCAATTCCAACAGATAATACATCATTCACATACTATTTTCCCGGGATCCGACCTGGCTATGCTTCTTATCCAATCTTGCCTGAAACCGTGATTAGTGCTGATGGACAATATGTTACACAGCAGCCATATTATCCTAGTTCTATTTTTCCTCAGACCCTTATTGCTTCTGGATACTTTCCTCAATCAGTCACATATGGACCTGAGTTTGTTCCCTTGTACTGGGACCCATCATTATACACTGATGGAATCCACAGCAGTGGATTAGGTTTTGGTTCAACAATCACTGCTAACAAGCCAAAATTTCCTTCCCACACAAAAGCTTCAATCTGTACAAAATCAGTTTATTCAGATATGAAGAAAGGATACCCACATGCATTGGATATATCACCAGCTCATAAGCAATCTCTTAAACCTTCAAATAAGGTATTACGTTCTTTTGACATTAGCTGACTGGATTTTTGATCTATTATGGGGCAGAGGTGATGACATTTTTTATTTATAATCCTTCTGTCATTCCTTCTCTAGGCAGGTGATGTGCTATCAACAGGTTTTTTACCTATAAACAAGCTACACCCATATGCAAACCAAGGAAAAAGTGGCATCTTTCATGCCAAGGAAACTGGAAGAAGTTGGGTTAGGACTGAGAAGCTTAAAGAAAGAAGTAGAAATTATGTACGTGGTAGTTTTCACATGCTAAATGAACAGAACCGTGGCCCAAGAAAAAATGGCACCAAAAATACCTTGAACTCTGGTATTGATCAAGGTGGATCTTCACTTTCTGAGGAAAATGAAAAATGTAATGTTTCAGTTTGCATTAGAAACAAGGAGTACAATCTTCCAGATTTCCCAACCAACTATGATCATGCTTTCTTCTTTGTGATAAAGTCACATAGTGAAGATGATATTCACAAGAGCATTAAGTATAATGTTTGGGCTAGCACAACAAATGGAAATAAGAGACTAGACAATGCTTATCAAACTGCACAGGAAGAAGTGTCAGAGAAGGGAACCAAGTGTCCTGTTTTCCTATTATTCTCTGTGAGTTTATTGGCTTTTATTTGTTTTAGCAGACATGTACTACTTTGTGCCTTGAATCAGAAGTCATGAATTAGCAAATGCCAGCAGTTCACTTATTCTAACAAGATGATTTCTTGTTCAGGTTAATGCAAGTGGTCAGTTTTGTGGCATAGCTGAGATGATTGGGCGAGTTGATTTCAGCAAGAACATGGACTTTTGGCAGCAAGATAAATGGACTGGGTTTTTCCCAGTTAAGTGGCATATAATAAAAGACATCCCAAATAAAGAACTTCGCCACATTTTATTGGAGAAAAATGAAAATAAGCCTGTTACAAGTAGCAGAGATGCTCAGGAGGTAAATATAGACTGGCAAATTTTCACAATCAATCAATGATAACAAGTGCAACTGTTATGTGTTTATTGCAAAACACTTGTTTTGATAAGAACTTATGCATACCTTTATTAGTTTGAAATTTTCCTGAATGCACGGTATTCAAATTAAATGTGTCAATTTTCAACAGAAGCACCATTTTTGTGGGGCCAAAGGAGCAAATTGGTTTTAAAAATGTGTTTAAACTAACTGACATCCATACTAGGTCACAAGTGTAAATTAAGCATGCCTTAGATGTGCTACACTGACATGCTTGTCCCCAAATCATAGGTTTTAACCTTCACTGAGTAGTTGCTCTTTCAACTGGCCATTGCTGTATGTAAAAGAATATGGGTCTATTTGCATGGTTAGCCACTCCAGTTTAGGTTTCTTCAAACAGAGAATAAAGTAGCAATTGAACAGATAGGACAAGTTCAATTTGATGTAACGTGAAACCTATTAGCTCAAAAGCCCCCATGAAGAGCAACAGAGGTCTCACCTTATACCAACAAGTCAAATATCCTTGTGCTTATCTTGTACTGACCAATACTTGAGGATGCCCACTTTTACCCTTGGATGAGATAATATCACGTTTTTCACTGTGTGCAAAGTGAGTTTTGATGTGATACGCTTCTTTAGTTAATTTTATATCTTGTGCATTGAGTTTTTGCTGTAAATTCTTTTCAGGTGAAATTTCGGAAGGGTACTGAGATGTTGAACATCTTTAAAAACTATTATTCGAAAACCTCTATTTTGGATGACTTTGATTTTTATGAGAATAGGCAGAAACTAATGCAAGAGAAGAAGATAAAGAAACCGGCACCTACTTTGGCGCATATACTGGTAATGATGTTTACATGCTCAAGTTTCCACTTTCTAGATGCTATAGATCATCTGTATCTTCGTGTCAATCGTATGGTTTATGTGAATGTTCCCCTGTTGAAACGACAATACTGAGTAATCCAGATGCAAAACTGTGGATAATTGATTTTACCAAGTCTGACTGTAAATGGACTTTCGATTATTACGTTCATGTTTTCTGCAGCCAAAAAGTGATGGAAGTGGTCGAAGGTAAGAATCTGGGTGATATTAAGTCCCAGGAAGAGGTTCCAGCGAGGGCAGAATGATTACGGTGCAGAACTTGTAGTGAGAGTTACAAGCAGGGCTCTGGATAGTTCGGCAACTTACCGAAATTCAACAGGTTCTCTTGATATAAACCTAAGAAAAAAAAATCAATCTAGTCGGTGAGAAGATTTCAGCAAAACAAACTTCCAGCGCTATTCTGATCTCCAAGAAAACAAAGGAACAAAAAAAAGTATCTCTTTTGACCTGCCCAAGAGTAGCACGCTACAATGACTGGGCGAGATAAGATTGCTGGTTGTGCAGGCATTGGCAGGGCTAGTGCCAAATGATCATGTATTCTGTTTTTCTGTCATGCTAGCTTTTGAACCCCAATTGCCTTTCTATTTTGGGGGTATTCTCTTCTTCTCATGGCTTTTTGCTATTCTTTGGAAGGTTTTATTGGTTGGGCTGTGAAAATGTGGTCGCCATATCTCAAGCTGAGGGGTTGTGTTTGGTGTTGTATTGGGGTGCCGGACCTGAGTATTTAATTGCAGCCCAGCAATTGTGTTCTCAATGTTGTACAGTAGCCCAAAAAAAAAAAAAAACGAAAAGAATTTTTACCTCCGACGTGCGTTTATGTTCTACTGCCATGTCACATATTCGGGACAATTATAGGTATATTATTATTTCTTTTTCTTAACAATTAGGCGACCATTTTGATCACACGGTTCGCCATAAAGTCAGTGCCTCAATGTCTTATATATGGTGGAACAGTGGAAACCTGGCTTCAGTTTGTATCTTGATTCTTCGCTCTATGTGGGAGAACCTCATTTGTTCTTTGGTTCATTTGTGGGAGACATGAACTACTACTAGCCAACTTAAATACGAGAAAACATAAATCTCTCGTTGATTTGATTGCAGTATCATTTACAAATATCAATTCCTGAAAAATAAATACATCAATATGCATTGTAATAGTAAAAAAACAACATAAAATCATTATAAAAAAAAAGAAGAAAAAAAAAAAACACTTCTTGACTCAATGAAAATCTATATTTGTTCAGAAGTATTCAAAATCAAGATATGGAGACTCACTTGAAATGACCTTGGTCGTGCTGCCGCTATCAACAACAATGTCAACGCCTTTCGGAACCACCCTTTTGCTATCAACAACAACGTCAACACCATTTGGAACCACACCTTTTTTCTCCTTCACAGCATACTGCCCAAAGTCCACAGGATCAGGCACATGCGGCGGTGGGGTGCACCTCACCAGCGCCCAGTTCACTCCCTCAAAGAACGGGTGTTGCTTTATCTCTGTCGCTCCTCTCCTGTAGGCAATCCTCTTCTGTGGGTCCTTAACTAGAAGACCGCGGATGAGGTCTCGGGCAACTACACTAACACTTGGCGAGTCTGGGAACCTAAGTGGTTGCCCAACAACGTTAAACAGTGTTGCTCGATTCCCTGCCCCCTTGAAAGGAGTTGTACCATGCAGCAGCTCAAAAAGGAAGATCCCAAACGTCCACCAGTCTACTGCACTGCCATGCCCCTCACCCCGGATGATCTCTGGGGCCAGGTACTCATGAGTTCCAACAAACGACATTGATCGAGCATTTGTTGGCTCTGCCATCAGCTCCGGAAGGTTACCAGAGCCAATGCCAAAATCAGACTTGGATTTCCGGTTCTTCTTCGGGAGTATCCTTGGAAAGAAGGCCGTTGGTTGGATACACCCCTGAACTGCATTCTCAGCATCAAGTATGCCACCACTTCCTTGGGCGGATGATGATTTGACAAGTGTTGGATTAACCGAACACCTGAGTGAGAGGTCGAAGTCAGAGAGCATGATATGGCCCTCTTCCCGAACAAGCACATTTTCCGGCTTCAGGTCCCTATACACAATGCCAAGCATGTGCAAGTACTCAAGGGCTAGCAAAACCTCTGATGCATAGAACCTGTTTCACAAAGAACATTAGAATCTATGTGACAGAATAAGCAATCCAAAACATTCAGGTAGCTAGGTGTCTATATGATGACAAAGAATTCATTGAAAAATAGTCTGTGTCATTTTGATTGGTTAAATTTAATGCAGCAGATATTTACAGACAAAATGGTTTGTCATAAAAACCAGACACACTATGCCAGAGAATGGCAAGCTCAACAGAATCATTTGATAGATAATCACAAATCATGCTAAGTATTGATGAAAGTTGTTAGAATCAGAAAAGTAAAAAAACCCATCAACCTCCATTCAATTTGAAGAAGTCTCAAATTGGCTTAATGCCTTGAACCCACAAAAAAATTTGATTAAAATGAATTCATAGAACAATTTGGAACTTTTTCTATGAATTAGATCATTGACCTTAGGATTTTGGTTCAAATCATAAGATCCAGAGAATAATGCCACATGATGACTCCTCATATTGAGCAGAGTACTTGCCAATGAGTGCCAGATAAAACAAGAACGATGAAGTTCGCCCAAACAAATACGCACTAGAGGTTACTTAAGAACAACGAAGTTCATCCAAACAAATATGCATGAGGTTACTTAGCCAAATATGTTCATATTCATTTTAAACTTAATTAAAATTCTTTAGCAGGCATGGACTAATTTCCATAGGTGCTTCAAAAGCTAAGAACACCATAAATTTTACCACCTTGACATTGAATTCACATTTTAGAACATAGCATTACCACTTGTCTCATAAAGCATTCGTCAACTATCCCAACATTGAGCCCAAAATCATAAAATCTTTTAAGAATATCCACCCACATTTATCGTTTCAGTAGTAACCTCTTCTTAGGAAACAATATTGCTGTTAATAAATCAAACTAAACATGACTGAATATTGTGTTTAAGGGATTGCACTTGGAATCTTCCTAACCCATGATTTTCATTTGGTTAACTTGAACTGAAAAAAATCAAAATTCTATGAACAATTACCATCATTTTTTTTCATTGAGAAAGAGATAAAAAATATATAGGTAAATTCTGGTGTACAGTTTCGTAACCGCAAAATCCAAAGATAGATGTATGCATACCCTGACAATTACTGCCATTTTCTCAAATGCTTATGCAAAGTTCTCCATATTTCTCATAAAAATCGATCCAAGTACTGATAGGTCTTTCTGGACTCGTTCCATGCCAACTTACCCAAACATCCACATCAGATAATTTGATTAGATACACATTCAGAGAAATAAGTTGGATGATAATGTTGATTGTTCACATGAGAAAATGTTTTAATTAAAATACTGTTTAAATAGAATTGGGGAGAAAAGAAACTGATATAATAGGTGGTGGTGCATATCTTCTTTTTTTATTTTTTTTCTTTTTACCTCCCATTTTGTCTAGCTATGCAATTTATTGCTGTTAACTATGTCATAATCACAGGAACTTGCTCAAAAACTGGAGAAAGAAAAGTTAAAAAAGGAACTCACTTTGCAGCTTCCTCAGTGAAATACTTGTTAGGTTGCTTTTGTCGCAGAAAATGGAGATTACCACCACTGCAGTATTCCATCACCAAGCAATAAAACTTGTCTGTCTCAAAATGAGAATACAGAGTTGGCAAGAAGGGGTGATCTAGAAGGCTAAGGATCTCCCTCTCAGTTTGTGCCCGGAGAACTTTATTTCTACTAACCAGTGCTGCCCGGTCCATTACTTTCATTGCAAAGTAGCCACTGGTTCCTTTAAGCTCAACAAGATAAACACTGCCAATATCACCATATCCTAGCCTCTTAAGGAGTCTGAAATGTCCCAAGCCAAGAGGGATCTCTCTGGAACTGACCTGTCGTATAGCTTCCCACCGGCAATCACCACCAGTATGCCTCCTAACGGGTGCAGAATAGTTGCTGGAGCTGTCTAAACTGTCACTTCTCGTGCTACTGCTGCTACCTCGACTCCGTGTAATAGCAGAGTCGCTAATGTTTGCATCCTTTAACTTTGCAGATGTTGTCAATGAAGTAGTTTCTGATGAAGTGAAAGTTGGTTGGGACGTTGATGCTGTTTCTGAATGTGCCTGAGCTGTGTGGCTTGGGCTAAGACTTATATGATGCTCTGTATCTTGGCATGAATCCTTTGTTGGAGTGATGTTAGCTAGTTGATCCAATGTTTTCTTGCTCCATGATGTCTTATCTGATGTTGCCTCTGAATCTGTCAGAGCACCGGGGCTTGAACAAGGACTAGAGTGCCGGCCTGTGTCATTGCCAAGTTGGGGGCTGTTATTTGAATTGATTGGATCAACTTTTTTCTTGCCAAATAGTGGTCTATCTGTTGAGATGTTTATCAACTGGAAGTCCATGTTAATAGCTGCAGCAAAAAACAAGAGAGGTATGGTTAGTAATCTGCAAGATATTGATGTAAATGACATAAATTTTGATGTATATGAAAGTCATAATCCAAATTATCCAAAAGCAGTGCCAGATCATTTAGCCCCATCGCAACAACTGAGGAAAACCAACTAAATCAAATTAAACGAATGAAGCAATTACCAACTTAAAGAGATGTAAGGAACTGCAAATTTCTTAACCAATTTGGAAAGCAAAAATAAGCTTCAAAAGCCTAGCCAAAAGCACTATTTTTCATCAATCGGCAAAAGAACTACAGCACAAATTGCAAAGCGAAAATACGAACCTTCTCTACGCATCATTTGGAACAGCGTTCCAGAACCATGCTCATATTACTCTATTGAAAGAAAATTATATGTCTCTGCTTATTGCCGAATTCATGAGATAAAAACTCAACCAAATCTGCATGGAATAGAAACAACCTCAAATATGAAAGACCTATTAATTACTCAGTAGATTAGGAAAACAACAATACGCTTTAAACAAAATCATTTGTCAAGATCCATTCTACCCTTCCAAATCAAGAAAATCGAGCAATGAGAGTCTCTCACAGTTTAAAGGAACTGAGAAAATACTCCATAGATAAAGAAAACGACAAAAAGCTATCAAAATCAAAGCACATGAGACAAAAAAGCCACACAATAGACTGGGAAATTTTAAAAAATAAAAATAATAAATAATAAATAATAATAAAAAGTCTAGGGACAAAGGAACAAGTTTGACCCCACACAAGCCAAATACGATATCTGAATTATAACTCTGGAATTTTAGCACCAATCAAAATCATCAACACAGAGGCAAATTAATCTCTTAAAACCTAAGGCACGATTTTCCTCCCCAAACAGAAAAATCGCCAAAATTCCAATACCAATCACGAAAACTCCCAACTTTCTCCAACATCCTATCCCAAAGATCCAACACTTCTGCCATCATCCAATCTCCATAGGAAATCAGACCTCAAAACTCCCAAATTTTCATCCAAAAGAAAACCTACCACATCTCAATCAAAACTCACATGGATCAAGAGGAGGAGCTCGAAAGAAGTCTCAATCTTCTCCAAAATCTGAACCCAAGGAGTTACTTCTTCTTCGTCATCCGACCCCCATGGGAAATCAGATCCGAGAACTCCCCACGAAGAATGGCCCAAATGGGGAACCCGATGGAGGCATTGGCGCAGGGGATCGAGGGGATCGAGGAGGAAATGGTGGGGAGGGTGTGCGACAAGCGCGGGAGGAGAAAGAGATCCATCCACAAAAGAAACCGATGGAGGAAGAAGATAGGGAGGGAAGAGAGGAACGGAGGGAGGACGAGAAAGAGGAAGACGACGTGGGGACAAGGAAATGGTCGTGGCGGGAGCGAAGGGGGGCCTTTGTGCTGACGTGGCTGTTGGGCTGGTGTGGGCCCCACGGTTGTCATAAGGTTTTTACATGAAACACCCTATAAATATACATAATTTTACATAGTATGCAAAGAGGGAGTATAGATAAGGTTTTAAGTTTCGATTTGGGTTTTGATTTTGACACTGAACGAAATTGATGAGTTTCGGCCGAAACTATTCTTATTTCGATTTCTTTTAAAATATTTTTTTAATTATTAATTATATATTAATTAGAGTTTAACTATATGTTAACTATACTTTGATTTAAAATTAAAAATATGATAAATTTTTTTAAATAATTTAAAAAATTAAAAAAATTATTAATAATTTTATCATAAAAGTAAATATAATCTAAATTAATTTTATAATTAATCGCTTGTATAGTTAATCACTTAGTGGGTAAGTCAACATTTAAATTTATAGATAATAATTATATTTAATTCACTAAAAGATTTTTTTTCTATAACCCCTATGTGATTATAGTTTGGTTCATATAAATTTTTTGAATAATTTATATTTGTGTTTAAAGATTTTGAATGTATACCAACCTTAATTAGTCTGTAATATTAATCCTGGGACTCTGCATAAATTTATTAGAAATAAATATTTAAAATAATTTACGTGTAAATTGTAAAGATTATAGGGTATTAAATATAATTATTTTTAAATTCTAACGCTAATATTTCAACACTCGGCTTTTATGTATTAATCAAGATTTTGAGTTTCGACACATAAAAAAATCGATGTGTTTCGGTCAAAAATTATTTTCATTTCGGTTTCTACCAAAATATTTTTTTATTTATTAATTATATTTTGACCAAAATTTAACTTTATTTTAATTATTTTTTAACTTTAAATTTAAAATATTATAATATTTTTAAAAATTTTGTAGGAGACATGCATGTGAAGTAGCTCATACACAAAAAACTCATGCACGTGAACAGTCTAGCTCCATATACATGAATAGTCCTCTGGCTCCACTGCTCGCTCGGCTATGACTTCCAGAGGCCGGCGAGGATGCAAGTGCTCCAGTGCGGGAGCTAGGCCAGTGAGGGCGTGGGAGCCTTGAGGGCACTGGCGTGAGCGCAAGGCCAGTGCGAGGGCGCAGGCTAGCGCGGGGGGCAATCCAGCGAGGGCACGGGCGCTCGGCTGGCAAGCGCACAGGTGCGGACGTCAAAGGTGGCGCGGGGGCCGGGCTGATGAGGGCACGAGAGCGAGCATAAGGCCAGCACGAGGGGGCAAGGCCACTGATAGCACTGGCGCCAGGTTGGTGAGCGCGCGGGTGCAAGCCTGAAGGCTGGCTAAGTATGAGCTCAATAACTTGCTTAGTGCGAGCCCAAAGGCTAGCTAAGATGCAAGCCCGAAGATTGGCTTGGATATTAGCTCGAAGGTTGGCTTAAGTGTAAGCTCAAAGGCTGGTTAAGGTGCGAGCCTAAAGGTTCGTTTGGATGCGAACTTGAAGGCTAGCTAAGTGTGAGCTCAAAAGCTAGCTAAGTGTAAGTCCAAAGATTGGCTTGGATGTGAGACCAAAGACTAGCTAAGTATGATATCGAAGGCTAGCTTAGATATGAGCGTGAAGATTGACTAAATGCAAGCCTAAAGACTGGCTTGGATGTGAGTTTGAAGGCTAGTTGAATGCAACTCTAAAAGTTAGCTAAGGTGTGAACCCGAAGACTAGTTTAGATGCAAGTTCAAAGGCTGGATAAGTGCGAGCTTGAAAGCTAGCTAAGTACAAGCTCAAAGACTGTCTAAAATGCAAGCTCAAAGGTTGGCTTGGGTGCGAGCACGAAGGTTGGCTAAATCTGAGCCCGATGGCTAGTTAAGGTGCAAGCCCGAAGGCTGCTATGGATGCAAGTCCAAAAGCTGGCTATGTGTGAGCTCAAAAATTTGTTGAGTGCAAGCTTGAAGGCTGACTTGGATGCGAGTCTAAAGATTGGCTAAGTGCGAGCCCGAAGGCTAACTAAGATGCAAGCCAGAAGGCTTGTTTAGATGTGAGCTTAAAGGTTAGCTGACTATGAGACTGAAGGCTAGTTGAGTGTGAGCTCGAAGGCTAGCTAAGTGCTAGCCTGAATGTTGGCTAAATGTTAGCCCAAATGCTGATTTGGATATAAGCTCAAAGGTTAGTTGAGTGTGAGCTTGAAAGTTAGCTTGGATACGAGCCTGAAAGTTAGTTAAGTGCAAACATGAAGGCTATCTAAATGCGAACCCAAGGGTTGAATTGGATGCGAGGTTGAAGACTGGTTGAGTATGAGTCCAAAGGCTAGCTTGGATATGAACTCAAAAATTAGTTAAGATGTGAGCCCGAAGGTTGACCGAGTGTGATGAGGGTTTACCGTTTTCAAGGGGACTACGGATGGTCGTGACGAGGTCATAGGTCCGTCATCTTTAGCACTATCTTTGAAGGGGCTATAAGTGACTGCGGTGAGATTGATAGGTAAGCACAAAGTAAAATTCGAACGAGAGAAAGTCCCTTTTTCGGTAGCAACTTTTTTTTCTATTTTTTTCAAACCCATGTCTCCCTCCTCCTCACCTGCATTGCCAGGCCTCTTTTTTTGCAACTTTTTTTAAAATTTTTTTTCTCTCCTCTTGTTTCTCCCTTCTCCTCTTTTCTTCTTGTGCACTTTCTCCTTGTTCTCTCCAAAACACCACCGGGCCTCAATGGCCTGGTAGCTCTCCTGGTCAAATTTAGCCAATTTTGGCCAGATCTGGCCCTGATCAGCTGGCATGCAGGGACGGCGGAGGGCATGGCCCTTTGCCTCCCCCTTTCCCTGGCTGGATCTAGCCCCCTCCTTTAACTTCTCAAATGGCGATGTCGGTGAGACACGACGGAGGAGGAACAAGAGCGCCCGGTGAGTGGCCATGGCTGGAGGTCAGAAATAGTGTTAGGGCAACGAAGAAGCTAGTGGGCAGTAGAGCCAGAGACCTTATTGAAGACTCATTCAAGATCATCGCTGGCGTGTTCGGGGCGGAGGCCCGAGCTAAGGTTGCGGCGCTTGTGGTCGGTGGCAGTAAGGATGGGAGATTCGACAACACGGTGAAGACGAGGCTGGCACCAGAGTTCTCTGCAGCAAGGCTCGAGAGTACATGAAGGAAAGCAGAGCAAATCAAGAAAAGGAAGAAGGAGGCAAGGGTAAGAAATTACCTGTTTTCTTTTAGTTACTGATTTCTCCACCTCGTCGTTCCAATCTCTCTTTGTTATTGTAAGCTCTCCATCATTTTTTGATCTCTCTTTGTTGTTTTTTTTCTATGTATATTTTCAGCCCTTTTTATAAACTTTGAAGAAGATTTTGAAACTAAATTAAGGAGATTTGATGAGTGTGATTGAATCTTGATCTTTTTAATTGTTTTTATTTTGAAAACAAAAAAGATTTGATTGTAGATGAAATTATATACAAAATCTTGTGATTGATATGTAATTAATTGGGATTTATTTTTCCGAAGAGAGAACTTAAATTTTATACCGTTTTCAGATGATAAATTTTTAGAAGGTTATTTGTAAAATTTTTTGAAAAATTAAACCAATATGTATTTTTATAAATTCTAAGGGTTTCATTGCAAAAAAGACATATTTGAAGTTTTCAAGACCCCTTTTAAACAAAATTTGAGCTTATTTACAAAAAAAAAGTTTTTGAGTGCTTATTTACAAATGTTGCAAAAAAATTAGAACAAAATATTTTTTTATAAATTTCAAAGGCCTTTTTACAAAAAAGACATATTTGTAAAAATTGTAAAATTTTTAGGGTCCTTTTTTGAATAAAATCTGGATTCATCTATAAATAATGATTTTTGAGGGCTTATTTACATATTTTTCAAAAAAATTGGGCAAAAATGTGATTTTATAAATTTTTGGGGTCTTTTACAAAAAGAGCATATCTAAAATTCTCAGGGTCCTTTGTGAATAAACTTTAGATTTATTTGTAAATAAAATTTTTGAGGGGTTTTGTTTGCAAAAGTTAGAAATTTCGAGAGGCCTATTTGCAAGTGTCATAAGTTTTGGAGGTTTATTTACGAAAATTAGAAATTTTAGGGATTAATTTATAAATATAAAATTTTAAGAGGTTTATTTACAAACCTTAGATTTTGTAGGAATCTATTTGAAATTTAAAAATTTTCGATGACTTTTCACAAAATTTTCTTCTTAAAGAGTTATTTGTAAGAAAAGTTTGGCTAAGGACTCATTTGTAAATTTTTTTTTACAATTTTTATTTTGATCTAGATATTTGATGAATTTTAGTCTCAATTTTGGTTCATGTATCTAGCCCAATCAACTCTTTTTAATTTAGCCTAAATTTTTTAACAATTCAAATCGAAATTAAACCCGATTTTTGATCGAAATTAATTGCAATTTTGGTTCAATTGAGGCTCTCATTTTGATGATAATCCCATGGCATTCAATTCTATATTTTGACTAAATTTTGATTAAATTTAATTTTTGGTTAAAATTAACTCAAACAAATACTCCTTTCGCATCCACTTCATGAATTTTCTTAGCATGAGAAGTGGATGCAAACAAGTTCCTCAAGTGCTCGCCTTTTGTATTAATGTCCTACGAGTTAATCATGTGAATTTGAATTGCCATGCAGAGTAGCCTTAAATTACTATAAGGAGTGGATTTTAAGCTATCCTGTTAGTGAATTTGATTTTGCCACATGAAAGCGAATTTGAATTTTTTTTATGTGAAAGTGGACTTGACTTACCACATGAAAGTAAAATTAGTTTATCATATAGAAGTAGACTTCAGTTATCATATGCAAATGGACTTAGGTTGTCATGTGAAAGTGAACTTAATTTGTTATGTGAAAATGGACTTGGTTCACTATGTAAAAGTAGACTTAACTCGCCTAAGAAGTGAATTTGATCTGCCACGGGAAGTGAACTTGATTCGTTATATAGAAGTGGACTTAGGTTGTCACATGAAAGTTGGCTTAAGTTGCCATAATGAATGAACTTGATTTGTCGCATAGAGTGAGCTTGAGTTACCATAATGAGTAAACTTATTTTGTCATGTGGAATTTGCCACGTGGAAGTAGATTTAGTTTATCATGTGAAAGTGGACTTAATTTACTACGTGAAAATAGACTTAATTTGCTACATGAAAGTAGACATGGTTTGCTAGATAGAAGTGGACTTACGTAGCATATGAAAGTGGACTTATGTTGCCATATAGGAATAGACTTAGGTCGTCACATGAAAGTAGACTCATATTGTCACGTAAAAGTGGACTTATGTTATCACATGGAGGTGCACTTATATCACCACATGGAAGTGAGCTCGACTTGCCACAATGAATGGACTTTTATGGAGGTGTAGATTTAAGCATTATATAAATTAGGTGAAATTTTGTGTCCATGTTTTGCCTCAAGAAACATAGAGTACATATTTAACTAGACATTCCCTTTTGAGAAAGTTAGACATTCCATTATAGACAAAACATAAACACTTTTGATTGTGATTGTTGCTATCGTTAGGGCATAAGCGTAATACCTTTTGAGAAAACGACCGTTGATTGGTGGCATAGGCCTTTCCCACTTGTCATCAATCAATCAGTTGGTAAGATCTTCCTTTAGATATCCTTTCGATGATATAGGGGCCTCTCAATTAAGCTTGAACTTGCCTTTCTTATTTTGATTGGGGATTATGAATCTTCTCAAGACTAAGATCGTTTCTCCCTTCTAAAAGGATTTAAGGCGAGACATCTTATTATAGGCCCTGGATATTTATGCTCGATACATTTTTAAGTTTTATAGGACCATGAGCCTTGTCTTATCAAGGAGTCTAGCTCATCAAGGTGAAAAAAATTGATGTTTTCTCTTATGATTTCTTCTTACAAGGCAATCTTTAGAGAGGGGATTGGCACTTTTAGTGACAAGGTTGCCTTAGTCCCGAACACTAATACATCTAACATTGATTGGGTAGGGGTTCGATATGTGATGTGATAAGCCCACAGTACCTTAGCAAGCTTTTAGTACCAGTCTTTCTTATTTTTGGCAACAACTTCCTTCAAGATCTTGGAAAGGGTTTTGTTGAATATCTCAGTGAGCCCATTGGCTCTTACATTATAGATTGATGAATATCTTCAATCTATTTTGTGATGATGCATGAATTGTCTTATCTTGAAACTTCTTAAAGATAGTCTATTATCGAAAATGATTATTTGAGGGACACTGAATCAGTGCAAGATATTCTCTCAAAAGAAGCGGATAACAGCATCTACTTTTACCTCTTTTAATGGGATCACTTCAGCCCACTGCAAAAAATAAATGATTGCTGCCAGTATGAAGCGATGGCCTCTAGAGAAAGCTGATAATATTTATACCCCATACCTCGAATGACCATAAGGATACTGTTGGATGTAGAGAATATGGGTATTGATGGATGAAATCACCATGAATTTGACATAGGTGACATCTTGCAAATTTGATGTAATCTCCCACCATTATGGGACATTAGTGGCCTATATACATAATCTTCATGATCATTTTTGGGCCTGACTAATGAGCTCATAGACCCCAAAATACACTTTATAAATAACTTTTTTGGCCTCTTTATTTGAGAGATAGCATAGAAGTAGTTGATCAAATGATCTCCTATAAAGAGTATCATTGATAATCAAAAAGCACGCAACCCTCTTTTTTGAGTTGTACACATGTGGATTTATCTTCTGGGAGTTCTCTACTTTTAAAGTAATTGGTGAATAGTATTCTCCAATATGTGGCCTCTTCTACTAGTTTAGATTCAGTCATCTCGTGCTTGATGCTGAAGACTAAGCTCATCACCTATCTATTATGGACTGTGATTAGAATTTCTTCCTACTAAGGGTCAGCTAGTACCTTGGCTAGTTTGGCTAAAGAGTTAGCTTCCACATTGATGGACTAAGCGATCTTGGTTATTTGAATATGTGAGATTTGCCTTATGAGCTCTTGAGCCTTTTTATGGTGTTTCAGGAGCTTAGATTTGTAAACTTTATATTTACCTTAGACTTGGCTAATAACTAGTTATGAATCAGCGAAAATATGTAGGCATAATATTTCCATACTTAGAGTCATTTTCAGTCCTACAATTAGGGGCTTGTATTTAGCTTCATTATTTGTATATGGTTTTGAGAGGAAATAGGAATATCGTAAAATGCCCTTATTCAAAGTAACATAAATGAGTCCAATGCCTGGTTTGATCTACATAAGTTTTAATTTGATACCTGGCTTGATGGATGATGCTCCATCAAATATAACTTCTAATAAGGTTCCTTTTCTTCAACCAAAAGGGCTTTTTCATCAGGGAGCTCACAACTCAGACAAGAATCATCCAGTACTAGATGAGTTGTGAGAAAATTGGTGAGGGCTTGCCCCCTATCCGTCTTTTGAGGAGTGAATTTGATATCATATTTCATGAGGATTAAAGTCCACTTCGCTAGCCTTCTGGTGAGTATAGGCCTAGTCATTAGGTACTTTATAAGATCAATCTTTGATTTTAAAGTGACTTAGTGTGAAAGTAAATAATACCTCAGCTTCATAATTGTGAATATGAGCATTAGACATTACTTTTCAATGGGAGAGTAGTTATTTTTTGTCCCCACTAGTATTTTACTCAAATAATAGAATACATCATTATTCTAGACAAGAAGTGCTCTGAGGGATTCTTCCATTGTTGCCATGTAGAGGATAAGGAGTTTATCGGGTAGAGGTGTTGTCAAAACTGGTGGCTTTAGGAGATACTACTTGATCTCTTCAAAGGCCTATACTTGATCTCTTCAAAGGCTTATTGTCCATCTTGATCCCAAATGAATGGAGCATTCTTTTTTGTAAACTTAAAAAAAGGCTTGCATTTTCTAAAGAGTTTTGAAATGAATCTTCTTATGTATGCTAGTTAACATTAGAATGACTTCAATTGCCTTAAATTACTGGGTGGTGGCATATCCAAGATAGCTTTCATTTTAAATGGATCAATTTCAATCCTCAATATCTAACAACAAAGCCAATGAATTTTTCTAATGATGCCCCAAAAGCTTACTTTATAGGATTCATCTTTAAGTTATATTTTCTAAGATGGTCGAATACCACTCTTAGGTTTGGACGTGCCTATCTTTGGATTTAGTTTTGAGCCCCAAGTCATCCCCATAATATTCCACTAACTGGTGCATGAGGTCATCAAAGATTTGAGTTCAAAGGGCATCATCTTATAATAATATCAATTAGCATCCTAAAGATCATATGTTTCTTATCATCAAGATGTATCTTGATTTGGTTATATCCTGAGAAGCTATCCATACAGGAGAATATTTCAAAGTTAGTTGTGTTGTCAATCATGATTTTCATTATTGGCAATGAAAAATCATCTTTTGGACATGCTTTATTCGTGTTCTTGTAGTCCACATAAATGCGGATTTGGCCATTCTTCTTCTTGATTGACACGATACTTGCCACCCAATGTGGGTATTTTTCCTCTCTGATGAAGTTTGCTTTGATCAATTTCTTTGTTTCTTCTATCACCTTTTATTCTAGGTCAAGCTTCATCTTCCTAGGTGCTTGTTTGATAGATGGAAGCTCAGGATTGATAGCCAACTTGTGAACTGTAAATTCAGGATCTAATCTAGACATCTCCTTATAACTACATGCAAAGTTGTCAATGTACTCTTGGAGCACTACTTTGAGCTAGGTTTGGTTTTCCTCTGAAAGTTGAGTACTGATGAAAGTTGATTTAGGGTCTTTCTCAGAGCCTAGGTTAATCTCCATCAATTCATCAATTGTGGTTTGCCCCTCATCCTCAAGTTCTAGTGGAGTTTCTTTTGGTCTAAGGATTATTTTTTCACCAAGTGATTCATCATATTGAGTGGGGTATGGCGAAGGTTCGTCTGAAGGTATTTCGGCAACATCATGCTCCCTTTCTTTTAGATTTGATGAAATTTCATCAAGAGTGTCACCTTCTTGTGAAGTCTGAAAAGTTATGGCCATCTAGGTACACGTGTTAGGAGGTATTGATGTTATTTGATCATCTTGAATATCAGAGAGAGGTCTAATGGTGACCATAAGACATATGTGGGCATTTGGGGTAATATAGCCTAGTCCTTTGGGCACCATTTGGTTTGGATCAGGATCAGGATTAGTTTGTTTCAGAATTTTTTTCTTACAAAATTAATATTACTTATTTTACACTACTGTTAAATTAAATTATTATAAAAAAATAAATAGTTTTTTGAACTTTAAATTATTGTAGGGTTAATTTTGATAAAAAATTATTAGTTTACAAAAGTAGTTTGCTAGTCTTAATCTTGATCCTAATCCTAATCCCGAACAAAATGGTACCTTCATGTTCATGCTTCCTCTTCTAGGAATATTTAAACGTCCTTTGAGTGGATCCCATAGATTCTTGAAGAAATAATTCTATCTCTTTGTTTGTAGATATCCACAGCTAGACTTGTTGATTATCTAACAAAACTAGTTTGAGAAGTATTTGGCATGACTATCGGTTGAAAGTCACTATCATCTGCTAGATCTTTAGTTCCTAGGATTTCATGTATGCTTGGGACATAAGGGATTTTTTTATAAAATAATATTTTCTTTTCTCCTTTGTGCCGTGAAGGAATACAGAAAGTCATCAATTCTTCCATGACATTACTGCTTAACTCATATAATAGCTTAAATATGCCTTTCAGAACATTAGTAACAATGAGAGTATTTCCATTTGACCTTTATTATCATCTTCATCAAAAGTATAACCATCTAAGCAACTTCACAAGGCTTCTTCATCTGAAGAGGCTAGGTCAAAATGGCTTCCTAGGTGAGAAGGAGCAAAGATTAGGCTAACAATCTTTTGCTTTACTTAACTGATGAAAGTAGACCTCCTATCAGCATCTAATCTCTAGTAGTATTTTGTATCATTATAATGTATCTCATGAACATCAAAAGGGTGTACATCTCTATCAATTTGGTGCTCTTCATCATCCTCAAATTATTAAAGGCATTAATGTAGGGCTGATGACACTACTTTATTTTCATGTAGCCACAACCTCCCTATTAGTGCTTTGTATGATGCATCAATATTAATTACATAAAACTTGGCATCTATCATCATCTCACCTACCTCTAGAGGGATAATTATGGCTCCCAGAGTTCCTTGGCTATTTTGATTAAACCCTTGTATAGTTATAATCTCTGATGATAGGTGACACACATCCAAAGTTAGCACTCTTAAAGTTCGAAGACTCATCAAATTGGTTGAAGAACCTAGGTCAATCAGGATGAGATTAATCTTGATTCCATCACTATTCCCTATAACACACAATGGTTTGTTGTGATTTGTTATTCTAGATAGTAGGCTATCATTTGTGAAGGTGATGGTGGGAGTTTTACGTGCATACAAAAACTCTTTTATCTTTTCTTCAGCAAAGTATACTTGGTAGTTGATCAGATTTTTCAAGATGTGGACTAGTGTATCTCTGAGTTCCTATGATATCACCAAGATATCAAAAATACTCAGCATAATGGAGATCTTCTTAAGGAGGGTTGTTATATTGTATTCCACCTTTTTGGGTGTAGGTTCAGCTTGTGAAGGTTCAATGCCCTCACTTATCTAAATTTTTTTTTCATTGTCCTTGGGGATATTCTTGTACCTAGACATTGGAGCTTGTCTTGGAGATAGCACCTTTCCACCTCGAAGTTGTACTTGGTTTGCTCTCCTTAGTTGAAATATGGTATCATGAGACTAATAAAGTTAGTCTTTAGAATCACTCCTAAGGCTAATCATGTGATAAGAGGTAGTGACCCTTGCCCTCAGTTAGTAGTTTCTTGAATATCCTTGGAGGACATGACCAGCTAATAATCATCTCATTTAATATTAAAATTAGGTATATGATGTTTCTTGGTAGAGAGATCTTTAGGGACTCTCTCGATGAACTCTTCTATTTTGTTTCCTAGTATAACCTTTTTTAGGACTTTGTATTTAGGATATTCCTTTCGTGAATATTCAAATAGACTTGATGTAGGGTCGGGATGAGCCTTAGTATTAGCTTGTTTGATCCTCTTCCAGAATGTCTACTTCTTCTTTTGGTGCTTACTAGTGTAGGGCCTTTTGAAATGATCATAAAATTACTCTAAGTCAGACATAGTGTCATATTTATCATTCATGCCTTGTATACATAATTCTTCTAAAGTTGGCAAAGCGCATCCTTCCATAGGCTCTAGGACTGGGACTTCACCGAACCTAGCAGATTGAGCATTTGTTGCTAGATTGCCTAATGGAGGCTAAGATAGCAGCTCGCTGACATTCACATTGGATGTATGAGTCACCATGCGATAAGAGGTCATAGGCTTAGATAACTCTCTTTGATAGTATCTAGCTTTCTTAACTCATCTCTGGAGTAAGTAGCACAAGTGATCATTCAGATTCCAAGAAGAATCAGTAAGTGTGTCTCATTACCCCTATGAGGTCTTTTGTGTGATTTTGTCTTTTCTACTAGCACTTGCTCCATCCTCTCAATTTTTTCATAGAGCATGGTAGTCGTATTTGTTATGCTTTCCAGATGGCTAGCCGTAGCCTTCATATGCCCATTTAGTATTTATATTTGCCCCCTAACAAATCTCATGTTAGTTGTAGTTAGCTATTTCATAATATATAGTTGTAGTTTGAGCATGTCATAGTCATACTTATGGGCAAACCACTCTCTAAGATTATTATCTTGGGAGTAGCCCTCAGGGAGATTTGTGGGGTCTCTCATTTCATTAGTGACATCCCTAGTGAATCTATTTGCTTCTTCTTGCCTTACACCCATAATTTTATCATCATTAAAGTGATAAGGTATGGATTGGCTTTGGTGTAAACCTCTGATGGTAAATATGGCAAAGCATGTTGCCACCAAAAGTTTACTTTCTTCATTTTTCACATCAGGGTTCTCTTGTAAAGCTTTGAGTTTGTGAAGGAAGAATTTTTCAAGAGTTATTTGGTTTCTTTCTCCCATAACATATTCATCTAGAGCATCGATATATTCTTGAATGGCTGATGTCTTAACATCATATTCATTTAGTTGAACCTACTTCTTCTTCTTATTTCTATTCTTTCTCTTCTTGATGCTTTGAGCAGGTGAGGCAGTTTATTCTAATGAGCCTTTCTTCATCACCATCCCAGGCTCTCGAGGGTTTCTAATAATCTTTTTCATTAATTTCTTTAGCCTTTTTGAAATGTAGACATTCCATAAGTGCCTTTATTCGAGAGTTCATTATGTTTTTGCCCCAAAAAGGATTTCAGCAGGTGGTTCATGATCCTTAAACATAGTAATATGATTGATATATTTGGTGGGTATTTCGAATAGGGCTACCTTTGAGAGAGTTAGCTTGCATTCTCGGTATTACTTTTTAACCCAATCCTTGAACACATAATAGTCTTTAATGATATGCCCTAAGATTCTATGGTAAGGATAATAGTTCCAGTGATCTATTTTGTTGACCTTGCCTAGACTCTTGGATTCTAGCAATTGGAGGCCTAACTTCAGGGCATCTTGAAAGATTTTAGGTACTCTTTCTCTTTTAAAAGAATATTTCTTTATAAGCATTTGTTGGAGATCATTGGATCATTCCACTTCTCCATCTCCTCCAAGAGTTGGTGATTTTTGAGGATTACCCTTGTTCATGGTGTGGTTCAGAGGTTTTTTTGCTTAGTTGTTGTGAATACAACCCTCAAATTTTTGGAAGGCTCTCCACGCTTTATCTTATCTTTTTCTAGTTTGAAACTTTGTGAACTAAATAAAGTCAGTGGGTCAATCCTTTCTATCTTCTTGACTTGCATAATAAGATATTGGAAGATATGGATAAAAGAGGTGCTCAGATAGGATGCCATCTATTATCCCCTTATATTGCCAAGGACTAGGTTCACTACCTCATATTGGCTCATGAGATGCTCACACTTAATGCTAAGATTTCTTCACCGTGTGATATAATTCAAAATTAACTCATTATCATGTTTCAATGTTGAGGCAAGGTCCATAATGATCACTTTATCACTGACTCCTTTGAACCTGATTTGAAAAGCTTCTTTCATTTGTGTCCAAGTTTGTATGGATTCTAGTTGCTAGCTAGTATACCACTCGAATGCTACTCCTATCAAGCTTGCTGAAAATTGACGGAGCAACAATAAGAGACTATTACTTGAATCTTCACACAAAATCACAAAATGAGCAATGTGATGTTTAGGATTGCCCATGCCATTGAATTGTTTGAAACTAGACATTGTATAACCTTTGGAATATGACACTCGGTCGTGATAGTTAAGGTATAGTTTGTCAGCATCATTTATCCTATCTATCTCACTTTCTTGTCTCAACTGCATAGCTACTATTTATTGTACCTATTATTGTATGGATACTGGGAGTTTCATATTGTCAAGGATTCCTGAAATTGGAGATTTGGTATCCCTTACTGAAGGAGGTTTTTGTGAAGGGTCTACATTTCCATGGATCTTATTTATAGGAGACGCACCTTCCACTACTTCTGTTGCTTGAGATGACTATTAAGATCATTCTAACTTATCAAACTTTTGACTCATTTGTAGCATCATCTCCATCAACTCCATGAATTTCTTTTGAACTTCATCTTCTCTTTACTTTACTATCTTAGCTATTCTTGCAGTCCTTCTATGGTCGCTTCTTGATTGAAGCTTTTAGTTATGACCAAGGCTATTATCAGAACATGATGGTCTATGTTTCGAGAATTAGATTTAGGCTTTGGGTTGATGCTAACTTCTCCCATTAGTTGAGTCATTTTATTCAAGAGTCTACTCATGAAGTGGCTTGCCACACCCTCTCTTGGCATGGTAGCAGGGAATGGTCCACGAGGGCCCTCTCCTCTTGGATTTCTTCATCAGTAAACCTTACCCAGATAACCTTCTTTTGGCATTTGGCCGACTGAGGTGCGAGCTCATGGTCCCTCCCAGAGTTATCATGAGCAATGACTCTGACAGTGTGGGTGGTCTCCTTTAGGAAACCCTCATGCTTGATTGTAGCTTTACGGTGACCCTTGTAGTTTTGTTTGGTGATTCGTCCCTTTTCTACAATCTTAAGGCAAGATTGTGTCCCCAATGATTTGCTCCTACTCTTCTCCAAATTACTTAATGGAGTGAAGGAGTTGGAGGTAGGGACGGTAATAACTAACTTTGTTCAAGGGGTAGGATTCCCAAGTT
The DNA here is from genome assembly GCA_005019695.1 of Trichopus zeylanicus subsp. travancoricus. NCBI lineage: Eukaryota > Viridiplantae > Streptophyta > Magnoliopsida > Dioscoreales > Dioscoreaceae > Trichopus > Trichopus zeylanicus. Next base: position 1,525,929 of record RXID01014245.1, read on the forward strand.
GGTCAAAGATTTTAGCAGTTTTTTCTTTACTTATGATAGTCAGAATGAGATATTCTTCCTCAATGCCTGTGTCTGGATTTGTTTTTTATTACCCCTTATTAATTACCCCAATAATTGTTAGGAACCTCTTAAAGTAAGAAATCTATTTAATAAAATAGAAACACAAAAAGGAAAGCATTTGATTAATTTTAAGAAATAAAATATGGCTTAAGAGAGGGCATATCCTCACTTTACAATGAATTTTAATATAGAATTATAGAAAATATATAAGAAAGGAAAATAGTAGAGAAGAAGCTTTGGTGTGTATTGTTATCTTGCTCCCCTATGTTGGACCACATGGTATCTGATTTAGATTGACTTAGCCTTTGGCAAGTGTTGATGGTATCATCTAATGGGACGCAAAAGAAAATGAGAGAAGTTTGAAGTGTTTTCCAATAGATTTGAGCATTCACATTAACTTCATTTGGTTTGAAGTATTTTTCCTAGCCAATAAGGTATTTTCATTAGTCAATAAGGCATTGATAATAGCTTCATTTGATTTTTGAAATGTTTCTATAGCCAATAAAGCGTAGGTGATAACTTTTATTTTTGAAGTGTTTCTATAGTCGACAAAACATAAACAATAACTTTTTTTATTTTTGAAGTATTTCTATAACTGACAAGGCATAGATGATAACTTCTTTAGTTTTTGAAGTGTTTCCATAGCTGATAAGGTATAAGCAATAACTTCTCTAATTTTTAAAGTATTTTCATAGCTGATAAGGTATAGGCGATAACTTCTTTGTTTGAGTAGCATCGCCAACAGTTTATGGGGTTAGGCATAGCTTTGAAAATTGCATGTTCAATAACTTTTGGGATTGATTAGCTTGAAAGGGCGCATCGTTAACTGCGTTTGGGGTTGACTAGCTTGAAGAATGCTTCATCAACTGCTTTTGGGATTGACTAGTTTAAAGGGTGTGTCACCAACTGCTTCTGGGGTTTAATAACTTAAAGAATGTGTCATCAACTACTTCAAGGATTGACTAGCCTGAAAGGTGTATCACCAACTACTTTTGGGGTTGACTAGCTTGAAGGATATGTCATCAACCACTTCTATGATTGACTTACTTGAAGGATGCATCATTAACTGCTAACAGGGTTGATTAGCTCAAAGGTGTATTGTCAACTGCTTATGGGGTTGACTAGCTTCAGAGTATAACTAACAACTCTGAGCATATTATTGGTTGACTTCATTGACTTGATAGCATCACCAACAGTTTAGGGGGTTAGTTATAGTTTTGAAGTGTGGCTAACAACTTGAAGGCTATTGTTGGTTGGTGTCGTTTGAATAAGGTGTTATGACAAACTAACTAAGTGAGTTGAATCCTATCTTTATTTGATTTGATTTGAAGTGTTGCCAATGCTTTAAGGTTGGCTTAGCTTGGAAGATGCATTGTCAATAGCTTCTGGGGTTGACTAGTTTAAAGTGTGACCAATGGCTTTTGAGCCTATTGGCAATTAACTTCTTTAGTGTAATAGTGTCACCAACGGCATAAGGAGTTAGATATAGTTTTCAAGTGTTGCTGAAGGTTTTTGTAGCAAAACAGCAAAACTCAGTTTGACCTTATTTAATTTTATTTAAACTACTTCAGATTCAGGTCAGGGTAGTGACTTCACCTTTTGTTCATAGCCTTGGAGTACTATTGCAGTTTCAGCACTCCCAGTGGATTCATTTTGACCCTAATTAATTTCATTGGGACTAATATAATTTGGGTCTAAGTTCGATTTCATTTAGTTTAAGTTGACTTTGACCTTGTGTTGGATCTCTACAGCGTCTGGGCCTACTGGACTTTGGCTCAAGTTCAAGTTAATTTAATTCAATTTGATTTTAGTTTAAGCTTAACCTAGCCTGATTTTGGTTTGGGTTTGACTTTGATTTAATTCAATTGGGGTTTGATTTGAACTTACTTTAATTTATTTTGGATTTGATTTAAACTCAACTTAATTTTAAATTAACTCACGATTAGGGTTGAGTTTGAGTTTAGGTTAACTCAATTTGGGTGTTAGTCCATTTTTTTTTTGATCAATTTAGGTCTATTTGAGTCAACTTGACTTTAGTTGGCTTATTTCACAAGCTCGAAAGCTAGCTTAAATGCGAGCCCAAAGGCTGGCTAAAGTGTAAACCCAAACGTCAGCTGAGTACAAGCTCAAAGACTGATTGAATGTGAGCTCAAAAGTTAGCTAAGATGCGAGTCTGAAGGCTAGCTTAGGTGTGAGCCCAAAGGTTGGCTAAGGTGTAAGCTCGAAAGTTAGTTTGGATACAAATCGAAAGGCTGACTAAGTGTGAGTACAAAAGTTAGCTAAGTGCGAGCCTAAAGGTTGACTTAGATGCAAGTCCAAAGGCTGGCTTAGGTGCAATGCTGAAGGCTAGCTAAATGAGAGCCTAAAGACTGATAAATGTGCAAGCTCAAAGGCTGGTTTGGATGTGAGCACGAAGGCTGGCTAAGTGTGAGCTGAAAAGCTAGCTAAGAGCGAGTCCAAAGGTTGGCTAAGTGTGAGCCCGAAGGCTAACTTAGATTTGAGTCTAAAGGCTATCTTGGATGTGAGCTTGAACGTTAGCTTAGGTGCGAGCCCAAAATCTAATTAAATACAAGCTCGAAGGCTGACTAAGGTACAAGCCCAAAGGTTAGCTTGGATGTGAGCCTGAAGGTTGGTTAAGTGCAAGCTCGAAAGTTGGCTGAGTTTTAGCCTAAAGGCTAGCTAAGATGTGAGCCTGAAGGTTGGCTTGGATGTGAGCCTGAAGGCTAGTAAAGTGTGAGGTTGAAAGCTAGCTAAGTGAACCTCGAAGGTTGGCTTGAATGTGAATCTGAAGGCCAGCTAAGTGTGAGTCCGAAGGCTAGCTAAGTGTGAGTCCGAAGGCCATCTAAGATGCGAGTTGAAAGGCTGACTGAGTGTGAGCCTGAAGGATGGCAAAAATGCAAGCCTAAATGTAGACTTGGATACGAGCCCAAAGGCTAGCTTAAATGAGAGCTTGAAGGTTGGCTGAATGCAAGCCCAAGGTCTAGCTAAGGTGTGAGCCCAAAGACTAACTTGGATGCAAGCCTAAAGGCTAGCTAAGTGTAAGTTCAAAAGCTAGCTGAGTGCAAGCCCAAAAGTTGGCTAAGATGCGAGCATGAAGGCTAGTTTGGATGCTAGCCGAAAGGCTGGCTAAGTACGAGCTCAAAAATTGGCTGTGTATGAGTTTAAAGGCTAGCTTGGATGTGAGCCTGAGGCTGACTGAGAGCCCAAAAACTATCTTGGATGTGAGCTCAATGGTTGACTAAGTGTGAGCCCGAAGGTTAGCTTAGATATGCACCCAAAGGTTAGGTAAGTATGAGCCTAAAGGCTAGTTTGGATGCAAGCCTAAAGACTAGCTTAGGTGTGAGCCCGAATGTTGGTTTAGATGTGAGCCTGAAGGCTAGCTTCGATGCGATTCTAAAGGCTAGCTAAGTGTGAGCTCGAAAGCTGGTTAAGTGTGAGCCTAAAGGCTAGCTTTAATGTGAGCTCTGTGGGATCAAAGTTGATCACTCAGGATAGTAGAGTCCCTAGGAGTAACCTCAAATTATAAATCAAAATTTATTTTAATTTGAAGTGCATTATTAAGTATTGTGGGAATATGACTTGCAACAGGTATAAGCCTCTGTTGTTGATTACCTCGACAATTGTCAAGGACCTCCTAAAGTAAAAAACCTAGATAATAAAATAAAGACACAAAAAAAAAAGAAGATATTATTTGACTAATTTAAGAAAGATGGTATATGGCTTAAGCAAGATTATGTCCTCACTTTACAATGAATTATAGAAAATATAGAAAAAATAAAGAAAAGAAAAAGAGAGAGAGTGAAGAAAAAGCTTTGAGGTGTACTACTCCTCGGCTCCTTCTGTACTAGACCATATGGAGTCCGACTAGAACCTTGAAAAAGAATGGGAGAAGTTTAAAGTATTTCCAATGGTTTTGAGCATCGACAATAACTTCAAGATCTAAAATATTTCTGTAGCCAATAAGACATAGATGATAATTTTATTTAGGGTAGAGTATTTTCGTTAGCCAATAAGGCATTGGCAATAACTCTATTGGGGTTAGAGTATTTTCATTAGCCAATAAGGTATAGGCGATAACTCTATTTGGGCTGGAGTATTTTTATTAGCTAATAAGGCATAAGCGATAACTCTATTTAACTTTAAAGTGTTTCCATGATTGACAAGACGTAGGCAATAACTTCTTTATTTTTTTAAAGTATTTTTATAACCGATAAAGCATACGTGATAACTTCTTTGATGGGGTTAGGTATAGCTTGAAGATGCATCATCAACGACTTTTAGGATTGATTAGCTTGAAGAGTATATCACCAACTACTTATTAGGTTAACTACCTTGGAGAGTCGCATTGTCAACTATTTGTTGGGTTGACTAGCTTGGAAAAAGGTGTATCATCAACTGCTTATGGGGTTGATTAGCCTGAAGTATGGCCAACAGATTTGAGTATATTGTTGGTTAATTCCATTGATTTAGTAGCATCACCGATGGCCTAGGGGGTCAGATATAGCTATGGTTGATAGCTTTGAGTGTATTGACGATTAACATCTTTAGTTTGATAGTATCACCAATAGCTTATGGAGTTGGGTATAGCTTTGAAGTATTGCTGAAGACTTTAGTAGTACACCTAGCGAGACTCAATTTGATCTTATTTAATTCTATCCAAACTAATTTAGGTTCAGGTCAAAGTGGTAACATCATCCTTTGTTCATAACTTTGAAGTATTACCGAACTTTCAACACTCCTAGTGGGACTCAATTTGATCCTATTTAGTTCTATTGGGACTAATACGATTTAGTTCTGAGTTTGATTTCATTAAATTTGAGTCAAGTTTTGATCTTGTATTGGACCTCTATAGGGACCGAATCTACTGGACTTTAGTTCAAGTTTAAATCAATTTAACTCAGCTTGGTTTTAAATTAAACTCAATCTAGCCTAGTTCTAGTTTAACTTTGAGTTTATCCTTTTAGTTTGAATTTGATTTAACCTAGTCAAAGTTTGATTTAAACTTAGTTCAATTTAGATTCAACTTGAATTTAAGATTGAATTTTTTGAATCCAACTTGATTTGGGACTTAGTCCATTTGCTTAATTAATTTAGGTCTATTTGAGCTAACTTGACATTTGTCCATTTATTGAAGCTAAGTTTGATTTTAATATCATCGAGTTACTTTATGTTAAATAGTTTAATTTGAGGGTCCTTAATTATTTATGATGATTTTAGACAGACCTATAACCCGACTTAAAATGTGTGAATCCAAAGGTTGGCTTGGTTTGTGAGCTCAAAGATGGCTTAATATGATCTTGAAGGTTGACTGGGTGTGAATCCGAAGATTGACTTAAATGTGAGCCCAAAGGCTAGTTGGAATGCGAGCCCAAAGGCTAGTTGAGTGCAAGCCAAAAGGCTAGTTGAGATGCGAGCCCAAAGGCTCACTTAGTACGAGCCTAAGGTTGGCTCGGTACGAGCTCGAAAGCTGATTTAGGTGTTAGCCCGAAGGCTAGCTAGAGTGTAAGCCCAAAGGTTGACTGGGTGCAAGCCCAAAAGCTAGCTTAGGTGCAAGCCTAAAGACTAGCCAAGTGCAAGTTCGAAGGTTGGCTAAATGCGAGTCTGAAGATTGACCGAGTGCGAGCCTAGATGCTGAAAAAGTGTGAGCCCAAAAGTTAGTTGAATGAGAGTCCGAAGGCTGGCCGAGTGTGAAGGTTGGCTTAGATGTCATAAGAATTCATCGTCTTCATCACCATCTTCGAGAGAACGTGGGTGACCGTAGCAAGGTCATGAGTTTATTATCGTCATCGTCATCTTTATCTTCGTCTTTGAGGAGTCGCAGGTGGCTGCGATAGGACCACAGATTCTGTTATCTTCAACATCATGTTCGAGAGGCTACAAGTGACTATGACTATAATAAAATTAGAATGCCAAAAATCAAAATAAGAGAGTATTGTTTTTTTTTTACAACAACTTTTTTTTCTTTCTCTTCATGTTCATTCCTTCCATCTCCGATGAGATGCAAAATTTTTATATTATTTTTTTTTTACTTGCTCCCTTCTTCCACCATACAACACTTTATTCATACAATCTAATTTCTCCTTCACCCTTCCGACGTGGACTCTCCCTGCATCAAACATTTTTTTTTGCTCCCTCTTCCATGCCTCAATTCCCCTGCTAAGTGTGTACTATTTTTTTTTCTCCCTCTTCCATGTCTCAATTCAGTTACACCATCAAAGTAATTTCGGTCTTAAGAGTTTGCATAACTTCAAATCTAAAGCTTTAATACCATTTGTAGCGCTAAATATTGTTATCTACCATAATTCATGATGTAGAAAAAGAACAGAAAAGAAGAAAATATAGCATACAAGAGATTTATGTGATGAAGACGATTTAGAGGATATTATATTGATGAGAAGAGGAAGAGAAGGTTACAACGATGGAGGCGAAATTCCAATATCACCAACTCTCACAAAAGACTAAGTAGCCTAGCCGTCACAAGACGTTTTGAGAATATTGATTTATATCCCTCACTCCCACTTTATATAGAAATCCTTACATGAATAGAGTATTTATAAATGTGGCCTAACTGTGTTTAAGTCAAAGTAGAAGACTTACTCAAATAAGATTTCTACTAATTTAAGTCTTCTGGTAGAAGACAAATTTAGATAATGATTAGGTTCACTAAATTACTTCCTAATATAATTAAGACTCTCCAGAAAATCTGGATTCGAGACACGATTAAGCCAACAATCTCCACCTTGGTTCGAATCCTCTAATTCTATGAATCTTCAATAGATGCCTTTGTCATTATCTCATGGGATAGGATCAACGACCTTGAACATTGATCAAGTCCAAACTGAGCTTGAACTTGTCAATCGGAATCACCTCGCCAATATATATGCAGGATTTCTTGAAGTATGAATCTTTTATAAAAAAATCTCGCCGTCTTCAATAATATCATGAATAAAATGAAATCGGACATCTATATGTCTTGATCTGGCGTGGTACATTTGGTTTTTTGCAAGGTGTATGGTGCTCTGACTGTCGCAAAAGATAGGAAAAATATTTTGAGAAAAACTAACTTCACTTGTCAATCCTTTTAACTATAGAGCTTCTTGACGACTTTTGTAGCTGTCATATACTCAGACTCTATTGTAGATAATGCCATAATTGACTGTAAGGTACACCTCTATGTAATAGGTCCTCCATAAGAGTGAGAAGATAATTAGTGAGGGATCGTCGTCGATCAAGATCTCTAACATAGTCTAAATCGACATAACCAATAATTTTGGCCTCTTGAACTGTGTTCCTGTCGAAACATAAGCCAATATTAAGAGTTCCTTTGATATGTCTTGATAACCACTTCACAGCCTACTATGCTCTTTTCTTGGATTTGTCATATAACGACTAACAACGTTGACTGCTTGCGTAATATCAGGTCTTGTACATACCATAACATACATTAGATTTCCAACAGCACTTGAAAATGGGGTGTTCTCCATATATGCATACTCCTCATCTGTAGAAGGACATAGTTGAGCTAAAAGCTTGAAGTGAGATGCCAAAGGAGTACTGATAGGTTTTGAATTTTGCATGTGAAAATGAAAAATAATCTTCTCAAGATACTTACTCTGTTTGAGACATAATTTATCATGCTTTCGATCTCGATCAATCTCCATATCAAGAATCTTCTTTGCAGCACCTAAATCTTTCATTTCAAATTCTTTTTTCTTTTTAAACTTTAGATCATTAAGTAGAGATATGTCTTGAGTAGCGATAAACATATCATCAACACAAAAAAAATAATATAATAAATGAGTTGTTGGCATGCATCTTAAAACAGACACAGCAATCATGTTTGCAATGGATGAAATATTATCCCAGCATAAAACTGTCAAACCTTTTTTTACCATTGCCTTAGAGACTATTTCAAATTATAAAGTGATTTGTTCAACTTGCAGACAAAATTTTTCTTGCCTTCTTAGATGAACCCTTCAGGTTATTGCATAAAAATCTTCTCTTCTAATTCTCCATGTAGAAAAGCAATTTTGACATCATGCTATTCTAACTCAAGATTATGAAAAGCAACTAAAGCAAGTAAAAACGAATAGATGTGTGTTTAATCACAGGAGAGAAAATTTTATTAAAGTCAACATCCTCCTTTTGTGAATACCCTTTTGCAACTAAATGGGCCTTGAATTTAACACCATCTATTTCAGAGGAATCCTCTTTCTTTCGAAATACCCACTTGCAACCAATTGCTCTTTTACCTTCTGATAATTTCACCAGATCCCAAGTATGGTTCTTTTGAAGGGAATCCATCTCTTCGTTCATAGCAGCTTGCAACTGAGAAGAATTCTTATTCTATACTGCTTCTTTATAGAAAGAAGGATTACCATTGTTAGTAACTAAAGTAAAAGCTATCATATCTTCAAAGTCATATCTTTCATGTGGCTTTATGTTTTTTTAAGAACTTCAAAGTGGAATCTTCTCAGAAATTTGATTCTTAGAATTTTCTTGAGAGTTGGGCATACCCTGAATATCTTCTTCTGAAGGAACTACATGCTCCATCTCCACTTACATTATATCACTGGGACCTTTCTTGAGAGATTTTAACATAATACTTTCATCAAATACTACATCTCTCTCAATAATTCCATTTGAAATGGTAGTATCCCACAAATGATAACCCTTAATACTTTTGGCATAACCCAGGAAAGTACACTTTTGGAACGTGCATCTAATTTATCCTTGACAACATGCATATAAGTAGGGTAACCAAAAATCTTTAAAGAAGAATAATTTACAGGTTGACCAGTCCATACCTCTTCAGGAGTCTTGTAATTAATGGTTGTCTGAGGAGAGCGATTCACAGTGAAACATGCTGTATTGACTGCTTCTACCCAAAAATCTTTGTCAAGATTAGTTGTACTGAGCATACTACATGCATTCTCCAACAAGGTTTTATTCATCCTTTCAACCACACCATTTTTTTGAGATTTTTCTGGGATGGTAAAGTTGCGTTCAATGCCTTCATCTTCATAGAATTTGAGAAACTCTGTTGATTTGTACTCTCCGCCATTATCACTTCTGAGGTATTTGATTTTTCTGTCAGTCCTTTTTTCAACTGAAATTTTTCGCCGTTCGAAAATAGAAAACACTTCGGCTTTGTGATGTAAAAAATAAATCCATATTTTTCTAAAAAATCATCAATAAAATTGACAAAATAATGAGCACAAGATTTTGATGGAGTAGGAGAGCACACACATCAGAATGAATATAAATCTTTAGTGCAATGAGTACTGATGTTAAATTTTACCTTGGACTGTTTACCATAGAGACAATGCTCACAGAAATCCAATTTGCATGAGTTGAGGTCTTTTAGCAATTTTCTTTTGTTGAGCTCACTTAAACCTTACTCACTCATATGACCGAGACGCATATGCCATAAGTGGGTCATATTAGAAGAAGAAGCCTTAGAAATTGTTGCTCCACCTTCAACGATTTTTCCTACTAACTCATACAAATTTTCATGTTTTAGACCTTTTATTACTATCAATGAGCCTTTAGCAACCTTAAGAACTCCTCAGCAGAATACGTATAACCAGAAAAATCCAAAGTACCCAAAGAGATCAAATTCCTTTTCAAATTAGGAACATATCTAACATCAGTAAGAGTTCTAATAATATTATCAAACATCTTGCTTTTGATTGTTCCAATTTCAACAGTTTTGCATAGATTGTTATTACCCATCAAAACTAAACCACCATCATAGGACTTGTAGTTTTCAAATCAATTTTTATTAGGACACATGTGGTAAGAACAACCAGAATCAAGAATCCAAGTATCGTGATAATGATCAAAATTAGAATTAATAGAGAGAATATTACCAAAATCATCATCAGAATTTTCTTCAATAACTGACACTTGTTCTTTGGCTTGCTCTTTATATTGAGATTCTCTTTCTTTCTTTACTTTGAGCTTCCAACACAATTTAATTATATGTCTCATCTTCTTACAATACCTCCAGTTTAATTATATGTCTCATCTTTGATCTTTCTTTGGTACGACCTCTGACAATCAATACTTTTGAGTGTGACACATCCCCTTCCATCTTTTTAAAATATTCATTAGATAGAAGGGCAACAAAAATATCATCAAATTTCAAATCCTTACCATACATGAGAGTAGTCTTCAGATTGTCAAGAGAAGAAGGTAAAGACGATAATAAAATAATTGTCTTGTCTTCATCTTTAATTTTAACATCAATGCTTAACAATTGAGAGACTAGTTTATTGAAAGCATTAAGATGATCAACTATATTCGTACCTTCTCTCATTCGAAATTGAAGAGCTTTTGCTTTAAGTAAACTCAATTTGAGATAAACTTACTCATATATTATTTCTCTAGCTTTTTCGATAGCTCTGAAGGTGATGTTTCATTAAGAAATGAATAGAATACCTCATCGGTGAAAATAAAGATGATTGTGCTATGTGCACTAGTTTTCTGATTTTCCCAGATACTTTTGATGACATCTTCAGGCTTGACGTCCTCCAATGTGTTTCTCAACCCTTGTTGAGTAAGAATTACACGAACTCTTGCTTGTCAAATAGAAAATCCTTACTTTCCATTGAATTTCTCTATATCGAACTTCGTAATAGACATGTTGAACTAAGCTCTAATACTTTTTATTGGGGGAATCGAAAGAGTGTCGAATTGGAATAATATAGTGGGCTGGACACCAAATAATCTCAAAAGCTTAAGCTCATGGAATATGGACCTTTTTCACTATATATATTGAACCCTATTTATCTAATATCCGATGTGTGACTAATTTATCACACATGATATTATAACAATCTCCCCCTCTCTAGCTTTGTATTTTTGTTTCTCCTTTCTTCGTCGTTCTAATATCTCTTCCTTGCTATGATTCCTCCTTTCATTATTGTGTTTTACAGGTTTCTTAATTTTTTTTATAGGCTTTAAAGAGATGGGAATGAAATCCCCAAATAGCCTGATTTGAAATGATATTAAATTCTGATATTAAATTCGAATACATAATAAAGTTATATTTAATTAAATTTTCGAAATTTATTGACTTATTTTGAAATACTGTGTTTTGTAATGGATTGTATTTTTATATTTGTGAATAATATGTTAATCATTAATTGGGATTTATTTTCTTGACAAAGAAATTAAAATTTTATATCATTTTTGGATACTGAATTTTTAAAGGGGTTATTTCTAAATTTTTCAAAAAATTAGACCAAATTACAATTTTACAAATTTCAAGAACTTCTTCGTAAAAATAACATATCGGTGAAAAATCTAAAATTTTTAGGATTATTTTTTAATAGAACTTGGACTTATTTATAAATAAAAATTTTAAGAGCATTATTTATAAATTTTTGACTAAAAATGTGATTTTATAAGCTTTAAGAACTTTTTTGTAAAATGACATATTTTGTAAAAATTTTAAAATTTTTAGAGTTCTTTTTAATAAAAATTGGGTTCCTCTACAAATAAAAAATTTTGAGAAACTTATTTATAAACTTTTCGAAAAAAATTGGATCAAAATATAATTTTACAAATTTTAAGTGTTTTTTGCAATAAGAATATATTTGTAAAAATTTTGAAATTTTCATGGTTCTATTTGAATAAAATTTAGATTTATTTACAAATGAAAATTTTCAAAAGGCTTATTTGTAAATTTAAAAAATTTTGAATTTTATTTATAAAAATTAGAAATTTTAGGGCTTTATTTGTGAATATAAAATTTTGAGGAGTTCATTCACAAATCCTAAGTTTTGCGGGGATTAATTAGATGATTACCTTTTTTGCTTCTAATCTTCAAATCTTGATGACTACCGACCCTAATCTCCCTTCTCTGTGGCTTCGTGTTCTTGTTTCTCCTTTCTTCGTCATTCTAACCTCTCTTCCTTGTTCGGATTCCTCCTTTTGTGATTTCTCCTTTTGTTGTTCTATTTTACAGGTTTTTCAATTTTTGCATACGGTTTGAAGAAGATTAGAATCAAATTTTAAGTGGTCCGATTTGGAATGGTATTGAATCCAAATTTGTAATGGAATTATATTTGATTGAATTTTTGAAATCTCGTGATTGGCTTGTTTTGGAATATTGTGATTTGTAATGGATTGTATTTTTATTTTTTTCAATGGTATGTAATTCAGCAATTGGAATTTGTTTTCTTGACAAAGAAATTGAAATTTTATATCATTTCTTAGTATCAAAATTTTTAGAGTTATTTACAAATTTTTTCAAAAATTGGACCAAAACGTAATTTTATAAATTTTTAAAAAAATTTATAAAAATGACATATTGGTAAAAATTCCGAAATTTTTAGGATCATTTTTAATAGAATTTAGATTTATTTACAAATAAAAAATTTTGAGAAATTTATTTACAATTTTTTAGAGACTTTTCGCAAAAAGAACATATTTGTAAAAATTATGAAATTTCAAGATTTTTTTAAAACAAGATTTGGGCTTATTTGCAAATAAAAAATTTTGAAAATTTTATTTACAAATTTTTCAAAGAAATTGGATCAAAATATAATTTTACAAATTTAAGGGAATTGTTGAAAAGAAAATATATTTGTAAAATTTTCATGATCCTTTTTAAATAAAATTTGGATTTATTTACAAATAAAAATTTTTGATGAGCTTATTTGCAAATTATAGAAATTTTGAGGATTTATTTGCGAAAATTAAAAATTTCAACGATTTATTTGTAAATATAAAATTTTGAAATGTTCATTCACAAACCCTAGATTTTGTAGTGATAAATTTGAAATTTCAAAATTTTGAAGAACTTTTTCACAAAAGTTTCATATCAGGAACTTATTTATAAGAAAAGTTCTGTCAGGAACCTATATGTAAAGATTTTCCAATTTTTATTTTGGTCCAAATCTTTAATGGATTTTTAGCCCGATTTTTGTTCAAATATCCAACCGAGTTAAATCTTTTTAATTTAAACCCAAATTTTTAGTAATTTAAATTCAAATTAAACCTAATTTTTGGTCAAATTTAATTGCGATTTTGATCTAATTAAGACCCACATTTAGATCACAATCTACTAACATTCACTTTTATATTTTGATTGAATTCTGATTAAATTTAATTTTTAATCAACATTAACTCAAACAAATGCCTCTTCGCAACACGAGTTTTTTCAGCGAAGAAAATAGATGCAAACAAATTCCCCAAGTGCTCACCCTTTGCACCAACACCCTAGAGTTAATCATGTGAATTTGAATCGTCACACAAAATAAACTTGAGTCGCTGTAAGGAGTGGATTTAAGCTACCATATTAAGTAGATTTCATTTTACCACAGAAAAGTGAATTTGAATTTTCACATAAAAGTGGACTTAACTTATCATACAAAAGTAAAAATAATTTGCCACGTAAAAATAGATTTAGGTTGTCATATGAAAGTAGACTTATGTTGGCACATGAAAGTAGACTTAAGTTGTCACGTGGAAGTTGACTTATGTTGTCACATGAAAGTGGGCTTGGATTACTATGTGATAGTGGACTTGGTTTGCCATGTGGAAGTTGACATATATTGCCATGTGAAAATGGGTTTGCGTTGTCACGTGAAAGTGAACTTCGGTTGCTATGTATAAGTGAACTTGGATTGCCACATAAAGTGAACTTGGGTTATCATATGGAAGTGAACTTGGATTGTCATGTAGAAGTAGACTTGAGTTGCCACATAAAAGCATACTTAATTTACCATGTAGAAGTAGATTGTCATATGAAGTGGACTTAGATTGTCACATGAAAGTGGACTTATATTGCTAGAATAAGTGGGCTTTTATGAGGTGTGAATTTAACCGTTACATAAATTAGGCTGAATTTTATATCTATGTTTTACTTCAAGAAGCATGGAGTGCATGTTTGACCAAGTATTCCTTTTTGAGAAAGTCAGATGTTCTCTCATAAATAAATCATAGACACTTCCGGTTGTAACTGTTATTACCGTTAGGGCTTAGGCATAATATCTTTTGAGGAATTGGCCATTGATTAATGGCATAGGCCTTTCTCCCTTATCATCGATCAGTTGATAAGATCTCCTTTCAAATATCCCTTCGACAATATATGGGTCTTCCCAATTATACTTGAACTTATCTTTCTTGTTTCAATTTGGGATTATGGGTCTCTTTAAGACTAAGATTATTTCTCTCTTTTGCAAAGACCTAAGCCGAGCCGTCTTGTTGTAGAACTTGGATATTTATGCTCAATACATTTTTAGGTTTTGCTAGACCGCGAGCCTTCTTTTGCCCAAAGAGTCTAACTCATCCAGGTGAAGATAAATGTTGTCCTCTCTCATGATTTCTTCTTGCAAGGCAACCCCCAAAGAGAGGATTTGCACTTTGAATGACAAGATTACCTCAGTCCTAAACACCAATGCATATGGCATTGATTAGGTAGGAGTTCGATATATGGTACGATAGGCCCATAATGCCTCAGCAAGCTTTTGGTGTCAGTCTTTCTTATTTCTAGTAATAACTTTTTTCAAGATCTTGAAAAAAGTCTTGTTGAATGCCTCAACGAGCCCATTGGCTCTCACATTGTAGATGGATAAATATCTTCAATCTATCCTATGATGATGCACGAATCGTCCTATCTTGAAGCTTCTGAAGGATGATCCATTATCAAAAATGATCTTTTGAGGGACACTGAATCAATATATGATATTTTCTTGAAAGAAGTGGATAATAGTATCCGCTTTTACATCTTTCAATAAGATCACTTTAGCCCTCTGAGAAAAATAATCAATTGTTACCAATATGAAGCAGTGGCCTCTGGAAGAAGATGGTTCAATTGGGTCGATGATGTCTGCACCCCATGCCTCAAATGGCTATGAGAATACTATTGGATATAGAGAATTTGGGTGTTGATGGATGAAGTCACCATGAATTTGGCATAGGCGATATCTCTTCGCATATTTGATGCAATCTCCCACTATAATGGGCCAATAATAGCCCATACGCTTAACCTTCGTCATTATTTTTGGACCTGACTGATGAGCCCCACAAATCTCAAAATGCACTTCATACATAACTTCCTTGTCCTCTTTGTCTGAGAGATAACATAGAAGTAGTTGATCGAATGACCATCTATAAATGGTATTGTTGATAAACAGAAAGCACACAGCCTCTTTCTGAGTTGTATCTATGCGGATTTATCCTCTGAGAGTTCTCTACTTTTGAGATAGTTGGTGAATAGCATTTTCCAATTTGTGACCTCTTCTACCAATTTAAATTCAGTCATGTCATGCTTGAAGCTAAAAATTGTGTGAGTTCATCACTTGTCTACTACGAACTGTGATTAGGATTTCTCCCTGATCAGGGTCAGCCAATGCCTTGGCTAGTTTGGCTAAAGAGTCAACTTTTTGCATTAATGGACTGAGCAACCTTAGTTATTTAAACATGTGGGATTTGCCTTATAGGCTCTTGAGTCTTTTTGTGGTATTTTAGGAGTTCAAATTTGTGGACTTTATATTCACCTTGGACTTGGTTGATAACTAGTTGTGCATTACAAAAAAATGTAGGTGTGATATTTTCATATTAAGGGCCATTTCTAGTCCTACAATTAGGAGCTCGTATTCAGCTTCATTGTTTGCACATGATTTTGAGAAGAAATAAGAGTATCGTAAACCCCATTAGGAGTGACATAAATGAGTCCAATGCTTGCTTTGATCTATGGAAGCATTGGTTTAATCCCTTGCTTGATGGATGATGCTCTATCAAAGTATAGCTTCTAGTAAGATTCTCCTTCTTAGATCAGGATGATTTCTTTATCAGGGAGATTGCAACTCAGAGAAGAGTCGTTCGACACTAGATGAGCTACGAGAAAGTCAATGAGGCTTGCCCCTTAACTGCATTTTGAGGAGTGAAATTAATATCATATTCCATGAGGATTAAAGCCCACTTTGCCAGCCCCCCAGTGAGTACAAGCCTAGTCATCAATTACTTTATAGGATTGACCTTTCATATTAAAATGACTTGATATGAAAGCAAATAATGCCTCAGTTTTTTGACCGTGAATATAAGCACCAGACTACGCTTTTCGATGGAGGAGTAGTTACTTTTTGCTCCCACTAGTATTCTACTCAGATAATAGTGTATTTTTTTTTTTGCCCTCTTCATTTTTTTAAGCCAGAAGTGCCCCTAGGAATCATTCTATTACTACCATGCAAAGGATTAAGGGCTCATCGAGTAGGGGTACTGCCAGGACTAGTGGCTTTAGGAGATATTGCTTGATTTCTTCCAAGGCCTATTGGCAGTCGTGATTCCAAATGAATGAAGAGTCCTTCTTCATTAACTTGGAAAAAGGCCTGCATTTTCTAGAGACGTTTAAAATGAATCTTCTTATGCATGTGAGTTACCCTTGAAATAACCTCAATTGCTTTAAATTATTGGGTGGTGGCATATCCAAAATAGCTTTGATCTTAGATGGATCAATTTTAATCTCTCGATGTCTGATAACAAAGTCGAGGAATTTTCTTGATGATACCCCAAAAGCACACTTCATAGGGTTCATCTTTAAGTTATATTTCCTAAGACAATTGAATACCACTCTTAGGTCTTAGATATGCTTATCTTTGGACTTAGTTTTCACCACCAAGTCATCCACATGCCATTCCACTAACTAGTGTATGAGATCATCCAAAATTTGGGTCATAACCCTCAGATAAGTGGCGCTTGCATTCTTGAGCCCAAAAGGCATCACCTTGTAGTAGTAAATGTCAATCAATGTCCTAAAGACTATATATTTCTCATCAGTAGGATGCATCTTGATTTGATTATATCCTAAAAAATCATCCATAAAGGAGAATATTTTGAAGTCGGTTGTGTTGTCAATTATGATTTTCATTATTGGTAATAAAAAAATCATCTTTTCGACATACTTTATTCAAGTCTCTATAGTCCACATATATACAGATTTGGCCATTTTTCTTCTTGACTGGAATGATACTTGCCATCCAATCTGGGTATTTTTTTCTCTCTAATGAAGTTTGCTTCAATCTCTTTCTTTATTTCTTCTATCACCTTCTATTCAAGGTCAAGTTTCGTCTTCCTAAGTGCTTGTTTAACAGGTGAAAGCTCAAGATTAATAGTCAGCTTTTGGACTACAACTTCAGGATCTAGTCCAGATATTTCATTATAGCTCCATGCGAAGTAGTTGATGTACTCCTAGAGCATTGCTTTAAGTTGGGTTTGGCTTTCCTTTGAAAGTTGAGTATTGATGAAAGTTGGCTTGGGGTCTTCCTCTAAGCCTAGGTTAATCTCCATTAGTTCATCGACTGTGGCTTACCCCCCATCCTCAAGTTCTGGTGGAGCTTCTTTTGGTTTGAGCGTTATTTCTTCACCAAGTGATTTATCATATTAAGTAAGGTTTAGTGAATAGAAGGTATTTTAACTATATCATGCCCCCTTTCTTATGGTTTCGATGAAATTCCATCGAGGATATTACCTTCTTGTGATGTTTGAAAAGTCATGGCCACCTTGGCACATGTGCCAAGGGGTATTGATGTTATTTAGTCATTCTGAATATTGGAGAGAGGTCCAATGGTGACTATAAGATATGTGTGGGCATTTAGGATAATATAGTCTAGTCCTTTGGTGTTCTTGCTTCCTCTTCGAGGAATGTAGGCAAGTCTTTTGGGTGGATCCCATAGATTTTTTAAGAATAACTCTCTCTCTTTATTTGTGGATGTCCACAGCTAGATTTGTTGATTATCTGATGAAGTTAATTTGAGAAATATTTAGGCATAACTACTAGTTGATGATCATCATCATTCGCTAAATCTTCAGTCCCCATAATTTCATGTATGCTTGGGGCACAAGGAATTATCTTATAAAATAGTATTTTCTTTTCTCCTTTGTGTCATGGAGGAATGTAGAAAGTCATCAATTCTTCCATGATATTAATGCTAAGCTCATCCAATGGCTTAAATAAGCCTTTCGAAACTTTAATAACAAGGAGAGTATTTTATGTTTGACATCTATTATAATCTTTGTCAGAAGTATAACTACCTAGGCAGATTGTGGGATCTTTTTCATCTAAAGAGGCTAGGTCAGAATCACTTTATAAGTAAGGAGCAAAGATCAGGCTAGCAATCTTTCGCTTTACTTGACTAATTGAAGCAAATCCACTATCAGTGTCAAATCTCTGATAGTATTTTGCATTAACATAATGTACCTTATGAACATAAAAAGGATATACATCTCAATCAATTCGGTATTCTTTACCATCATTGAAGTATTCGAGGTATTGATGTAGAGTTGATTACACCACTTTATTTTCATATAGCCACGGCCTCCCTAGTAGTGCTTTGTATGATGCATCAGTATTGTTCACATAAAACTTAGCATCTATCATCATTTCACCCATTTTCAGAGGGATAGTTATGGCTCCTAGAGCTCTTTAGCTGTTTTGATGAAACTCTTGTATTGATAGAATTTCAGGTGATAAGTGACACATGTCCAAAGTCAAAGCTCTTAGAGTTCAAAGAGTCATTAAATTGACTAAGAAAACCTAGGTCAATCAAGATGCTATTGATCTTGATTCCATTGCTATTTCCTGTGGCATACAATGGTCTATTATGGTTTGTTGTTTGAAGTAATAGGCCATCATTTGTGAAGGTGATGGCGGGAGTTTGGCGTGCACACAATGACTTCTTCATCTTCTCTTCAGCAAAGTATGCTTGGTAGTTGGTCAGATTCTATTAGATGTGCACTAGTGTATCTTAAGTTCTTGTGACATCATCAAGGCATAGTGAGGATCTTCTTCAGATGTGCTGCTATATTGTATTGCATCTTTTTGGGTACAGGTTCAACATGCGAAGTCTCAATGTCCTCATTTATTTGAATCTCCTTTTCCTTGTCCTTAGAGATATTTTTATCCCTAGGCGTTAGAGCTTATCTCAGAGGTGGCACTTTTCCACCTCATAGTTGTATTTGATTTGCTCTCCTCAATTGAAACCTAACATCATATGACCAATAAGGTTCATTTTCGGAGTTACTTCTAAGACTAATCATGTGACAGGAGATACAGGACCCTTGCCCTCAGTTAGTAGTTTCTTGAATATCCTTAGAGGATGTGACTACCTGATAATCATCTAATTCAACATTAGAATTAGGCATATGGGGCTTCTTTGTAGAAAGGTCTTAAGAAACTCTCTGGATGAACCCTTCTATTTTGTCTGCTGGCATAACCTTCTTCAAGACTTTGTATTTAGGATATTTTTTTTCGCAAATATTCAGATCGGCTTGATTGTAGATATTCAGATTGATTTCATGCGGGGGTAGGTGAGCCTTAGCGTTAGCTCATTTGATCCTCTCCCAAAATGTCTGCTTCTTGCTTTGGACTTGCTGGTTAGGACCTTCCAAAGTGCTCATAAGGCTGCTTTAAATCAGACATGGAGTCATATTTATCATTCATGCCTTATATATATAATTTCTCTTAAATTAGCAAAGTGCATCCTTCCACAGGCTCTAGGACTGGGATTTCACCAAACCTAGCAAGTTGAGCATTAGTTTCTAGATTGCCTGATAGAGGCTGGGATAGCAGCACATCAATGTTCACCTTGGACTTATAAGTCACCATGCAACAAGAGGCCATAGACTTGGTTAACTCTCTTTGATAGTGTCTAGTTTTCTTGACCCATCTCTAGAGTAAGTGGCATGAGTGGTTGTTCTGATCCCCAAGAGGGTCGGTAAGTGGTGTTTCACCACCCCTATAAGGTCTCTTGTTTGGCTTTGTCTTTTCTGCTAGTACCTTCTCCATCCTCTCTCGACTTCCTCACAGAGCATGGTAGTCATATTTGTTATGCTTTCTATATGAGTAGTCATTGCTTGCATATGTTTATGCAATATTCACATTTGCCTCCTAATGAATGCCATGTTAGTTGTAGCTAGATTTTTCACAATTTCTAGCTATAATTTGAACATACCATAGTCATACTCATGAGCGGACCACTCTCTAAGATAATCATCTTGGGATCAGCCCTCAGGAAGACCTGTTGGATTTCTCATTTCATCAGTAACATTCCCAATAAATCTATTTGCTTCTTATTGCCTTGTACCTTGAATTTTCTCATCATTAAAGTGATAAGGTAGGGATTGGCTTGGTTGTAAACCTTCGACAATGAATATGACAAAGCATATTGCCATCGAGAGTTCACTTTCTTTATTTCTTGCATCAGGGTTCTCAAGTAAGGCTTTGAGTTTGTCAAGAAAAAAAAATCTGCAAGGGTTACTTGGTTTCTTTCTCCCTGAATATATTCATCTAGAACATTAATGTATTCTTGGATGACTGATTTCTTAACATCATATTAATATGGCTGAACTAGCTTCTTCTTATTTTTGTTCTTTCTCTTCTTTATGCTTCAAACAGGTGAGGTAGTTTGCTTTGATGAGACTTTTTTCATTACCATTCTAGGCTCTTTAGGACTTTTAGTCATTTTCTTTATTAGTTTTTTTAGCCTTTTTGAAATGTAGACATTCCATAAATGCCCTTATTCGGGAGTATGTTGTGCTCCTTCCCCAAAGAGGATTTCATCAAGTAGTTCATGGTCCTCAAATATAATAATATGATTGATGTATTTGGTGGGTATTTCAAATAAGGTTGTTCAAGAGAGTTAGCTTACCTTCTCAATATTGCTTCTTGACCTAGTCTTTGAATACATAGCAGTTTTCAATGGTGTGTCCCAAGACTCTATGGTAAGAATAATAGTTTAGGTGATCTATTTTGTTGGCCGCACTTGGCCTCTTGGATTCTAGTAATTGGAAGCCTCACTTTAAGGCATCCTAGAAGATTTTGTCTACTTTTTCTCCTTTGAAAGAATATTTCTTTTTGAGCCTTTGTTGGAGATTATTGAATCATTCCACTTCTTTATCTCCTCCATGTATTTGTGGCTTCAAAGGATTACCCTTGTTCATGGTGGGGTTTGGAGATTTCTTTTACTGAGTTGCTGTGAATACAACCCTCACATTTTTA
This sequence comes from Trichopus zeylanicus subsp. travancoricus, assembly GCA_005019695.1. Taxonomy (NCBI): domain Eukaryota; kingdom Viridiplantae; phylum Streptophyta; class Magnoliopsida; order Dioscoreales; family Dioscoreaceae; genus Trichopus; species Trichopus zeylanicus. The sequence goes on from RXID01014245.1 coordinate 1,546,999, forward strand.
GATGGCTTTCTATGCTTTACCTTATCTTTTTGCAGCTTGAAATTTTGTAAACTAGATAAGGTCGGTGGGCCAATCCTTTCTAGCTTCTTTACTTGTATAATGAGGTCTTCGAAGGTATGGATAAATGAGGCGCTCAAATGAGATGTCATTCATTCTCCCCTTATGTTGCCAAGAACCATGATCATTGCTTCAAATTGGCTTATGGGTTATTCATAATTGATGCTAAAATTTTTTCACCATGTGATATAATCCAGAATCGACTTATTGTTACATTTTGGTATTGAGACAAGTTCTGCAATAATCACTTTATCACTGACTCCTCCGAATTTGATTCGAAAAGCCTATGTCTTCTGTACCCAAGTTTGTATGGCTTTGGGTTGCAAGCTAGTATACTACTCGAATGCTACTCCTATCAAGCTTGCTGAAAATTGACGAAGTAACAATGAGAGATTATTACTTGAATCTCCGCACAAAATTACAAAGTAAGCTATGTGCTATTCAAGATTTCCCATGCCATTAAACTATTTAAAATTAGGCATTGTATAGCTTTTGGGATATGGCACTCAATCATGACGGCTAGGGTATGGTTTGTCAACATCATTTATCCTACCCACCTTACTTTCATGTCTCAATTCTGAAGCAATCATTTATTGTACCAACTATTGTATGTATGCTAGGAGCTTCATATTGTCAAAGATCCCTGAAACTGGGGATTGGGTATCCCTTATTGGAGAAGGTGCTTATGAAGGGCCTACATTTTTGTGGATGTCATCTATAGGAGATACGTCTTCCACTGCTTCTGCTACTTGAGATAGCTATTGAGATTGTCCTAGCTTATCAAGCTTCTGGCTCATTTGTAACATTATCTCCATTAACTCCATAACTTTCTTTTGAGCTTCATCTTTCTCCCTGTCTTGTTGTCTCAAGTGCTTCTATGATAGCTTCTTGATTGGAGCTTTTAGTTACGACCAAGGCTTCTGTCAAAATATGATGATTCATGTTCTGAGGATCAAATTTAGGCTTTGGGTTAAGACTAACTTCTCTCATTAGTTGAGTCATTTCATTCAAGACTCTACTCTTGGAGTGGGTTGTTACACCTCTTTTTGGTATGGTAGCAAGGAATGGTCCATGAGGGCCCTCTCCGCTTAGATTTCTTCATCAATAAGCCTCACCTAATAACCTTCTTTTGGCATTTGGCTAGCTGGAGTGAAGGCTCATGGTCCCTCCCAGAATTATGATGAGACATGACTCAGATAGTATGGGTGGCCTCCTTTGGTGAATTTATGTGCTAAGTTGTAGATTTACAGTGACTCTTATGATGTTATTTGGTGATTCATTCTTTCACCATAGTTTTAAGGTAAGACTGTGCCCCCTGTGATTTGCTCCTACCCTTCTCCAAATTGCTTAATGGAGTGAAGGAGTTGGAAGTAGGGATGGTGATGACGGACTTCGCTTAAGGCATAGGTTTCCCAAGTCGGCTGGACTCCAATAGCTTTTCCTTTATTTGTGTCAATCAGGATGAAATCTTCTTCCTTGATGCTTGGTTTGGATTTGCTTTGGATTGGCCCTTATGAGGAGTTGGGTGAAGGTAGCTAAAGACTAAGCTTCATTTCTGTCCTAGCCTCTAGAAGAGTGACAACCTTGTTGGTTAAGATATGGCTTTTGGCTCTTTATCTAAATAACCCTTCTCGTTAGGGATAATGACATTGGGTCTCCTTCCCCTTGATGGAAGGTGAGAAATAGGTTGGTTTTGCATGTCAACAACTTCAACCAGTATAGTAGTAGGTGTTCTCTTGAGCTACACAACCTTAGAGGTGGTCTTGAACTTGATCTAAGCTTCAGCTACTTCTGTAACAATCATTGACTGAGATGACTATACAACTAAACTTGCCCCCAGGATAATGGTGAATCTTGGGGCAAAGATGATCTTTATTATTGTTATTTGATTCTTTCTTCTGTAAAAGAGAACATAATTGATCAGTTTTTAATTATAATTTTACCTTATCAGTGTCTCTATCGTATTAACTAGGTTTCAACACTTGGAGGACCCCGAGATAGTGAAGACCTCGGGAGCAACCTTGAATCATAAATCAAAATTTATTTTAATTTGTAGTGTGTTATTAGGTATTGTGGGAATATGATTTTCAACAAACACAAGCTCCTATTATTAATTACCTCGATAATTATCATAAAGCAAAAAACTTAGCTAATAAAATAGAGACACAAAAAAATATTATTTGATTAATTTAAGAAAGATGGTACATGCCTCAAGTAAGAGTATGTTCTCACTTTACAATAAATTATAAAAAATATAGAAGAAATAAAGAAAAAAAAAGGAGAGAGAGTGGAGAAGAAGCTTTGATGTTTGTTGCTATCTCGCTCTCCCTATGATCTGTGATGAACTACATGATGTCTGACCTGAACTATGGAAAGAAATAGGAGAAATTTGAAATATTTTCAATGGCTTTAAGCATCAATGATAACTTTGAGATTTGAAGTATTTTCATATCCAGTAAAGCATAGGTGATAATTTCATTTAGATTAAAGTATTTTCGTTAGTCAATAAGGCATTGACAATAACTCTATGTGGTTTCATTAGCTGATAAGGTATGGGCGATAACTCTATTTAACCTTGAAGTGTTTTCTTGACTGATAAGGCATAGGCAATAACTTTTTTTATTTTTTTAAAGTATTTTCATAATCGATAAGGTGTAGGTGATAACTTCTTTGATCGGATTAGATATAGCTTGAAGATGCATCATCAACAATTTTTGGGATTGACTAGCTTAAAGAGCACGTCACCAACTACTTGTGATATTTACTAGCTTGGAGAGATGCATTGTTAATTGCTTACGGGGTTAACTAGTTAGAAAATAGTACATCATCAACTACTTATAAGGTTAACTAATTTGAAGTGTGGCCAATAATTTTGAGCATATTGTTGGTTGACTTCATTGATTTAGTAGCATCACTAATGGTTTAGGGTGTCTAATATAGTTTTGAAGTGTGGCCGACAACTTTGAGAGTGTTGGCAATTAACTTCTTTAGTTTGGTAGTATCAATAATAGCTTATAGAGTAGGGTATAATTTTAAAGTATTACTGAAGACTTTTGTAACATACCTAGTAAGACTCAATTTAACCTTATTTAGTTCTATTCAAATTAATTTGGGTTCAAATTAGGGTGTGATATCACCATTTATTCATAACTGTGGAGTATTACTAAAGTTTTAACACTCCTAGTAGGACTCAATTTGACCTTATTTAATTCTATCGGGACTAATACGATTCAAGTCTAAGTTTGATTTTATTTAGTTTGAGTTAAGTTTTGACCTTGTGTTAGATCTCTTTAAGGGTTGGGTCTTCTTGACTTTGGTTTAAATTTAAGTCAATTTAACTCAACTTGATTTTAGATTAGGCTCGACCTAACCTAGTTCTAGTTTGACTTTGAGTTTATCCTTTTAGTTTAGATTTGATTTAACTCAGTCAGGGTTTAATTTGAACTTAGTTTAGTTCATATTCAACTTGAATTTAAGTTTGAATTTTTGGAGTCTAGCTTAATCTATTTGTTTGACCAATTTAGGTCTATTTGAGCCAACTCGATATTTGCCCATTTGTTTGAGTTTAGTTTAATTTTAATATTATTTACTTTATATGAAATAGTTTCATTTGAGGTTCCTTAGTTGTATATAATAATTTTAGGTGGACCCATAGCTTGACTTAAAATGTGCAAACTAAAAAGTTAGCTTGGTTTACGAGCTCAAAACCTGACTTAATATGAGCCTGAGGGCTGATTAGGTGTGAGTTTGAACGCTAGCTTAGAAGTGAGCTCGAAGGCTGGTTGAGATGTAAGCATAAAGGCTGGTTGAGTGTGAACTCGAAGGCTAGCTGGGTGTAAGCCCAAAGGTTGTCTTCAGTGTAAGCTCGAAGATTGGTTGGGTGTAAGCCCAAAAGCTAGCTTAGGTGTGAGCCTAAAGGCTAGCTCAATACGAGTCCAAAGGCTAGCCGAGTGCAATCCCAAAGGCTAGTTAAGTGCAAGCCTGAAGGTTGACTCAGTTTGAGCCTGAAGGCTAGCTGAGCGAGAGCCTAAAGGTTGACTGAGTGTGAGCCTAAAGACAAGCCAAGTGTAAGCACGAAAGCTGGTTGAGTGTGAGACCAAAGGCTGATTGAGTGCGAGCTTGAAGGCTAGCCGAATGCGAGTCTGAAGATTAGCTGAGTATAAGCCTAAAGGCTAACTAAGTACGAGCTCGAAGACTGACTTGGTGCAAGCCCAAAGACTAGGTTGGTGCGAGCCTAAAGGCTGACTTGCTGTAAGCCCGAAGACTAGCTAGGTGTGACCCCGAAAGCTGGCTATGTGTGAGCTTGAAGGTTGGTTAAGTGTAAGCCCGTAGGTTAGCTTGGATGCAAACCTAAAAGATGGCTAAGTGCAAGCCCGAAGTTTGGCTAAGTGCGAGCCCGAAGGCTGGCTTGGATGCGGGCCCAATGCTAGCTAAGTGGGAATCCGAAGACTAGCTGGAATATAAGTATAAAGGTTGGTTATGTGTGAGTTCAAAGATTGGCTAAGTACGAGCTTAAAGGCTGGCTTGGATGCGATCCTGAAGATTACTTAAGTGAGAGACCGAAGGCCAGCCTGGATGCAAACCCGGAAGCTGATTACGTGCGACCCAAATGCTAGCTAAGTGCGAGTCTAAAAGCTAGCTAAATATGAGCTCAAATGCTGACTTGGATGCAAGTTTGAAGGTTAGTTAAGTGCGAGCCTAAATGATAGCTTAGATGTGAGCCCAAAAACTGGCTAAGTGTGAATCCAAAAGATGGCTTGGATGTAAAATTGAAGGCTAGTTAAGCGCAAACCCGAAGGTTGGCTTGGATGTGAGTCTGATGGCCGGTTAAGTGCAAATCCGACGGCTAGCTTAAATACGAGTCCTAAGGTTGACTTCAATGTGAGCCTGAAAACTGAATAACTGCAAGCCCAAAAACTGATTTAGTGTGAGGTAAAAACCTAGCTGGATGCGAGCTCAAAGACTAGCTTGGATGTGAGATGAAGATTTATTGTCTTCATCGCTATTTTTGAAGGGCTGCAGGTGACCACAGTAAAAACATGAGTTCGTCGTTTTCATGGTTATCTTCATCCTTATATTCGAGGGGTTACGGGTGGCCGCAATAGGATCACAGAATTTGTTATTTTCACTGCTATTTCAAGAGATGGCAAGTGGCCGCGTCGATCTATCATTTTTATTATCATTTTCGAGAGAGTACAAATAACTATAGTGATATCATAGTGCCAAAGATCGAGATGAAAGAATATCTTTTTTTTTTTACGGCGATCTTTTTTTTTGTGTTTTCTCTTTTCCTTTATCCTTATGCTCATGCCTTCCCCGTCACATAAACCGTAAATTTTTTATATTATTTTTTTACTTACTCTGTTCTTCCGACCATAGTTTTACCAATCCAATTTCTCCTTCACCCATCCCACGTGGGCTCTCCTTCCATCTAACATTTTTTTATTTTTTGGCTCGCTCATCCATACCTAAATTCCCTGCTACGTGCGTACTCTTTTTTTTTTTTTATGTTTTTTATTGTTTTTCTTTTCATGCCTCCCCCTCTTTTACAGTAGAATCAACTCCCACAATTTTTATTGCTTTTTTTTCTTCATTTTCCCCGCCAAATCTAACTTCTCTGCTCCTCCACCCTTTCTTCTTGCTCCCTTTTTTTCTTTGGCCTTCCCACAACTGGGCCGGGAGTGGCCCGATCTCTCCTCCAATTGGATCCGGCCGGCCATGGCCACGGCGGGGTGGCGGCTTGGCTTGGCTAGGATTTGGCAATGGTTTTGATGAGGCGCTGGGAAGCCATGGTCTTGGCGAGGAAATCTTGTAGCAATTCTTGACCTTGGTGAGCTTGCAGCAGGACGAGCAGCAGCTTGATGTACTTCTAGATCACGTACTAGCTCAACCCTGTCCTCTCCTTCAGCGTCGTGATCACGTCCATTATCATCTCGAGATGAGGATGGAAGGTGGGCGATTCGGGGCAATGGCAAGGGGGAGCAAGCTTCTCCGGCAATAGAGCTTGGCGGCAGCTTCTTCCGACGAGGCGAAAGAGAGGAGGCAAAGGCGGGGGCTAGGTTTTTGAGGTGGATGAAGAGGGGCGGAGGGATCGGCGCTTCTTGTTGCCGCAGCAAGGGCAAGGTCCGGAGGAGGAGATGTTTTCCAATGGGTTCTCCAGGCAGGTCTTGGACAGCAATGGCAGCGATTACTCCGGGTAAGGAAAAGGGACGGCGGAGGCTCCAACGGGCGGCTCGTAGGTGGTGTCGGGCTGAGCAGGATCGAACGAGGCAGCAAAAGGGGGGCTATTTCTTCGGAGAAGGAAGCAGAGAAACTTAGGGAACGAAAGGTTAGATGATTACCTTTTTTAGCTTTTGATCTTCAGACCTCGATGACTGTGGACCCTAATCTCCCCTCTCTCGGGCTTCCTATTCTTGTGTCTCCTTTCTTCGTTTATCTAATATCTCTTGCTTGTTCTGATTACTCCTTTCGTTACTGTGTTTTACAGGTTTCTCAATTTTTTTTATAGATTTTAAAGAACATCGGAATTAAATTTCCAAGTGACCCGATTGAGTGTGGTTGAATCTCAATTTGGAATGAAATTATATTTAATTGAATTTTTAAAATCTTATGATTGATTTATTTTGAAATACTGTACTTTGTAATGGATTATATTTTCATTTTTATGAATAATATGTAATCCATTAATTATGATTTATTTTCTTGACAAAGAAATTAAGATTTTATACTATTTTTTGATATTAAAATTTTAGAGGAATTATTTATAAATTTTTCAAAAAATTAGACCAAAGTATAATTTTATAAATTTCTAATACTCCTTTGCAAAAATAACAAATCAGTAAAACTTCTAAAATTTTTAGAATTATTTTTTAATAGAATTTAGACTTATTTATAAATCAAAATTTTGTGAGACCTATTTGCAAATTTTTTTGACTAAAAATATGATTTTGTAAGCTTCAAGGATTTTTTTTTATAAAAATGATATATTTTGTAAAAATTCTAAAATTTTCAATGCTCTTTTTGAATAAGAATTGGGCTTATTTACAAATAAAAAATTTTGAGAAATTTATTTACAAACTTTCCAAAAAAATGGACCAAAATATAATTTTATAAATTTCAAGTGTTTTTTGCAATAAGGATACATTTGCAAAAATTTTGAAATTTTCATGGTCATGTCTGAATAAAAATTAGATTTATTTATAAATAAATATTTTCGAAAGGCTTATTTGCCAACTTAAAAAATTTTGAGATTTTATTTGCAAAAGTTAGAAATTTTAGAGGTTTATTTGTGAATATAAAATTTTGAGGAGTTCATTCACAAACTCTAGGTTTTGCGAGGATCAATTTGACATCTCAAAATTTTTAAGAATTTTTTCACAAAAATTTTCATCTCATGAACTTATTTGTAAGAAAAGTCCTGTCAGGGATCTATTTGTAAAGATTTTACAATTTTGATTTTAGTCTAGATATTTGATGAATTTTTTGGGCCCAATTTTGATTTAAATATCTAGCCTATTCAGCTCTCTTTAATTTAATCCCAAATTTTTTAATAATTCAAATCTAAATTAAGCCTAATTTTAGGTAAAATTTGATTGCGATTTTGGTCCAATTGAGACTCATATTTGGATCACAATTTAATGATATTCAATTCTATATTTTGACCAAATTTTAATTAAATTTAATTTTCAATAAAAAATAACTCAAACAAGCCAGAATTGGCTAAGTGCGAGCCCGAAAACTGACTAAGATGTGAGTCTGAAGACTGATTTAAATGCGAGCCCAAAGGTTGGTTGAGTGCAAGTCTGAAGACTAACCTAGATGTGAGACCAAAGACTGGTTAAGTGTGAGTCTGAAAGTTAGCTAAGTATGAGCCCAAAGACTGGCTAAATCGAGCCCAAAGATTGGCTTGGATGTAAAGCCGAATGCTGGCTGAGTGCGAGATCAAAGATTAGCTTGGATATGAGCCTGAAGGATGACTAAGTGTGAGGCCAAGGGTTAGCTTAAATGTGAGCTCAAAGGTTGGCTGAGTGCAAACTCGAAAGGCTTGAATGTGAACTTGAAGATTGGCTAAGATACAAACCTGAAGGTTAGCCGAGTGTGATAAGGGTTCGCCGACTTCAAGGGTGCCGCATATGGCAATGGTCCCCTCGAAGATAGTGCGGCCCCCTTGAAGACGACGTAGCCGTGGCGAGGTCATAGGTCAGTTAGAGGAGGAATGAGAGCATCGAGCGAGTGGCCATGGCCAAGGGTCGGAAGCGGTGTTAGGGCAGATCTTGCCATCTACCTTGGAGTCGAGCTTATTGAAGACCCATTCGAGATCATTGTCGACGAGTTTGGGATAGAGGCACGGACTGGACCTTGGAGAGGAAATCTGATTCTAGCTCAATAGTGGAAGAGACTTCTGATAGGGGTTCAAGGTCTTATGGTGCTTGAAGATCGAGAAGACAAGATTAGGGTTGAGGCTATGGTGCTTGTGGTTGGCAGTAGCGAGGATGGGAGATTCAATGGCAAGGTGAAGACCGAGCTGTCGCCAGAGTTCTCGATAGCAAGGCTCGGGGTACATGAAGAAAAGTAGAGCAATTCAAGAAAGAGGAAGGAGGCAAGGGTAAGAAAGTACCTATTTTCTTTTAGTTCCTGATTTCTCCTCTTCATTGTTCCAATCTCTCTTTGTTGTTGTAATCACTCCGTCGTTTTTTGATCTCTCTTTGTTGTTTCTTTTTTGTGCAGGTTTTTGGTCCTTTTTTATAGGTTTTGAAGAAAATTTCGAAACTAAATTGAGGAGATTTGATGAGTGTGATTGGACCTTGACCTTCTTAATTGATTTCATTTTGGAAACAAATAAGATTTGATTGTAGATGAAATCTTATGCCAAAATCTTGTGATTAGCATGTAATTGATTGAGATTTGTTTTTCTGAAGAAAAAATTCAAAGTTTGTACCATTTTTGGATGATGAATTTTTTGGGGGTTATTTATAAAATTTTTCAAAAAATTAGACCAAAGTATAATTTTGTAAATTCTAAAGGCTTCTTTGTAAAAAGGACACATTTGAAGTTTTTAAAATCCCTTTTGAATAAAATTTGGACTTAGTTGCAAATAAAAATTTTTGAGAGCTTATTTATAAATTTTTTAAAAATTGGACCAAAATATTTATAAATTTTAGGAACTTTTTTGCAAAAAGAATATATTTATAAAATTCTAAAATTTTCATGGTCTTTTTTAAATAAAATGTGGATTTATCTACAAATAAAGATTTTTGAGGGCTTATTGATAAAATTTTCAAAAAATTGGGCAAAAATATAATTTTATAAATTTTGGAATTTTTTTACAAAAAGGAACATATCTAATTTCTCAAGGTCCTTTTTTGAATAAAATTTAAATTTATTTGTAAAAAAAATTTGATGGGCCTATTTGCAAAAGTCAAAAATTTTGAAGGGCATATTTGCAAAAGTCAGAAATTTGAAGGGCTTATTTGTGGAAGTCAGAAATTTCAAAAATTTATTTACAAATATAAAATTTTGAGGAGTTTATTCGTAAACACTAAATTTTGCAATGATCAATTTGTAATTTCAAAACTTTTGAGGATTTTTTACGTAAAATATTTTTTTGGGGACTTATTTATAAGAAAAGCTCAGTCAGGAACTCATTTGTAAAGCTTTTTTTATAATTTTTAATTTGGTCAAGATATTTAATAAATTTCAATTTCAATTTTGGTTCAAGTATCTCTCCCAATCAACTCTTTTTAATTTAACCCAAATTTCTCAATAATTTAAATCTGAATTAAACCCAATTTTCGGTTGAATTTGATTGCGATTTTAGTCCAATTGAAGCCTATATTTCGATTACAACCCATTGGCATTCAATTCTATATTTTGACTGAATTTTGATTAAATTTAATTTTTGGTCAAAATTGACTCAAACATAAATATATCCTTATCCAATATCATATGCAATTAATAAAATCTCATCAAAATTGCAATCTCAAATCATATTAATTAAGCAAAAAATTCAAATCTGAAATTTGATTGAGTATCCAATCAAATCTTGAAAGATTTTCTTGGCCAATCTCATCAAGATTGTAATCTCAAATCGTATCAATCGAGAATAAGATTCAAATATCAAATTTCATTAAGAATCTAATTAAATATGGAAAGAATCCTCATCCAATCTCATCAATAATCAACAAAATTTTCAGTTAAGAAAATTACAATCTTAGAATATATCAATAAAAAAATCCAATTCTAAGATCTATAAAAAGAATATATCCATCAAATCTTGAAATCAAATCAATCAATGACCTAAATTGAATATCCTCTCAACCCCATTAAAAGAATGACCTAAATTGAATATTCTCTCAACCCCATTAAAATAAGGTTAAAGCATATGAATTGAGAGAGAATTCTAGAGTGATTCTAGGTGAACCCTAAAGGAGGAGAGCATGGACTAGAGAGGAGGAGAAGCTTGCCATTGAGGAGGAGACCGAGAGGCAATGTCAAGGTTTTAATCGAAGTGATGTAAAGCTCACACTCTTTTTATGTCTTCTTGTTAGTTTTAATCTTCTTCTTCTTTCCTTATCTCCTACGAGCATCTCGTTGTCGTTGATTCCCCATACCCTCGTTATCGTCCTATGCTTTCACTGCCCTGTGCTCCTACTATTCCCTAAAGAACATTCCACCGCCCACATTTAGATGATTGAATATAAGGGTATTGGGCATCCGAACTTCACCAAGGGCCTCCTTTTACTCCAACACCACGACCATCCGTGGTAGCTTATGTTATGACGAACTCCCATCCCCACCGTGGCCACCTGTAGCCTCTTGTGCATCAATGGACCTTCATCATCACCGTTGTCACCCATAGGCCCTCATGTACCGATGGAACCCCATCACGACTATGGCCACCCATGGCCTTGAGCTTCAGCGGACTTCTATTATCACTGTAGCCAACTGCAGCTCCCATTCTCCATCACGACATTATCTTGGGACTCCCCCATCAAAGTCTTGGAAGAAGGATCAATTGATGAGAACTCACTTAAACTAGAACAATAACTAAAAAAACTAAAAGAATTAAAATTCACAACCAACCTAAGGCTAGCCTATAGGATCGCCTAAAAACTAATTTGACTATAAGCCAGCCTAGGGGATCATGATTATTTGGACTATAGGCCAACCTACAGGCTCATCGAATATCTATAAACTAGCCTGTTGGCTTGTGATCATTTTAGACTATGGGCCAGCCTGAGGGCTCACCGGATATCTATAAGCCAGTTTGCAAGTTTGCAATCATTTGGATTATAGGCCAATTTGTAGGCTCGTTAAATATCTATAAGCTAGCCTATGAGCTTATGATCATTTGGACTATAGGCCAGCCTATAGGCTCGTTAAACTTCTATAAGCCAGTCTACAGGCTTGCTATCATTTGGACTATTGGTCAGCCTACGGGCTTACGATCATCTATTTAAATTATAGGCCAATATGCTGGCTTACCGAATATCTATAAGCTAGCATACGAGCTCACAATTATCTATTTGGATTATAGGCTAGCCTGTGGTCTCATCTTAATGTTATTATGATAGCTTGAGAGCTCTTGAACAAAATTCAATAAACAAAAATTTGATTTAATGACTCAATTATTTGCGGCCAAAGCAAATGAACAAGAATCAAATTGACTCGAACAAAGCATCATATAAACTCAATGGAAAAGACAAATGGATTGAGGTCAACCCAGACAAGCAGAAAACCATTTTGATGGTTGATTGGTATCCTCAATCGATGGACTAATTTTACACTATCAAGCACCCACACACACTCAGTCGGATGGCCAATACCCAAACTGGTCGTCCGGTTCTATCAAACCAAAAACAACACTACTTCTAGTCGATCGATTGGTACTCGAATTGATCATCCATTTTAGTCAAAAAACTGATGATCTGTGTTCAAAATCACTCCAAATTAAATTATGTTTCGATTATCCCAAACCTAGGTCAATTCGGGATTAAACTAAGTTACTCTAGACGCAAAATCAAGTTTGGATTAAACTCCAAACCAGCCAAACGACATTCAAACTAAATAAAAATAACTTTGAATTGAATTCTAATTGACAAATTCAAGTTGAAGGCCGATTGAATCAACTAGCATCTAGACTGAGACATAATAAGTCTAGATGGAATCCCAAAGGGGGTCAAGCATTATTTGAACTAAATAAGAGTGGGTTCGAATTGAAACTACATTAGAATCAAGTCAAAACAAACCAAAATTGAACTCTAAAATGAGTCAAATCACATTGAACTCTAATTGACTCAAGTTACATTTGGATCAAAACAAAATGGATTTAAATTAAGGTCGAACCAAGTTCCAACTGGGCCAAGTTGAGTTCGAACCCAAACCCAAATGGGTCGAACTAAGCCCCAACCAGGCCAAGTCAAGTTCAAACCAAACATAACCAAGTCAAGATAAGTTTAAACCAAACCTCAACTGGGTTAAAACAACTTCAACCCAAACCCAAATCGAGTCAAGAAAATAAGTCGAATCTGAACCTAAATAAAAAATAGGACAAACTTGAACTAAGAAATAAGTCAAACCTGATCAGAAATAGGTCAATATGAACCAAAAATAGGTCTAACTTAAATCAGAAGTAGGTTAAACCTAAATTAGAAAAAGGTCAAAATTTGAACCAGAGAATAGGTCAAACTTAAGCTAAAAATGAGTTAAAACCTAGATTAGAACTAGGTCAAAGTCGAACCAGAAATGAGTCAAATTTGAACCAAAATAAGTTTAAATAAAACTAAATTGACTCAAACTGAGTTCTATTGGGTGTGCCACGAAAAGCTATTAGCCACCCTTTCAAACTAGTTAACCTCAAAAGCAATTGATAACTCACCCCTTCAAAGCTAGTCAACCCCAGAAGCAGTTGATGGCATGCCCTTTCAACCTAGTCAACTCTAGAAGCAGTTGATGGTGCACCCTTTCAAAGCTAGCCAACCCCAAAAGCCATTGGTGACGTTTCATTCAAGCTAGTTAACCCAGAAGTAGTTGATGACGCACCCCTTCAAAGCTAACTAACCCAAGAAGCCATTGGTGACGTTCCTTGCCAAGCTAGTCAACTCCAGAAGCCATTGATGACGCTCTCTTTAAGGCTAAACTCGACAACCTATCAGTAATGCTATTAAAAGAAGTTAGTTGCTAATATCCAAAGCTATCCACTACACTTTAAGCTAAACCAGATAAGTCGTCGATGACACAATCAAGATAAGTTTATTATCAATACTCAAAGCTATCGGCCCCACTTCAAGTTGCACCCACTTTCTCTCTCATCTCCTTTTATGTCCCACCGAACAACCCCTCAAATTTCAGTGGGGTCAATCGACACAAATCAAGATAGTTAGTTACACCTTGAGATCAAGTTAGTTTATTAACATCCATTAAGGATCAAATCAAGATCATTCGAGTCAAATTCCATTAATGTACTAGAGCGAGACAATAGCAAACATTAAACTCTTCCCATTCCCTTTCTTGGTTCATATCATTTACACATTCAAATTCATTAAGTTATAAAGTGAGAGTATGTCTTTGTTTAAGCCATGTATTGCCTTATCAAATTAATTAAATCATACTTTCTTCTTTCTTTGTATCTCTATTTTAATTAGGTAGATTTTTTGTTTTAGAAAATTCTTCATAATTGTCAGAATAATTAACAACAAAGGCTTGCATTTATTAGAAGTCGATATTCCCACAACACCTGATTGCGCATTCAAATCACCATACACATTTTTTATTTATTATTTTGAGATCGGTACCCGAGGTCTCTACTATCCTAGACCACCAATTTTAATCCCACAATTGTGAGATAGGCTATTGAGATATTTATTGGCAAAGTACCTTGGTGGAGAGATATGTTGACAAGATACTTGCCATTGAAGTAACCTCTAAATTAACTACTTCTTTAACTTGAAGCCAAAACTATCATGACTTAGAAGCAAGACAGGGACGTGGGCTGGGCTACTCCCATACCTAGCATCATAGCAAGTGACTTGACACTTAACAAGCTAACATGCCAATTGAGTTTGCAAAATGGAAGTGAATGGTTGAAGGTTATTAGAGGAAATCCAAAAATGTCAAATTAGATCAATATAGTATGTCAAATACCAAACTATCCCAAAATCCTATATATAAGCCTTCTACTATATACTAAACTTGGCAATTTGGGATTCATGGGTCATGTTCTGGTCGGGTCAAACATATACTATTACACTAAACGAGTTAACTCAAACTCGACCTCTTTATTAAATGAGTCAATTTTCTGAACTAAAATTGATTTTTAAAGGAATAATCGACCTAATCTAAATTAACCCATTTAAGTTTGGATCATGACCCAATTTGACTCGAATTGACCTATTTAATTAAATGGGTCATAATTTAACTCAATCTGAATTGATTTAATTTTTCTTGAATCAACTCCAGTTGGCTTAATTTGACCTAAGTCGATCCGATATGTTTAATTAATACTAATAATTTTAATATATTTCAAATAATTAAAATAATAATATTATTAAAAATTAATTATAATATTAAAATACTTAATTTATAAATAATAATTTAAAATTTATTATAAAATATATAAAATAAAAATATTAAATAATTTTAACTGGTTTAATTGATAAATGGGTTGACTCAACCCGACCTGACCTATTTATGATCCGATAAATATATGGGTCAATTGAGTCATAAATGGGTTATACGGATTAACCCGATTACGGCTCGAATTTTTCGAGTTTCAATCAGGTCAACCTATTTATAACCTGAACTTGATTATAACAAACCCAAACTCACTTAATTTGGGTCGAGTTAACAGATCGGATTATATATTGCTAGGTTACTATAGATATCAAACTTTATTTATTCAATTATCTAATATGAGACTAATTTATCATACCTCATAATAATAATCTCCTTCTTCATATGTGATTTGACCATATTAATTTTTAATATTGTTAATCAAGAATTCTTTTACTTGACCAATTTCACCATATGACTCATACAAATGATTTTTTTTTTTTAACGAGAGACTAACATACTACTCGACTCAATCGTATCATCACGGTAATTTTTGCCTTAAGAGTTTGCATAGTTTTGTACTTGAAACTTTGATATTATTTGTGAAGGGAGCTCAAAAAATATTAAACTAGATCAATATAATGGACCGGATACTAAACTATCCCAAAAATTTAATCTTATGAGATATAAGTTTTTTATTACATATATCAGACTCTATTTGTCCAATTATCTGATTTAGAACTAATTAATCATATTTAGTATCATAACAATCTCATCCTTCAGGTTTGATTTGACCACATTAATTTTTAACACTTTTAATTAAAAATTCTTTTATTTGATCAATTCTATCTTGTGACCTACACAAACAATTTTTTATCTCATTTTTTCTTTTTTTAAAGAAAACCTAACATATGACTCAATTCAATGACATTATCACAATAATTTCGGCTTTAAGAGTTTGCATAGATTCAAATATGAAATTTTAATACCATTTATTGGAGAGTATAAAGAGTATCAAATTGGATCAATATAGTAAACTGACATCAAACTATCTCAAGAACCTAAATTGATGGAATATGATCTTTTTTACTATATATATTAGACTCTATTTATTTAATTATCTGATATAGGACTAATTTACCATATTTGACGTCATAACAAAAGATAGCATTAATATAAAACACACATGCTTCATCACACATGTAATGTGTATGATAATCTACTAGAGTATATATATTCCACCCTTGATATGTGAATAAGGTCATTAGGTCAAGTGATTTAAGTGATTTAAATATATAATTCAAGAGCCAACAATCAGGAGGTAAAGAAGTTGGTAGAATGTCTTTGAAATGTCTCACTAGAGCGAAATTTGATGCAAAACTCTGAGATTGAAGTAGAAGTTTCCTTGGATCTTGGTTACTTGGATGCAAGCTTCATTTGGCAAGGCATGGTGCAAATTCAAGAAGAAAATGAGCGAAATGGCTAAAGTAAGGTTTGGTGGGATTCAAGGGGATATCCATAATTTAAATAAACTTACAACTCCAAATGAAAGTCCTCATTTATGTTTGCCAGTATGGTTGTTTATTAGGTTAAGGGGACTGAACAACCACTTTTCTATAAAGCCCATTAAATTTTCCAATATGATATAATGATTTAGAAATTGAAACACTAATTTTCAAAGATGTGTTTGGTAAGGAATG
This sequence comes from Trichopus zeylanicus subsp. travancoricus, assembly GCA_005019695.1. Taxonomy (NCBI): domain Eukaryota; kingdom Viridiplantae; phylum Streptophyta; class Magnoliopsida; order Dioscoreales; family Dioscoreaceae; genus Trichopus; species Trichopus zeylanicus. The sequence goes on from RXID01014245.1 coordinate 1,563,306, forward strand.
ATTTAGGATAGTCCAATTAGAAAGAAAAGATAAGCATATTATATTTTTAGCGTTTGGTTGCTAGTTAGATTAGTCGAGATCACTTAAAGTGTAATACTTTTTTTCCAAAATTGACCCTATAATAATTTGATATTGACAAAATTAATTAATTTTTTTATAATAATTTAATTTAATATTAAATTAAAATAATTAATTTTAATTTTTTAACAAAAATAACTAAATTTTTAGTTTGATTATCTTTTGGTATTTGATTATTAGTTTGACTAAGACAAAAGTTAGTCATAATCTTAGCCTTGAACCTAGACCTAACAATATATGACTCTACTTGTTAACTTGACCCAAATCTAATTCGAATTAAATAAGTTCAGATTTGTTATAATCGGGTTCTAGTTATAATTGGGTTGATCCGATTATGACCTGACAATATATGACTCTACTTGTTAACTTGACCCAAATCTAATTCGAATTAAATAAGTTCGGATTTGTTATAATCGGGTTTCAATTATAATTGGATTGATCCGATTATGACTTGAAGAAATTTGAGTCATAATCGGGTCAATCCGTATAATTCGTTTATACCTCGATTGATCTATTTATTTATCAAGTCATAAATAGATCGGATCGGATCGGATCAATCCATTTACCAATTAAACTAATTAAAATTATTTAATATTTTTATTTTATAATATTTTATAGTAATTTATTAAATTATTATTTTATTATTATAATTAATTTTTAATAATATTATTATTTTAATTGTTTGAAATATGTTGAAATTATTAAGTTAATTAAACATGTCAGACCGACTTAGGTCAATTTGAGTCAATCTGAAATGATTTGAATAAATTAGTCTAATTTAGATCGAATCAAATTATGATTTAATTAAATAGATTAATTCAAGTCAAATCAAACTATAATCAGAATCCGACTCATTTACTAAATAAGTCAATTCAAGTCAAATTGGATTATTCGTTTAAAAATTGAGTCAAGTTCGAATTCAAAAAATTGTCCTATTTAACTTGGCTCATGAGCCCGAATTGTCAAGTCTACTTGAACCAAACAATAGCCAAGTATTTTTTCTTGACCGGTTACCTCATTACTTATAAAAATCCAGAGTAAGACTAGACAAATAAAAACTTCAAACTAATTTTTAAAATAAAAATCATTAGCAAACAACCTTCACACCAATTTCAGTGTAGATAAACACATGGCTACCCTTCGTAAAAATATTTGTTAGTTGATGTTCGACACTGATAAAAATTCAATGGCATATCACTTCTCAAAACATAACCCAAAAAAATTGATGTTGTAAGCTCCCTCAATCTGTAAGCAATCGATATTCAGTTGTCCAAAGAGAGTATTCACATTAGTGAGAAAAATCGGGTTCTAGTTATAATCGGGTTCTAGTTATAATTGGGTTGATCCGATTATGACCTGACAATATGTGACTCTACTTGTTAACTTGACCCAAATCTAATTCGAATTAAATAAGTTCGGATTTGTTATAATCGGGTTTCAATTATAATTGGATTGATCCGATTACGACTTGAAGAAATTTGAGTCATAATCGGGTCAATCCGTATAATTCGTTTATACCTCGATTGATCTATTTATTTATCAAGTCATAAATAGATCGGATCGGATCGGATCAATCCATTTACCAATTAAACTAATTAAAATTATTTAATATTTTTATTTTATAATATTTTATAGTAATTTATTAAATTATTATTTTATTATAATAATTAATTTTTAATAATATTATTATTTTAATTGTTTGAAATATGTTGAAATTATTAAGTTAATTAAACATGTCAGACCGACTTAGGTCAATTTGAGTCAATCTGAAATGATTTGAATAAATTAGTCTAATTTAGATCGAATCAAATTATGATTTAATTAAATAGATTAATTCAAGACAAATCAAACTATAATCATAATCCGACTCATTTACTAAATAAGTCAATTCAAGTCAAATTGGATTATTCGTTTAAAAATTGAGTCAAGTTCGAATTCAAAAAATTGTCCTATTTAACTTGTCTCATGAGCCCGAATTGTCAAGTCTAACCAAACAATAGCCAAGTATTTTTTCTTGACCGGTTACCTCATTACTTATAAAAATCCAGAGTAAGACTAGACAAATAAAAACTTCAAACTAATTTTTAAAATAAAAATCATTAGCAAACAACCTTCACACCAATTTCAGTGTAGATAAACACATGGCTACCCTTCGTAAAAATATTTGTTAGTTGATGTTCGACACTGATAAAATTCAATGGCATATCACTTCTCAAAACATAACCCAAAAAACTTGATGTTGTAAGCTCCCTCAATCTGTAAGCAATCGATATTCAGTTGTCCAAAGAGAGTATTCACATTAGTGAGAAAAATCGGGTTCTAGTTATAATCGGGTTCTAGTTATAATTGGGTTGATCCGATTATGACCTGACAATATATGACTCTACTTGTTAACTTGACCCAAATCTAATTCGAATTAAATAAGTTCGGATTTGTTATAATCGGGTTTCAATTATAATTGGATTGATCCGATTACGACTTGAAGAAATTTGAGTCATAATCGGGTCAATCCGTATAATTCGTTTATACCTCGATTGATCTATTTATTTATCAAGTCATAAATAGATCGGATCGGATCGGATCAATCCATTTACCAATTAAACTAATTAAAATTATTTAATATTTTTATTTTATAATATTTTATAGTAATTTATTAAATTATTATTTTATTATAATAATTAATTTTTAATAATAATATTATTTTAATTGTTTGAAATATGTTGAAATTATTAAGTTAATTAAACATGTCAGACCGACTGAGGTCAATTTGAGTCAATCTGAAATGATTTGAATAAATTAGTCTAATTTAGATCGAATCAAATTATGATTTAATTAAATAGATTAATTCAAGACAAATCAAACAATAATCAGAATCCGACTCATTTACTAAATAAGTCAATTCAAGTCAAATTGGATTATTCGTTTAAAAATTGAGTCAAGTTCGAATTCAAAAAATTGTCCTATTTAACTTGGCTCATGAGCCCGAATTGTCAAGTCTACTTGAACCAAACAATAGTCAAGTATTTTTTCTTGACCGGTTACCTCATTACTTATAAAAATCCAGAGTAAGACTAGACAAATAAAAACTTCAAACTAATTTTTAAAATAAAAATCATTAGCAAACAACCTTCACACCAATTTCAGTGTAGATAAACACATGGCTACCCTTCGTAAAAATATTTGTTAGTCGATGTTCGACACTGATAAAATTCAATGGCATATCACTTCTCAAAACATAACCCAAAAAACTTGATGTTGTAAGCTCCCTCAATCTGTAAGCAATCGATATTCAGTTGTCCAAAGAGAGTATTCACATTAGTGAGAAAAATCGGGTTCTAGCTATAATCGGGTTCTAGTTATAATTGGGTTGATCCGATTATGACCTGACAATATATGACTCTACTTGTTAACTTGACCCAAATCTAATTCGAATTAAATAAGTTCGGATTTGTTATAATCGGGTTTCAATTATAATTGGATTGATCCGATTACGACTTGAAGAAATTTGAGTCATAATCGGGTCAATCCGTATAATTCGTTTATACCTCGATTGATCTATTTATTTATCAAGTCATAAATAGATCGGATCGGATCGGATCAATCCATTTACCAATTAAACTAATTAAAATTATTTAATATTTTTATTTTATAATATTTTATAGTAATTTATTAAATTATTATTTTATTATAATAATTAATTTTTAATAATATTATTATTTTAATTGTTTGAAATATGTTGAAATTATTAAGTTAATTAAACATGTCAGACCGACTTAGGTCAATTTGAGTCAATCTGAAATGATTTGAATAAATTAGTCTAATTTAGATCGAATCAAATTATGATTTAATTAAATAGATTAATTCAAGTCAAATCAAACTATAATCAGAATCCGACTCATTTACTAAATAAGTCAATTCAAGTCAAATTGGATTATTCGTTTAAAAATTGAGTCAAGTTCGAATTCAAAAAATTGTCCTATTTAACTTGTCTCATGAGCCCGAATTGTCAAGTCTACTTGAACCAAACAATAGCCAAGTATTTTTTCTTGACCGGTTACCTCATTACTTATAAAAATCCAGAGTAAGACTAGACAAATAAAAACTTCAAACTAATTTTTAAAATAAAAATCATTAGCAAACAACCTTCACACCAATTTCAGTGTAGATAAACACATGGCTACCCTTCGTAAAAATATTTGTTAGTTGATGTTCGACACTGATAAAAATTCAATGGCATATCACTTCTCAAAACATAACCCAAAAAAATTGATGTTGTAAGCTCCCTCAATCTGTAAGCAATCGATATTCAGTTGTCCAAAGAGAGTATTCACATTAGTGAGAAAAATCGGGTTCTAGTTATAATCGGGTTCTAGTTATAATTGGGTTGATCCGATTATGACCTGACAATATGTGACTCTACTTGTTAACTTGACCCAAATCTAATTCGAATTAAATAAGTTCGGATTTGTTATAATCGGGTTTCAATTATAATTGGATTGATCCGATTACGACTTGAAGAAATTTGAGTCATAATCGGGTCAATCCGTATAATTCGTTTATACCTCGATTGATCTATTTATTTATCAAGTCATAAATAGATCGGATCGGATCGGATCAATCCATTTACCAATTAAACTAATTAAAATTATTTAATATTTTTATTTTATAATATTTTATAGTAATTTATTAAATTATTATTTTATTATAATAATTAATTTTTAATAATATTATTATTTTAATTGTTTGAAATATGTTGAAATTATTAAGTTAATTAAACATGTCAGACCGACTTAGGTCAATTTGAGTCAATCTGAAATGATTTGAATAAATTAGTCTAATTTAGATCGAATCAAATTATGATTTAATTAAATAGATTAATTCAAGTCAAATCAAACTATAATCAGAATCCGACTCATTTACTAAATAAGTCAATTCAAGTCAAATTGGATTATTCGTTTAAAAATTGAGTCAAGTTCGAAGTTCGAATCAAAAAATATTTAACTTGTCCTATTTAACTTGGCTCATGAGCCCGAATTGTCAAGTCTACTTGAACCAAACAATAGCCAAGTATTTTTTCTTGACCGGTTACCTCATTACTTATAAAAATCCAGAGTAAGACTAGACAAATAAAAACTTCAAACTAATTTTTAAAATAAAAATCATTAGCAAACAACCTTCACACCAATTTCAGTGTAGATAAACACATGGCTACCCTTCGTAAAAATATTTGTTAGTGATGTTCGACACTGATAAAATTCAATGGCATATCACTTCTCAAAACATAACCCAAAAAAATTGATGTTGTAAGCTCCCTCAATCTGTAAGCAATCGATATTCAGTTGTCCAAAGAGAGTATTCACATTAGTGAGAAAAATCGGGTTCTAGTTATAATCGGGTTCTAGTATAATTGGGTTGATCCGATTATGACCTGACAATATATGACTCTACTTGTTAACTTGACCCAAATCTAATTCGAATTAAATAAGTTCGGATTTGTTATAATCGGGTTTCAATTATAATTGGATTGATCCGATTACGACTTGAAGAAATTTGAGTCATAATCGGGTCAATCCGTATAATTCGTTTATACCTCGATTGATCTATTTATTTATCAAGTCATAAATAGATCGGATCGGATCGGATCAATCCATTTACCAATTAAACTAATTAAAATTATTTAATATTTTTATTTTATAATATTTTATAGTAATTTATTAAATTATTATTTTATTATAATAATTAATTTTTAATAATATTATTATTTTAATTGTTTGAAATATGTTGAAATTATTAAGTTAATTAAACATGTCAGACCGACTTAGGTCAATTTGAGTCAATCTGAAATGATTTGAATAAATTAGTCTAATTTAGATCGAATCAAATTATGATTTAATTAAATAGATTAATTCAAGACAAATCAAACTATAATCAGAATCCGACTCATTTACTAAATAAGTCAATTCAAGTCAAATTGGATTATTCGTTTAAAAATTGAGTCAAGTTCGAATTCAAAAAATTCTCCTATTTAACTTGTCTCATGAGCCCGAATTGTCAAGTCTACTTGAACCAAACAATAGCCAAGTATTTTTTCTTGACCGGTTACCTCATTACTTATAAAAATCCAGAGTAAGACTAGACAAATAAAAACTTCAAACTAATTTTTAAAATAAAAATCATTAGCAAACAACCTTCACACCAATTTCAGTGTAGATAAACACATGGCTACCCTTCGTAAAAATATTTGTTAGTCGATGTTCGACACTGATAAAATTCAATGGCATATCACTTCTCAAAACATAACCCAAAAAACTTGATGTTGTAAGCTCCCTCAATCTGTAAGCAATCGATATTCAGTTGTCCAAAGAGAGTATTCACATTAGTGAGAAAAATCGGGTTCTAGTTATAATCGGGTTCTAGTTATAATTGGGTTGATCCGATTATGACCTGACAATATATGACTCTACTTGTTAACTTGACCCAAATCTAATTCGAATTAAATAAGTTCGGATTTGTTATAATCGGGTTTCAATTATAATTGGATTGATCCGATTACGACTTGAAGAAATTTGAGTCATAATCGGGTCAATCCGTATAATTCGTTTATACCTCGATTGATCTATTTATTTATCAAGTCATAAATAGATCGGATCGGATCGGATCAATCCATTTACCAATTAAACTAATTAAAATTATTTAATATTTTTATTTTATAATATTTTATAGTAATTTATTAAATTATTATTTTATTATTATAATTAATTTTTAATAATATTATTATTTTAATTGTTTGAAATATGTTGAAATTATTAAGTTAATTAAACATGTCAGACCGACTTAGGTCAATTTGAGTCAATCTGAAATGATTTGAATAAATTAGTCTAATTTAGATCGAATCAAATTATGATTTAATTAAATAGATTAATTCAAGACAAATCAAACTATAATCAGAATCCGACTCATTTACTAAATAAGTCAATTCAAGTCAAATTGGATTATTCGTTTAAAAATTGAGTCAAGTTCGAATTCAAAAAATTGTCCTATTTAACTTGGCTCATGAGCCCGAATTGTCAAGTCTACTTGAACCAAACAATAGCCAAGTATTTTTTCTTGACCGGTTACCTCATTACTTATAAAAATCCAGAGTAAGACTAGACAAATAAAAACTTCAAACTAATTTTTAAAATAAAAATCATTAGCAAACAACCTTCACACCAATTTCAGTGTAGATAAACACATGGCTACCCTTCGTAAAAATATTTGTTAGTTGATGTTCGACACTGATAAAAATTCAATGGCATATCACTTCTCAAAACATAACCCAAAAAAATTGATGTTGTAAGCTCCCTCAATCTGTAAGCAATCGATATTCAGTTGTCCAAAGAGAGTATTCACATTAGTGAGAAAAATCGGGTTCTAGCTATAATCGGGTTCTAGTTATAATTGGGTTGATCCGATTATGACCTGACAATATATGACTCTACTTGTTAACTTGACCCAAATCTAATTCGAATTAAATAAGTTCGGATTTGTTATAATCGGGTTTCAATTATAATTGGATTGATCCGATTACGACTTGAAGAAATTTGAGTCATAATCGGGTCAATCCGTATAATTCGTTTATACCTCGATTGATCTATTTATTTATCAAGTCATAAATAGATCGGATCGGATCGGATCAATCCATTTACCAATTAAACTAATTAAAATTATTTAATATTTTTATTTTATAATATTTTATAGTAATTTATTAAATTATTATTTTATTATAATAATTAATTTTTAATAATAATATTATTTTAATTGTTTGAAATATGTTGAAATTATTAAGTTAATTAAACATGTCAGACCGACTGAGGTCAATTTGAGTCAATCTGAAATGATTTGAATAAATTAGTCTAATTTAGATCGAATCAAATTATGATTTAATTAAATAGATTAATTCAAGACAAATCAAACAATAATCAGAATCCGACTCATTTACTAAATAAGTCAATTCAAGTCAAATTGGATTATTCGTTTAAAAATTGAGTCAAGTTCGAATTCAAAAAATTGTCCTATTTAACTTGGCTCATGAGCCCGAATTGTCAAGTCTACTTGAACCAAACAATAGTCAAGTATTTTTTCTTGACCGGTTACCTCATTACTTATAAAAATCCAGAGTAAGACTAGACAAATAAAAACTTCAAACTAATTTTTAAAATAAAAATCATTAGCAAACAACCTTCACACCAATTTCAGTGTAGATAAACACATGGCTACCCTTCGTAAAAATATTTGTTAGTCGATGTTCGACACTGATAAAATTCAATGGCATATCACTTCTCAAAACATAACCCAAAAAACTTGATGTTGTAAGCTCCCTCAATCTGTAAGCAATCGATATTCAGTTGTCCAAAGAGAGTATTCACATTAGTGAGAAAAATCGGGTTCTAGTTATAATCGGGTTCTAGTTATAATTGGGTTGATCCGATTATGACCTGACAATATATGACTCTACTTGTTAACTTGACCCAAATCTAATTCGAATTAAATAAGTTTCGGATTGGTTTATAATCGGTTTACAATTATAATGGGATTGAGCCGATTTACGACTTAAGAAATTTGAGTCTAATCGGGTCAATCCTATAATTGCGTTTTATACCACCGTCGATTGATCTAGTTATTTATAAGTCATAAATAGATCGGATATCGGATCGGATCAATTCCATTTATACCTAATTTCAGAACTAAGGATTAGACTATTTAGCGTTGGGTAATGTAGTTTTTATTTTATAATGATTTTCTAGTAATTTATTAAATTATTATTTTATTAGTATAATTAATTTTTTTAATAATTATTAATGATTTTAATTGTTTTGAAAATGTTGAGAATTATTAAGTTAATTTAAACCTGTCACACACACAAAGTGAACCCCGACTTAGGTCAATTTTGAGTCAATCGGAATGATTGAAATAAATTAGTCTAATTTAAGATCGAATCAAAAGTAGATTTAAATTAAATAGATTAATTCAAGTCAAATCAAACTAAATCAGAATCCCGAACTCATTTAACTAAATAAGTCAATTCCAGTTATTCCGTATTAAAACATGTTGAGTCAAGTTAGAATTCAAATAATTGTCCTATTTACTTGGCTCATTGCGGCCCAATTGGGTCAAGTCTACCTTGAACAACACAAGAGTACAAGTATTGTTTCTTGACACGGTTAACCCTCATTTACTTACTAAAAATGTTGTCGTCTACAATAAAAACTATGCTCGCTAACGAGCTATGTCAACGGCTTTAAATAAAATGAAAAAATTCATTTAGGCAATACATAGAACCCTTCAAAAGACCGATTTATCAGTGTAGATAAACACATGGCTACCCTTCGTAAAAATATTTGTTAGTCGATGTTCGACACTGATAAAATTCAATGGCATATCACTTCTCAAAACATAACCCAAAAAACTTGATGTTGTAAGCTCCCTCAATCTGTAAGCAATCGATATTCAGTTGTCCAAAGAGAGTATTCACATTAGTGAGAAAAATCGGGTTCTAGTTATAATCGGGTTCTAGTTATAATTGGGTTGATCCGATTATGACCTGACAATATGTGACTCTACTTGTTAACTTGACCCAAATCTAATTCGAATTAAATAAGTTCGGATTTGTTATAATCGGGTTTCAATTATAATTGGATTGATCCGATTACGACTTGAAGAAATTTGAGTCATAATCGGGTCAATCCGTATAATTCGTTTATACCTCGATTGATCTATTTATTTATCAAGTCATAAATAGATCGGATCGGATCGGATCAATCCATTTACCAATTAAACTAATTAAAATTATTTAATATTTTTATTTTATAATATTTTATAGTAATTTATTAAATTATTATTTTATTATAATAATTAATTTTTAATAATAATATTATTTTAATTGTTTGAAATATGTTGAAATTATTAAGTTAATTAAACATGTCAGACCGACTGAGGTCAATTTGAGTCAATCTGAAATGATTTGAATAAATTAGTCTAATTTAGATCGAATCAAATTATGATTTAATTAAATAGATTAATTCAAGACAAATCAAACAATAATCAGAATCCGACTCATTTACTAAATAAGTCAATTCAAGTCAAATTGGATTATTCGTTTAAAAATTGAGTCAAGTTCGAATTCAAAAAATTGTCCTATTTAACTTGGCTCATGAGCCCGAATTGTCAAGTCTACTTGAACCAAACAATAGTCAAGTATTTTTTCTTGACCGGTTACCTCATTACTTATAAAAATCCAGAGTAAGACTAGACAAATAAAAACTTCAAACTAATTTTTAAAATAAAAATCATTAGCAAACAACCTTCACACCAATTTCAGTGTAGATAAACACATGGCTACCCTTCGTAAAAATATTTGTTAGTCGATGTTCGACACTGATAAAATTCAATGGCATATCACTTCTCAAAACATAACCCAAAAAACTTGATGTTGTAAGCTCCCTCAATCTGTAAGCAATCGATATTCAGTTGTCCAAAGAGAGTATTCACATTAGTGAGAAAAATCGGGTTCTAGTTATAATCGGGTTCTAGTGATAATTGGGTTGATCCGATTATGACCTGACAATATATGACTCTACTTGTTAACTTGACCCAAATCTAATTCGAATTAAATAAGTTCGGATTTGTTATAAGCGGGTTTCAATTATAATTGGATTGATCCGATTACGACTTGAAGAAATTTGAGTCATAATCGGGTCAATCCGTATAATTCGTTTATACCTCGATTGATCTATTTATTTATCAAGTCATAAATAGATCGGATCGGATCGGATCAATCCAT